>CM060966.1:119567817-120167817 GCA_030765045.1 Tenodera sinensis
CAAGAACTCAGGTTCTACTCGAGTACCCCGGGGATAAAGGGACCTTAAGCGTTGGGCCAATCCATCACCTTAGGTAAAGTCGGATTCAAAAGGAAAATAAATCCTCCGAAGATCCAAGGTCCTACCGCGATAGTGGTAGAACAGGGAAGTTGAAAGTATCATATCCTCTCATGTTTACAAAGGTAATAATTAACGCTATTTAACTCTTACTTTTTTCACGTGAATCACGTTAGATATTATGGCAATCATTATGGAGCCTATACTGCCAACAGAGGTAACCATCACTAGTAAAAGCATGAGCAAATTTACTTAAAATTGGGTATTATATGTTTTCATACTATTTATAAAGGTAATGTTTAACATTTTTCACTATTCCTTTCTACCTTTTACACTAGCCCCATTATACCGACACGGCAGTACTTTATGACCATCTTGACATTTCATTTTTCTTAAAAAGAACAAAAATGAAGTAAGAAAAACGCAATTTAGTAGCAGAAACAGTGATTGACAATAATGCATGCATTTAATCAAAAAATTAAGAGAACATTTGAAAAATTACAGAAGGTGGGCACATAGTACACCCACCCCTCATTGGTAATGTGAGGGTTAATGAATTAATTTGTTTTAAGGAAGAAAAGAGAACGAAGTTCTAGTCCCAGAAAAATTAAGATGGACATATAAAAAAAAAAATCAATAAAATTCATACCAAAACAGGTACGTTATATAAACAATTTAATGGAAAGCGTTGTGTAAGTGGTGCAAAGTACAATATTCTGGAGAATTACATTATTTGTGTGAGGTTTGTGCGAGAACAGGATAAACGAGAACTGTTTGGCGTCTTCGTCAGGTAAGGTGTATTAATAACATCCACAAACATGGAAACCTAGCGGTGTTTTAAAATGTAAATGATCGTAAAATCATTTATATCTAACTCGAATTGGGTGCCCATGAAGAAAAAAGGAAGATACGCCCGGTTAAAATTACAAATGTTGACCTATTTAATTTCTTAATGCAGTTGTAAATGATGATTGTTGACAAGAATGAGTGAATCATATAGACTTGTACGAAATGAGTTGGGAGGGACAGCGGTATGTCGTTTGTTTCTGTGGGCATTGTTAAGATTGTTGAAAATTGTGTTTATATCCTCTCGTTTGTTTTTTGTAGCAGATTCTTGTCATTTTTCCGAATGCTGTTTTCAAGTTCATCGCATTTTGACCTCGAGTAAGCAAAACACGACAAAAGTGCCTACCTTAAACCTTGCCATCTACTGCTACAAGCGAATGACGAACTCTTGTTTCTGATGTTGAAATATTGATTTGCAAATCACTTAAAAGTTATTAACATATTACACACTCGTATTACAAATCGTAAAAGAAGCTGGTTGCTGGCCATCGACAATTACCACGGCATATCGTATTACAGAACCCATGATTGCCAACCCGTAATGGATATATAATAAAAGGCATAATTATCAAATTGACAATATATGTTTATATCCAGTGTTATCTGAGACTAACGCTGCTGCATGCTCAAATGTACAATGGTTTAAATAAAGCTAAAAAGTGAAACAGCACGAGAATGAAATATCCCATTTTGTGGGACAAATATCACCCAATCCAACCCGGACTTGTCTTAAAAATTTCAACTTTAGTAGGCAAAGAGGCAACATGTCGCCCGATCTAGCCACGCTTGTTCTACAGTGTTTGTGGATAAAACAAACCAAGATTACCAAGACTATGGGGCAAAATTCTCAGCTGGCACACATTAAAATGCATGTTTGATATTAGATTTCTTATTTATTGTAACAACTAGCGAAATCCCCACCTTCGCTCACTGTTTTAGCTAACGAGATTCGAATCTATCATACTCCTTTTCGTACTCCTCTACAACTATTACTATCACTGGCGATATCGATTATCTACCCCTGGTTGATAACCTTAAAACTTACTTAGCCCCGACAAGAATTAAATAGTAATAAATATTGATGTAAAGAAAGTACAGTCCTAGGTGAGATTAAACGTCTCGTAATCAATGATTTGACATAACTTTCTACAGATACCAGATAAAAAAACTAATATGTTTAGGCGCCCTAGATTCTTATTAGGAGGTTAAGTAAACGCGTGACATTAGAAATTCGGATTATACCACAATTATTAAATGGATGATAACCAAATTTGGGGCAGTTACAGGTTGTGTTTCTGCAAAGAAATCATAAAAAGGGCTGACACTTGCTTCAAGTTATGTAAAACAAGTGGAGCTTTGCTTCTCTTGCTCTGTAATAATTCAGACTCCAAGTCCAATTTTTTTCGGGGTATTTGTGGTTGTTCACTAGTGCTTTTGTGTAGTGTTTTATTGGAGTTTATTAATCTATTTTATTTATCTTTGTTCTTTGTAATATCGTAAGTATTTGAACTACTCTTTGTTTAACTGTCTTAAATATACCTTTAAATGTTTCCAAATAATGTGTAACATAAGCAACAGTTGTAAGGATAAATCGTGAAACCACGGGTAGCGTCGGGTATTTGAGCTAATTGCAAATACTTTTCAGCGATGAAGTGTTTTTCCACTATCATAATTACTTCTTTCGTTACAATGTTAGGAAAGTAATATTAAGTAATGAGTAACACACGAAGGACAAAAAATGTGAAACAAAATTAGCTGTTGAAAATAGCAAAATTACCCGAACTCCTATCTTTCTTCGCCAAGATGTAATAAAGAATATTAGATCTGCAGGGGCATGAAAAGAAATTTCAAACAAAGTTTGAAGCACCTAACTAGGTTAAGCTGAGTTTACTGGCTCCTTTTCTTCGGAAAGTTTATTATAAGGTTATTGCTATAAGAAGGGAGCGAACGGATACAAATTATAGGGGAGACTTCATTCCACGGTTTTTATACATGGTTATTTACTTTAAAGTTATTTACCTCAAGTAAAATAACAATGCACTAATGACAATTAATTACTTAATTCTTTAATCAAGAACATTTACGGAAATCTGCAGGAATCTAAATGTATAAATGTATCAATTATATATCAGTAATATCAAAGATTAGGTTTGTGGAGAGGGGGGGGGGGGGCGCAGGGAAACTAGAAGCGACAAGAACATACTTTTTTTCGGTGTTTATTGACCAACATTCAGAATTTTAAATAGTATTCAATGTCCCTAATAGTCGGAAATATTTATACCAAATTAGAGCAATATTCAAACCTTACACAGTATACTATGTAAAGCCCACACTCGCACGACTTTCTCTATGATTACAATATTATTTTGCATAAATTGTTTCTTTCAATTAACTGCATTCTTCGTGTTGTAAGTTTTTTAATACATTTTTGTGGTTTACTGGTTGCACAGGAATATGCAAAATTGATTAACACTGAACAGGACTTCAAGGTTATGCTGAACTTAAATATAAAGTTAAGTATTAATTCTCTCTCTCTTTCTCACACAAAGTATTTTTCTAAGCTTTTGTATAGGGGGTCTCAAAACATATGTCCAGCGAAATATAAATATAGAATTTTTGGATAAACTGCAACCCCCCTCCCTACCTACCGTAAGCAGGTGTTATAGCGAAAATGTAACACCTACATCATGAACAATGCGAGAAACTGTACCGAAATTTAATCTCAAATAACAGAGTAAGCTTTTTCATGTTCCTAAATAGTTCGCTTAGTGCCTTTTATTTATAAGTTTTATAATTAATGTATATCCGATTTTCTAACATGTCAATAAGGAAATAATGTTCATCAAGGATTTAGAGAGCTATAATTTATCACCAACCCTATTAGATGTATAAAAGAAAGTAACTGATGAATGGAAATGCTTTAGTGTATGTAATTTATCCTTAGTTGCCGTTGTGAAAAAAGTGGCAATATAGGATAACAAAAAACAAAATCATTAATAAACGATTGTATAACGCTGAGCTAAAGTTTCCGCCTGAAAGGGGAGGTTGAGTACGGCATATATCTCACAGTAATATTCCAAAATATTAGTGAACTAGTGGAATAAACTTTCTTCTGTGTACGGCTGTTAGATATATAACTAGTGATATTTTCATAATGCTACCTTAATATGTATCCACTTTGGCGTGTTAGTTGGTTTTCCTCTTCATCTAACAGTTTTCTCACAAAAAAAGTTTACTCCCTGATGTTTCCTGCATGGTCGTTACAGCGCAAGGAATGAATAACTCCTGTCGTATAGACTGTCCGTTTTGCTTTACATCTCAATGATCTGATATTGTGAGGTCATTAGCCTTGCCGAAAGCATTGAAACTCGATTCTAGTACACCATTTATCAGGAGACCGGCCTACTCTGCATATGCCACCTGTACCACGCATACTTTGAGATTAACAAACCCGAAAATATAGTACTCGCAAGTAAACAAAATATTGATGTGTTAATGTTCATTATCTGTTCTCAATTACGAATAAAATTATCTGTACCCTGTACATTGTTGAAATCGTTAATACAGTGGAATTTGAAGGAACTGATGAACTACTTTCCTAGGCACTATGGAAATTATCATCGTTGTCACCACCGGATAATACAAAAAACGCATTGCTCATCTACACAAGTAACACATATAAAATAATTTCGCCGAAAACCAATCACCGTGAAATAAACATGAAATAAAAATGGAAAAGTTCTAAGTTGCGTAATTAACTTTTATACCTTTTGCGTCTGACCAGGTTGTTGAATACTATGGTAGCAGAAATTCCTCTTCTGTGTTGAATATTGTTTAACACTAATCCAAACTTCCGCAATTAGTTATGATTAGACATGGGAGAAAATCTCACATGGACGTTACGTTGACTACGCATCGACCTTAGAGGAGTGCCGGGAATGTTGTGATTGGCATGTACACAAAAGAGGTAGGAAGGTCACTGTCAATAACGCACCGTGCACTTCACGCCACAGTTCCACTTTGTCATTGAAAGAGACTGCACACTCTAGCATACGCCCCCCCCCCCCGTGACGTAAAGGTTCTATAGTTCAGTTATGCTTACGCAAAGACCATTACCACTGAGAATTTCCCCCATGTGTGGTAATGATTAAGACTTTTGAAAGATTGAATCGGATGAGTCATTCAATATTTAATTTTACTTAAGAGGAAAAAATGATCTCATTCCTATTCGCTTGATTTCATCATTTCAAAAGGTTGAGGTGACTTGTGTTATTGATGGCCACTTTTCGGCGGACTATTTTGCCTCATGAAAGGCCTTTTACCCCCATGTAAAAGGGGAAGTGGGCTTCTGTGTAGCTGGCTGGCTTTGTGAAAGTCAGGATGTTGTATCTGGAAACGTTTGGGACCTTCCTTGGTCTGCGAGAGCCATCTTCCCTATCTTACTGCCCTTTGATGTTTTTCAACCTATCCTTTACTCGGGTCCAGGAGGCACAAAGGGCTCGGAGCCTAAATGCTCAGCTTCCTTGTTCATGTGTTAATTTCCTATTACTCCAAACACTCCCACTCCTCAAGCTTTAGATGAATAACACTTCCTCTCACAGCCATTACTTCAAGCGATGTTCTGTAGGCTTTTGAAATAGTGTATATTAATTTGACGTTATTTTCATCAAGTGCGTAAATAAGATATGTACCTATTAAGTTCCCACAATGAGGAGAAAACACCGAGTAGCCTTACATAATTTTCTGATCGATTCTAGAAGATTTGGAGTAGCTCTAAGTTCGTGTATTAATTTAATGCGAAAATTATTCTAGCTTCAATAAACGATCTTATTCAGTTGTATCTGGTACTGTTATGTAACACTACCAAAATCCACCACTCAAATACCTTGCTCCTTTCTCTCCTACGTATATAACGACGACAACAATAATAACTGTGATTAAAACTTCTGGTAATATTAGATTTTGGATGAAGAATTGATATGATTTAGAAGTAAACATGATATTGTAACTTATTTGAATTTAGGTGCATATTACCATTTTCACTCTAAAGTGACTGAGTCGATTGTGTTATTGCTGGTGTACAAAATACATTAGATCCTCTTTAGGCTAGAGGAGCTTTTAAGTACTTTCGCCAGAGGGGAAACTAGTTGTGTATCTGGATAACAGTTACCCAAAAATCGATTCGTGCGGCAAGGGAATATTTTCGGTAGTACTGCTTCATAATGTTAAAGCGTGATGCAGCTATTACTGTAGTTTCATATTAAGCATTACAAACAAAAGTCCAATGGCATTTTGTTCTTTGATCAGCTTATTTCGAAAAAATAAATAGTTTTAGATCCAAATTGGTTGCATAATTGCACAAGGATTTACGAAGATAAGTTTGTTACTATAAAATTCGTAGAGTAACTTATTTCTGACATAGCCTCGGTAGTAATTATAGGACACCACACGGTTACGAAATAATTAATCACTTAGAAGACGAAGGAATACTCGGAGCTGCTCTCTCAGATGTGAGGTAAGTCAACAACGTTGCTTTGGGGTTAGTTAGGGAATGAACCTAGTTTTTGAATGTAAACAGGTCGGACATTTTCGCTTTCGTTTAATGTACAGGAGCTAACGCTTGCGATTGGCTTATACTCGCATAATAAACACGGAAGAACAAGGCAGGGTGCGAGTTTGTTCGTTACACTGATTATGTACTGAGCTAGGGAAAGTGACCACCCACACAATCTACAGCGTTGCCAGGTTGTTTTCAACAAAACTAAAATACCTCTGTAGGAAATGGCCAGAGACAAAAACATAATATACAAAATGTTCCAAATACCGAGATTTACCACTAGTTTAAATTAATGTAATGACTTCCGTTCCACCCAGTGTAAGTTTGGTGTAGAGATACATATGGGTAATGTACTCACTGTAGTGCGCTTTGATCATGTCTGTCGATTAAAGAGCTTCAAAGAACTATTTAGACAGAAACAATGTCCCATTCTCTGTTGCAGGGAAGGTACAACAAATGAGATGTAGGTACCAGTGTTACAAATGGCTGTTGCTGTGTGGCTTAGAGAAATGTTAAAACATTTAGCCCAAGCATTCTCATTTCCCTTCTATCGTACTTTTGCTAATGATCCCACCTTCCTCTTTCCTTTCAGCCATAAGGCAAGGATTGCACTTTTTCCTTTTCTCTTCCTAAGCTTATTGCGCCTATAATTTCTCCGTTGTATACGGAAGTAGAACACATTTCAACTGCAGTAGTGATATGCTAATTTAAAAGGGTAGTGATAAATCTACCACTTAAGTGTGGATCTAATGGCACTGCTTGAATGCGCATGCGCAACACATTTCCGTTGCTTGATTGATTAAGATAGGCCATGGGCAGGATTAAGGTATATGATATTTCACGCTTTTTAATAGGAGCGCGAAGAAAGTATCCATCTATTTGAAGAATAGGAAAATTTAGTGTATGTTTCATAATACGTATTGAAGTCAATTTAGAATTACTGCTAACAATAGTGTACCAAATTCATTGTGGAACTATAATCGCTCCACCGTTAGATCCGCACTTGATGTAAACACAAGCCACCAACAACGAACTCGCAATACGGCGAAACCAAAACACACCATAAAATATAGTACCTTAAATATCGGCGATTATCTGTGACTTTTCAAGATGTACGATAACCCTGGTAAAGAATACTTAAATGTAACGCGATATTTCTAAAATTCCTGAGTAAATATTGTTCCGCTGCAACAAAGATACGAGGTATGAGTCTACGTGGTGCTTGTTTTGTGTTAGTAGCAGGTCATAACATCAGGTTATCGCGGAGTGATACAAGCGGTGGATCTAAGGCTGGATGGAGTATAGCTTCATGAACTGGTTATGAATGAGCACTCGCAGATTGTGATCAGCAGTTACATTTTAGATTAACCAAGCAAATAAGAATCTGATGTGTTGCACTTACATGTATCTATACTCTTGTACTAACCATTCTTACAAACTCTTATTCCCATATCTTCTTTGTGTTAGTTGAGATGAACATCTGTACAAATTATCTTATTGCTTATTTCCTTGTAGGTGCAAGGGGAATATTAGAATACAGTAGGCTTTGAGCGATAGTCAAATCTTTTAAAGCTTTGAGATCCCGTTCTCTTTGCACACTTAACATATAAAAAATGAACAACGATGTTCCATTACACGAAAGTTTTAAGTTTTCCGAAACTCACACACATAACGAGGAATATCTCCGAAATGGTTCACCCCACAAGAAAATTTATTTGGACATAAATTGTATATTTTAGCAAGATCTACATGTTTTGAACAGTGATATTTTTAAATCCCTTACGGTTTACGAGTTATTTAAAAGTTATCCAGAGTAAACAGGATTACATATGCTATAGCAAGAAAATTCAAAATATACATTTCATTTGTCATACAAATATCTTAAACATATGGCATTTTAATCAAAATCGTTAGATATTTTCAAGAAAATCAAAATTTTCGAAAACTTTTCCATGTAGTTTAGGGTGAGGTTATTTTCTTCAAAATCTTCGTATGGCATCCTTGAAAGACAAACTTAAATACCAAATTTGGTTTTCAACCGACTTTGTTTTTGAGTTATGCTGTCCACAGACTGACACACAGACACACACGGACCTTTCTAAAAATGCTTTTTTTTGGGGGGGGGGGATTCAGGGGGTCTCAAAACATTTCCGGTGAAATCTCTACATCCAATTTTGGGTGGAATACAATACTTCCCCTGCTTACCAGTAGAGAAAGTAATTAAGAGGAAAACAGTACAAGCATTTATGCAGAACGTCCGCCAGTAATAGAATAAGTCTATACGGATTGCATATTTTTTGATAATGGAGGTTTATCCCATTTTGAAAGATTAGTTAACAGCTCTCATACCCAGATGTGTAGATGTGGAAGAAAAGCTCCGTTTTGTTTTATGGGCCGAGTTTTTTACTCCGGGTTAAGCAATTACAACTCAAGAATTACTCTCTAAACTGTAATTTTTAAAGGTTTCAATGTTGACATTGTGCACATTTCTCTCGATTATAGAGGAATAAGCGTTTGTATGAGAGTTTGTATAAAAGAGAAAGTCATGTGAGTGCACCATCGACTTTTAACTTTTCTACCAATTCTGTGTGGTAAGTATAGGCAGTATACTACACTTCTTAAGAAGCATTTTACCGTAGGTATTTATACTATCTCTGAGGCTTCCAAAAGTAGCTGTTGTTTTTAGTAAAAGTCGCGCGCAATTTCTTAGTACGACGAAGTTGAAATTTTTTATGTACCGTTGCACATGCTCTTTGTCTGTGTGTGTGTGTGTGTGTGTGTGTGTGTGTGTGTGTGTGTGTGTGTGTGTGTGTGTGTTTCCTTGTGTCCTCGCTTTATTTTTCTAGGCTTTTATTCTTTTCCTCTTGTCCGTTTTGTACACATATACACATTAGACGCAAACACAAGGGCCTGAGGCAGGATTCGAACCCCCAACACTCTACGCGGCGGAGTGTCAAATACATACGCTTCAGTGACTACAAGGACCGCCAATCTTAAGATAAGCTGCATGGAGAGGGAAAATAATATTAGTCTTCAAGTGGTTTAAACTTTTGCATAAATATTATCCAGGCTTGGGGAATTGTAATCTGCAAAATTAGAGGTGAATATACATTTATATTCAACGTTAAAGCTACTGGGCATCATACATACACGTTTTTATCAGCGTAGTATGATTTTCAATACGATTGACGTGAATCTAGTGCATTAATTAATATTTTAGACATATGTATCGGAGTAAAATTGGAAAAAATGTTTGATGCAATGTATTTGACCCTCATTTACGAACATTTACACACTCAGAAGAACAGCGCAAAGGGAGCTGTGGAATGTTTGCATCTAGTATACGAATGAGCATAACCCTAATTTCAGACACGTATTTCAACAGGACTTCAATATTGTGCAAGTAACGCTACTGACCTATATACATATAAGCTAGACGCTCTGGGGCACAGCTAGTAAGCCATTTTATTGTGTCCAATAAAATTTGTGCCAATGCTTACGTTTTACCTTCCGCAGAGGAGAAATAAAAGTGGCGAGGAAAAGAACGGGCGCTATTTATCCCGTATTATTCTTATTTTTCTTTTGTAATATTGTCCTCAACATCAAGTTCCCGGGGTTACAAGAGGGTGCCTATCGAGATGTCTAGAATTCTGGATCCCAGATAGCATTAAGAATGGGGGATCAGCTCGATACCTGCTTTAACCCGTTATTGAGTAGTCAATATTTCAGACTATTTTCATAGTAAGTTTTATTACTTTCATATTATCGTAGTCTTTAACAATAAAATACGGATTTTAAGTCATTTTTTGCCATATACTATTAAAGTATTGTTTTTTGTTAGAAATCAAAACCGTGCAACTGAAAACAATGCGTGCCATCACACCATTTATTTCAAATGGGCTCGCCTCACTCTTTATCACAGGAGCATATGGCTTCAGTCGCCGAGACTCAAGCTCCCAACATTCCGTTTTGAATAAATAACCAGTCCCTCAACGATCATGGCTCTTCGAATCTCTTTCATTGAGGTGCGTGCGACATGTTATAAAATCCGGTTTAGGAATCTAAGAGCAGCATATGTACCAAAGTAATTCATGGAGGGACAAAAGTGAAGAAATGCAGATATCAAATGCCAGTGCAATGGATTAAAGCCTACCCAGAGACCGCTTCGTCCACCAAAAATTTCACATATGGTCACCCATTATTGTCACACACACGCATTCGCACTCTAATTCCTACGCCCACCCTCTGGGTAGGTCAGTGAATAACGTGGATAAAGAAAAAATTCCAACCGGTAATCAAACTCAGAACCCCTAGCACAGTAGCCAGATACTCGCCCGACTGAGGTACTGGGCCAGCCAGTATTGTTCTTTCCACTCCTCTTGGAATGGAAAGGTTCCTTTACGTTTTCCTTGTTCCAGAAGAGGCGTGTCCTGTTGAGGCGCACACCCCCAGTTGTTTACTTTTGAACGTGTGTTGATTGAAGAGATGGTTGAAGGAACTGTTACTATCGCTTTGTCCTGACGGTGGCATTACGTCGTATTACCAGCCGATAAAAGATTTGTCGACCCCTGCTTTAAGCTCTTAATTCTGGTGTTTGTTTTTCGTTTTTGTCATATAATTACGATAATGAAAGTCAATATTTTATTCAAAAAAAAAAAAAAGTTATCGGAATTTCACCAAAAATGCGTGTTTTGATGTCCTAAGCCCTTGAACATACAATTTTAGAAGGTGTGTGCGTGACTGTGTGAGTGGAAGTATGTGTAGACAGCATATATCAAAAACAAAACATTACGTAATACCTAAATTTGCATACGAAGATTTTTAATAAAACCTACCGAAGTGAAACTATTCTTTACGTGAAATATTTTTCGTTACTTTGGGTTTGCTCAAAAATTGCCATAACGATTATGATCAAAACAACATATTATGCTTAAGAAGTTGCGAGTGTACTATTCTATTTTGCGAGTATTCTATTTACATAGAATTATATTAAATTGTCGCTCAAGTGCTTTGCATAGAGAATTGAATTTCATTGAATTTTGTATGGTTTATAAATAGACGAAAGGTACGGCACAAAATATGTAAATATTGTTAAAACATAGTTTACCTTGTTTTTTCTGATATTAAAACCGTTTAAAAGTTGTTATTGTTTTTTATTTGTATTCTAGTCTTTATTCAGTAGTTTCTCCTGATAATCTCAACGAGTAAGGACTTTAATAGCGACCCTTCGTTTAAAGACTTCAGTATCGCTTAAGCTATTCCTTTTGTAGCTTCCGCTATATATATATATAAGTACATATATAATAACACTATTTCCATTAACATGGAGTAATAAAAACGCACTTAAGTTATTATAAGTAGTTTGTAGAAGATATAAAAATAAACGACACAGTATATTTATAGACATTAGAATTTTATTTTTACAATGAAAATGTAATTTTTTTAAAACTATGGAAATAGATACTCGCGGCAAACCTCTAAGTGTTGTATAAATACCAGAATAATAAACACCATGTTGACTATATGAGTCGAGAAAGTCTTGTGAGTAACAGACTTTGCAACCTCAGACTGAGGTTGCACCATGAAGACCAAGATGCGTATTGTTTCATAGGTCACGCTGACCATTGTAATTCTTTCTCCGAGCAAGCGGTTCTATTCTGGGAAGAAACAAAGCGGATGACAACCCCAGTCTTCTCCGATTAGACTCGGCAAATTTACCTCGATCGCTACACGAACTTCCAGCTCTTAGAAAAAACTATGCTTCTCTGATATTGATTACAGCTAGTCTCACATTAAGGAATCTCAGTGATGAGTTTCGATGTTTCCCTTTCAGTATTCATGTAGGCTTAGAAGGCAACCACCGTTGTTTTGTCTGGTGGCCTACGTATTTTCTTTTCTTTTTGCTGCATTTGTTTTGCTGCCGATGTTTGCAGCACGGAAGCAAAGCAGAAAATGCTTTGGCTACGATTCAGAAACAGTGGAATGTCATGTTAAGGCCCTTGCTCAAGCAGGCGGAGGCAGCTGGAAGAGTCGCATATTGGAAAATGGGAGCTTCCCGAGAGCAGCTGCAATGCAGAGCCCAGAAGGAGCTACAGGAGAATGTGATTTGTATGTACACTCTCACAAGTGTAATAAAATATGGTCCTCCGTTGTACAACATCCTTAAACAGAAATTTTTTCAGAACTCCTTAAAACATTTCGAAGCAACGTGACTGTTATAGTGCTTTGTGTACTAAAATAAACACAAATCTCACAAAAGACAAAGCTTCAATGAAGGAGGAAAATAAAGCAGATGAAAAATGTATTTACATGCACATCTTCCTCTCCCACTCTAAGTGCCTGAGACTATAAAAACGTTCTAGTTACGTTCTGAATTCCACGTACGGATCTCCAGTCAGGCATAGTCCTTCCAACCTTGATTCTTTACCAAACTTTGCCCGCACATGGCTATCACGAAAAGGAAAATGCAGAAAAGAAGCAAAGATACCTATATCAACATTACAAAGTCAATGAATTCCTGCGCTAATCCTGACCCTATATGGATATTTCAATGGAAATACGCAATTATGTAGCTCACATGTTACAGATTATATTTTTCAAACATTTGGTAATCGGAGGACTATGGAGGTTTTATATTGAAGTTGACAAATGTTGACTTCAGTAATAAAAGGGAAAGAGCGGTGGGTGTGGATGAAAACGGGGGCAATTTTTTAAAATGATTGTGACCCAATGACTATGGAATATGTATTATGTTGGAGAAGAAGAGAACGAGATAAATTGCTTAATAGAGTGTGAAGAATTAGAACTATGGAGACAGAAAATATGGAGCAAGAGCTGGAATGATAAAGATAAAAATAAAGTGGTTATTAGAACGATGAATGTTAAAGATAAGCAAATAAGTAAAGAAATGACTGATTAAAGAAAAAGAAATACAAATGCAAAACAGTTATGTAAACCATTCAGCAATCAGAGCGGAGAAGCCCCCCATGTAACACACAACTCCCGCTCCAGCGCAGCCAAGTCCTCTGTGAGCGGCCCAGATATAAATACGTCACCTCCAGCCATCGGTTCTGTTGTAACTCAACCTTCACCGACCACGCCACCGATGATGTCCACCGCAGGTGTGGACGAAACGTCTGGACCTCTAAACTCTAGCAGACCACGGCTTTTAAGCCCGGAAGAAATCCCTAGCTTTAATTCTAACTCCGGCCGTGAAAGCTTCCGACTACTCAGGAATTTGAAAACTTTTAAAATTTTTAAAATATCGCTCAAAGCCTTCCCTATTCCCATATTCCCTTGCACCTCCAAGGAAAAATGCAATAAGATAATTTCTGCAAATGTTTATCTCAATTAATACGAAGAAAATATAGGAATACGAGTTTGTAACAATGGTTAGTACAAGAGTAGAAAATGTTGTGAGTGCAATACAGAGCTTTTAGAATGTGTTGCAAACATTATAGGCCAGCTTAAAGAATACTTAACACTTTCAAAATTCTCCTCGTTTGGTTTCCAACGTTTTATAGACATATTGTAAATATGAGTATCATCTTTATAGTGTTGAATAAAAGAATTTTGTCAGTCGCTTCCAATTGTTTCACAAAATGTATTCAAAAAGGTTAATATTCAACTTACAGTGGTCATTAAATTATGACTAAGTGGACTACAAGATACGAATTTTATTAGCATAAATGGATTTTGTGTAAGTAACATGTAACCTCATTATATTTGAATTCTCTTCTTATTTGCTTTCTCGGTTCATTAGGCATTGCAACAATTAACGTTAGTCAAAGTAAAATGAATTGAACATGCATTCATCGACATTTTCCATGACGACAATATGCAATCTGGATTAATTTTCGATACATCGACACTTCCTGTATTAGTACATCAAGCTTCTATTCCCTAAGTTATTTAATCCGTACTGTACAAAATGTTGGAAACAAATGGTATGATGCAAAATCGATTAGCGATTATTGTGTAGTGTGTAGGCAAACTCAGTAATTTAATCATACCTGTCGAGCTGCTGCATACATGAACAATCCCCAGCGGCGTTAAATAAATTATCCTCGGTAATTGTCGACATTAATGATTTTAAAATCTCTCCGCTTTATCACCAATAATAAGGTAAAGCAGATAAACGTTTAAGGGGGTCAAATTTAGTTTGGTGCTTTGATTGCACATTAATGGCCTTTAACACATGCCCATAAAATAGATACAAGGTAGGTATATATTGCAGCCGATAAATGTATTATCCATTGTTAAGCTATCATATATTCATGTTCTGTGTTAAATAAATCGAACATTAGAGAAACTTCTTGAAGAGGGCAAATAAGTAGATATTAGGGGATTATTTATGCACAAACTAGATGGAATTGGTAACAAAAAAATAGCAATGGATCAAAAAGCTAAACAAGACTGTACGCTTCAGTTAAAATGGTCTATTACTAGAATAAAGCAGAACAATCAAAGTATATCTGCTATCTCTGTTAGCTATACAACCCAAAATTCGATATCGAAATTACACCGAAAATACATTAAGACTTTGAATAAAGGGATTTTTAGAAAAGGTGCTTGTGCGCGTGCGTGCGTGTGTTTGAACAGCATACCTTTAAAATGAAGTCAGTTAAATACAAATCTGGTATTTTAGTTCAGCATCTTTCAAGGATGCAATCAGAAGATTTTCAAGAAAAGTTTCGCATACTCCAGACTACCCCTTACATAGAAAATTTCTTTTTGAAAAAGTTTTATCAAAAATAGCGAGCAAATTTGAATAAAATACCATATATGGTATACATTTTCATGGCAAGTGTAATGTAAATGTTGAATTTTTGGGAGAATCTCTAAGAAAACCTCTTCATAAGATGACTTTTGCATAACTGGTGAACAATGAAAGAGAGAAAACGTTACTACACAAAAAATTTAAAACATGCAATTCATGTCACATTAGTTTTGTGAAGTAAACCATTTTCCAGATACTCCTCGTTATTTGTTTTAATTGTTTAATACTTACACTTTCCTCAAATGGGAAATAGTTATTCGCTTTTCATATCCTAGACATATCCTACACAGCGTCCAGAAGATCCACGTTATGTTACAACTCTTACCAATGTCTTTTCATACTGTGACTTTTCGTTGGGGTGTAAAGTAAAGACGACAGATGTAGTCTAGATAAAGAAACACTTTTATTTCCGTAAACAGTAACTTTGTACACTCGTTGCAACAGTAAGAAAGTCTTTTCCCATTCACCAACAGCACGGCTCCGAACTAGTAACACAACAACTGTCCCTTCTCCGTCGGCACGACTCCTCAACGCTTCACATAGTCTCACCTTTCCGTCGGCACGACTACTCAACGCTTCACATACGTCTGTCCACTGTCTGTCGCACTTTACCGCTATTTATATCTCCCAGGCACTATTCTGGAAAGTTCAGTTATTGCGGTGAAATACAAAGCAGAAGGTTCCCGAAGTCTCTATCCTTTTCTCTCTTTCGGCAAGCGCCCCAACAATGCAGCCATTCTCTGTCTCTTTCCTTCGGCTCCTTTGCGGTAGTGCCGACAATAATGCGATGGGTGACACTGCTGTTGTCGGCAATTAGATGCGGCGGGCGCGGTGACAATACCTACTGATACCTACTTTGATTCTATGCATTTTGTCATCTCGTTTTCCAAGCTCTCTCATCTCTGATGATTTGATAGATTCATAGCTTGATCTTGAAATTGATCATGCTCTTAGCTAATAAAATATTCGAAATGACAAATTTCTTACCGGAAAACGCAATTCCAATAATATCCTACAATAAAATTAAAATTTAGAAATAGTTATCGAATCCCCTTCATATCCCGAATTTACTATCTCTACGAAAAATCAGATAACCTTTGGGACTTCACAACCAAAGAAAAACGTTCTCTATTTCACTGTTATTGCATGCTTGACTTTTTTTTTGGGGGGGGGGGGCAATGCCTGTTCTCTGATAGACGTCTACGCTTTTGGAGTCCACTAAAGGCAACTGTGAAATACAGTAACTGTTTACCCACACATTTCATATTCAGACTATACTCGGCGATAAGTGGTTTAAATCCTGCCTATGACATAGTGTTTCTCATACTGATTTTACGTTTCTAATTTATACAATATCCTAGACATAAGCGCATTACAGACTGGACAAACAAATCGGTAACATTGTGAATCTATAAATAATCTAAACGTTACCAGAGAAACAGAACTAATAACACTGGTCAACAGAAAAACTGCTAATGGAACAACCCTTATGGTAAAAATGTTACTGAAAGTTTCAAGTTGCTTGTTATTTTTATAATATGGCACATTATTGATGACAGGAAATTGTAACTAGATAAGGATATAGATCCTGGCTTTGTACGTAATGTTAAACCTTAACCTCACAAAATTATTCAGAGTGAATTAAATGATTTAGTCAGAGACCTGGAACTTTCTATAGCCAAGACAGAGCTGTTAGCCTCCAGATTGCAAAAATGGAATTATTTTGCCGAAAACGTGAAAGTGACATTTTGTCGTGACCCCAGAAACATCTTGAGAAATCCAATAGATGGTAGATTTCAGGCTTGCAGGCCGTGGTCCAGTCGACTGCTGTGAAAGCCTCAACATGTATAACTTGAGAAATATTTCTTTTGAGGAAGATGATTTAGTGTTCTACAATGATGTTAATTACTTAATGAGTGCCCTGAATACTAATCACAACTCTGATTAGTGACAGTTGTTTATAGGTACTTCAAAATTAAGTCTTAAAGGAGTAGTACACAATAAATAGCTATTCTGTGCATATGAAGGAATAATATGGCAGCCTGAAACTTCTCGATTCAATTCATTATGGAAAAAATGTCCAGACTTCAATTTAATTGCATATTAACTGGACTTCAACTAGGCTACACTAAACACTTATTTCATAGGTGAATGTGACAGTAGAGATAGAGCTTCTTATTTCATAAACACGGAATTGCCTTTACGTCAAGGTATAGAAGCTGGAAAAATTAGCCTCTGGTGGAACCTGAGAACATTTTAATTCCTCCACTACATAGTTGTATAAAATTTGGTCTCATCAAAAGCTAGCTAAAAAGTTTGGCCGAATTGGACTGGCATTCAAATACCTTCGTAATACATTAGTGAACCAAGTTAAAGGAAGGAGTGTTTGTTGGCTATCAGGTTCATCAGCTTCACCAAGATGCTATATTTGAACACCTTTTAAATGATGCTGAGAAAGAGGCATGGATTTCTTTCAGGAAAACAAACGAGCTATCTATGAAACTATGAGGATCTTGTTACAAATTTTCTGCCTTTTATTACAAAATGGAATGCCACATGTACCTTAAATTACACTTTTTACATTCCCATCCGAATTGTTTTCCTGAAATTTGTGGGGAAGTAAGTGATGAACATGGCGAACGCTTCCACCAACAAATATCAGTAATGAAAAAACGTTACCAGGAAAAGTGGAGTGTGAGAATGTTTGCTGACTACTGCTGGACAGCCAGCAGGGATCCTTTTCAACTTGACTACAAGAGGAAACCAAGGTGAAAGCATATTTAGTAAATCATGAATGTCACGAATATATTTTACAAGACATCCGACAGATTTTCATAGAAAAGATTACTATTGTATTTTTCCTTAATATTATTCTCAAACAAGAACCACTCTAGCATTCTTGTTATCATATTCGTGTTCAGTATAGTGTAATCTTCAACAAAAGTGAGGCTTCATTCATATGGCAAACAACAATAATTGTGGAATGTAATCTTAGTTTTCATGGGCGGAGCTTAACAGTAGTTATTGGGTCACATTTGACATAAATGGTTGGTGTCCAGTTCTTATATGAATGTTTTAATGATTTCAAGAAAATACATAGTATGTTAAAAGCATTCCTAGTAATTCGGTTTAGTATATGCTGTGTCACCTTTCAAAAAATTACATTTTCATTTTTGTGAAATGAAGGATACCTTTACATATGCGTAAGCAGAAAGGACATCGGATAAAGAAATGAAAGGAATAAAAATTTATTAACTCGCAGTATAGAAAACACACGAAAAAAAAGAGGCTTATCACACTTATTTTTCAGTGCTGCCAATATACAAACGGAAATTTCAATGGCTTGAAGCGGATGTGTCAAACTTATCTCGAAAACATCTGCTAGCTATAATCCGTAAGCTGGAGTTTAAATCAATAACATGTTCTATCAAGGCATTAGCTTCTACAGCACCACATTCCTGAAAGACAGGAGAAAAACAGCATTTCTACTTCTATCGCCATCCATCAAAGAGCAGACAGATACTGCGAAAACACTGATGCCTCTCATTCAAGAATTTATGGGGGCCTCTATGCCTAAAAGTATGTTAAGAAATATTGCTGTTCTAAGAGTAATCTCGCGATCTAGAACATAGCCTAAGACTGGAAAGCGGTCTTACATTAACCGTAACTGTATGATCTCCAACTCTTAAAATAGTACTTGCGTTTGTCAGTTGAGTTCTCGCTGTAATATGAGACGAAAGTCTTCCACTTCTTCACAGTAGCTATAATTATTGAACAGTTTAAGGTACCCTGGGGCTGAAAAGTTACCGAAAAATCATCAAGTTGACAATTTTTAGGTTTGTGCACACAAAAGTTCCCCAAATCTTCAGTCATCGGTTGGCATTGAATATTTTTAGATTCTGCCATTTTTAAAGGTCTAGGGCAGGCTTTAAATGCCTGTGTGCTACATTAGCTGCCCCTTTCCTGCTTAACTTTTCGGCAGTATTTGAACAAAATAAGGACCAAAAAGGGGTAAAATAAGAACCAAATTCAGCTGAGGAAAGACACTACTAGACAAAAGAGGAAAGGGGTTGACATGTAGCAAAGCAGCTTTAGGCCAAACAGTTAATCTAACTCATGATCATTATGCATTTGTGTAGAAAAATTGGTTTTTTCTCGACTTTATATTTGTAATACAATGCTAAAGATAGAAAATGGATTATATTACTTTCCAACCCAGAAATAATCCCCATAGACCAAGAAAACAGCAGTTGCAGCTTTCCAACTATTGACAAATCACGACTGCTTAGCAAGTCATCTCTACAGAAGACCACTTGAAGATCTGTGAAGCATTAAGATCAGAAGAAACGCAGTTGAAAAGTATTGGAAAGCACGAATGCTAATGGCTTCATTGCCAAGTGCAAGGAACTAGAAAACAACATTTTTTAATTAAACTCTCCTGTTCTAGTAATTTATTACTGAATGTAGCTAAGTTGGTATTGAAAAAAAAAGTGCTACAAATGAATGTAAGGACACTGCAACTTGATATTTAATGCGCTACAATATTATTTCTATTACAACCAGATTAATCTGTAATTTAGTGTTTTAATAACTATATGTTCTACTTGATAACTTGATAGAGAAGATTACAGTATCCATATTATATTTTGATATGGATGGAGAACGCTGGGAGTTTGTTCTGTAATAGCTCATCCATTTTCATTTATTAAACATTCTTCTCCACCACTTGTCCTTATTCACTCCTATGTCTGCGCCAGTATACCCCAGTCCCGATATCCTGCGAAGACCTAGACAAACGGTATGACACATATTACGGTATTACATTACTGTGGATAGATAGCAACATCAATTTTGCCCATCCCTGCTCTTTGACCACGTCTGTTCACAGTTCTGTTCCAGTCCGCAAAAACACGCAACACAGGTCTATGCGCTTTGACCTTGACACGGCTTGCCTACTGTTTTCCCATATTCAAATTGCACCCACAAGAAAATCAGTTAGTAGTAAGGTAATTTCTGCATAAATTTATCCTGACTGACATGAAGTAGATATAGGAATAAGGGTTTGAATAGTTAACACAAGAGTAAGGAAAGTCATGTGAATGCAACATGTTATATCTTTTTTATTAATTTTCAGCTTCTTTGGGTGTGTATTTGGCCATTATGAAGAGTTTAAAACACACTCTTTACCTATTTTAAAGAAGTAATAAGTACACTTATGTCCTTGCCGCTTTATGAAAAGAAAAATATATATAAAATCACATTTGCATTAATACCCTTTAAATATATGTAAGTTTAAAAGAAGTGCTAAAGGCAACTAGATATCTGAGTTTGTGCGACGTATTTAATAGCTGGTCATCTAAACAAACCTGCCGAGAATTTAGGATTTCTTTCATTTTTCAGGAATGCGTTACTCTAAGTGAATTTCCTGATCGCACAAAATTGCTAAACTTCAGACAAATAAAAGATAAATTGGTTGCAGGTTCGGAAGCCATTGATCCTCTACGCAGCTCTAGGAAGCACAATTAGACCCCAGAGAGCACCCGGAAACTCCAGGATTAAATGAACAAGGTTCAAGTTTGCCCACGGAATTCAATGCAGGATTTTCCGGCCAGTAATTACAGGTGAGAGAAGAGGCAGTAGACTTTTTCCATTATATGAGAAGGCTTTCATGTGCTGGAGTGTTATCTAAGATTCCGAAGTTCCTTTCAGCCTCTCCACTGAATCAGAGAATGTACGATTCGAGGGTGGATAATGTTTACCCTTTTGAAGATGAAAGATTACCTGTTAGTACCTCGTGAGAATGTACTGTAAACTATTGCTCAATGTCCGAGATATTTCGCATTATATGCTTTGGTTATATTTTTCGCCTCACATCAATTTAATAGTGCACACATTTTTAAAGAACTTAATGAATAATTGAACTTGATCACAAAATTTTGTAAAAAACACTCCATGGCTTTTTTTATTCACTACAGATTCTGTTATAATATTATTTAAAAAAATTAATATACACTTCTATCATGTGTTAGATATTTGGCTGATGTCATTAGAAATTAGGTAATATTAATTTAAATGCGTGGAGCACGCGCAGAAAGGGTTTACAAAGCAGTTTTATTAGCAATGAGGCAAGGAAAGGTGAAACAAAACATTGTAGATTTTAAAAGATGGCTCGTAATAGAATTATGCATTTCGGTAGGGAAGAAGTATAAGCATATAACGGGGCATATTTAGAAAACGCATAAAGACAGGAAAGTTATTTTAAATCTCTACCCGTTTTATACTTTCCCTATTACGTATAGGAAGCAGAGGAAGTAGTGTATTCCACCCAAAATACGATGTCGAGATTTCATAGGAAGTGTATGTTTTGAGGCCCACTGAATTAAAAAAAAAGCATTTTTAACGCGCGCGAGCGCCTGTGTGTGTGTGTGTGTGTGTGTGTGTGTGTGTGTGTGTGTGTGTGTGTGTGTTTGGTTAAAAACCAAAATTTACAACGAAAATGCATGGGTAAGTAAATCCACTACTTATTTTACGTACTATTAATGAATGTAAACCTCTTAAATGCTTGATTTCGGATAATTGGTTGCTTTTTTATTACTTTCTCTACTGGTAAGTAGCGGAAGTATTGTATTCCACCCAGAAATTCGATGTCGAGATTTCATCGGAAATATGTTTTGAGACCCTTGAGTCCAAAAAAAGCATTTTTAGAAAAAGGCCTGTGTGTGTGTCTGTGGATAGCATAACTCAAAAACAAAAAGTCGGTTAAAAATCAAAGTTGGTATTTGAGTTTGTCTTTCAAGGATGCGACACCCTAAACTACCCTTTACATGGAACGTTTTTCGAAAATTTTGATTTTCTTGAAAATTACTATTTTGATTAAAATGTCATATGTTTGAGATATTTTTATGACAAATGAAATGTATATCTTGAATTTTCTCTCTATGGCCCCTGTAGTCGTATTTACTCTGGACGACTTTTGCATAACTGTTAAACCGTTAGAGATAGACCAAATTATGCTATACAAAAACTATAAATCTTGCTAAAATACACAATTTATGTCTCAATATATTTTCTTGTAGGGTGAAGCATTTCGGAGATATTCCTTGTTATGTGTGTGAGTTTCGGAAAACTTAAAACTTTCGTGAAACGGAACATCGTTGTTCATTTTTGGATATGTTAAATGTGCAAAGAGAACGGAATCTCAAAGCTTTAAAAGATTTGACTATCACACAAAGCCTACTGTATTCTAATATTCCTCTTGCACCTACAAGAATATAAGCAATAAGATAATTTGTACAAATGTTTCTCTCAACTAACAAGATGAAGATAGGGGGAATAAGAGTTTGTAAGAATGGTTAGTACAAGACTAGAGAGTCATGTGAGTGCAAAACATCAGATTTCTTCAAAGCGCTATGGTTTTGGGTATATAAGCAGCTGAATGAAATGAATACAACTTTGTGATAAAGATATTGCAAAATCGTATACCAGTGTGAAAATAAAAACAAGGATGAAGATGGAAGGTACTTGTACATAATTATGTGTTCGCTCATCGGATGAGTCAAGTAAACCTGGGGTTTGTATATGGAGTTTATCAACTTCGTAAATGATTTATGTTTAAAGCTATATTGGCATAGTCTACTTTGCTATATTCGCTGTGAAATTGTGAGCATGCTCCATTTTTTCTAATAATTAAGTGCATATTACGTCATGTTTATTAATGAAAAGGAACGTAATATGAGAATCCATTAATGATTATTAAAATTTAGCATCACGAAATAATGGGATCTCCTCGATACAATATTGTTCCGTATTGTTAATACTGTTTTAATTATAAAATATTACATAACGCAGCAATATGTAATGTTTGGAATAACTAATCAAATAAAATCATACTAGCGTTTTGGCATTAAAGCTATATTAGTTTCTGCTAATATGAACTAGCTAAGGCCTAAATGTTATTGATGAGAGCTATCTGAGAAACATTACGGCTAGGCTTTCTAGTGAGAGAAACATATTACCATTTGTAATTCCTGCCTATCGCCGACTAGTTAATGACGTCATGTATTTACATCAGTTGAGTTCTAAACGTGGAACGGTTCTGCTTAAGTTAGCTTATACGATGTTCATAAACTATGACTACAGTAAAGTGTCAAACTTTACAGTGCGTTATCAAAACAATGCATAGCTATCATAATAATTTAGCCCTCTTCACAACTTCTGCCTGAGAGGATTTAGAACGCCTCTCGTAACTACAAAACAGATCTAAGATATACTTGCACATTACCAAAATCCGGAGCTTAACTACGATTTTTCTGTCGCTGTATCCATCTCTGCCAATTTTCCTCTCCAGTTCAACTCAGCAGCGTGAGTAACAAGGATGTCATGTCTTTTAGACTATAAACAAGATATTTTCCTGGTCATAAGAGTACAGTATTTTACTAAAACTGGTCTGTGTACACCAACAGGAAGGTAAAAGGGCGCATTTTAATTTGTGAAGTAACGATTTTTTTCTTTTTGCTAATGAAATTATCATTATCTTCCGCATCCGTTAATATCCATTAATATACATTAATGGGTTCTTTTACATTTTATAGGTGTCAAAATTGTATTTAAATAACATGCTGCACCTACTACGCCCGTTTCTGTGTGTTTTTCTTCCCCATTTTCTATAACTTTCTACATCTAGGCATCATTCTCTCTAAAACTAGCATCTGGGAAGCTCAAATTTTCTGAAATGTTAAAGAATCATATGAACTTTAAAATGAGTAGAGCAGTTTTGCAATGTACAGTATGAAACTATAATGTTATGTGTTACAAAAATTGATCAATTTTGTAATAGTTTATATAAACAAAGATCCACCATAAAATTAGAATTTTGAAAACTAATCCACTCATTTAGTCAGAAATTCTGTCTTGTGGCTACACCATAACTTTAAACTCATTAGAACAGTTTACCAAAGTGAACACCACCATTCCGAAATTACTTTCTGTATTGATATCAGCCTATTGAACTACGATGTGCGCTTAAAACACACACACACACACCCACCCACACCCACACACACACATACACACACACACACACATTAGGGAGCTTGGCTTGATGCTGGAACTACGGTTGCGTAAACTAATGAAATAAGATTTTCAATATCTTTGACAAAAGTGATTCATGCTCAATTAAAAGTGTACAATAGTTCTTTCCAATCAGCATGTCAAGAAACGTAGCCTACAAAAAATCTATCTTGTCTGTAACATTTATTGAAGTCCATTACTCGCCTTAAACTGTGCACATGAAGCCGTGTGGTGCATTAAACATTGCGAAGGAAACTGAAAGTGACTTATCGAGTGCACAGGGCGAAAAAGCTTACAAGGTAGGGAAAATTACGTCGTGCGCTTGAAAGGAAACCGTGCATGAAAATTAACCATAACTTTCTGCTAATGATTTCTCTTATTTCAAGTTTGCCCCTGTGATGCCGGAAGAAGTTTTTTTCCAAGCATAAAGCTCTGACATCTTGGCCATCTGAAATTGCATGTCATTATCCGGTATAATTCTCTGAAACTGAAGCTTAAGAGAGGTCTGAGTTATTTCTTCTGTGACTATTAAAAGTAAATGCAGTTTTTGCCTTTTGCTTTAAGTATTGTGTCATATTTTAAAAATTTAGGTCATATTTTTATAATTATTACAGCATAGCATATTTCAAGCTTTTAGGTCATAAAATCCCAGACGAGTTATTAAATTTCTGCGCGTTTCTTTAGAAACAAAATGAACTATTTTTATATCGCATAGAAGGGTAGAAGGGATGTGACGCACGCATTTTTTACCCAGGGCAAGTTTTCTTACGCCGGCCCTATTTGCAACATTAACCTCGGGTTTTCTCATCTCATATCAAGTAGCTAGAGTTGTTCTCGAGAACGAGTTGAATCGATTGCACTCCCTCCGGATATCAGCAGGCATGCTGACCTCCAGGCAGGGAGGCGGTCTCATAAAACATCGCAATACCAGTAACTGTAAAGAGTGATGCTATAAATTTCATATTCACTCTCTGTGTGTATGAGAGGGAGAGAAAGGGGGAGAGCTATCTCTCTTGTGTACGTTCGAAACTCAGCGAAACAACAAAAACCTCCAAATTCCGGATATATAGATTTGATGATACGTTTAGACATATCCGCTCACTTTAAACACTGCTCCGCTTTAATACAGAAGAGCGCATGTTCGGCACTCGTCCTATTTTCCGCAGTTGTGACTATGATCAATGCCGAAAAGGAGCACTCCAGAGGCGCAGAAGCCTGATTGTTTAGTGCAAATGAAACTGACAGCTCTTGCTTTGTATATCGAAAACCGACATACAGCCGCAAGGGTCAATAATTACTGTTGCTTGCGCCGTGGGGAAATCACTATTGATGAGCTCTAGTGATTATCATGCGTTCCCGTACATCTATCGGCCACCGGTTCGAACTCGTGCAGCTGATGGATTTTTCTCTCCGGAAACCTAATTACAATAAATAACCAATTCGACAGACACAATCATGATTACCTGTATTGCTGCTAATGGTAATTGTTTTTCAAATAAATCACACTAATGAATGCAAAAGTCCACATGGATATGCGTATGTAGGCTATTTTTCCCCAATCGTTAGCCGCTGAGATGAAATATAACCGAATTCTGTGCGGTATATATTTTAACCTGAACATGCATGTGGACTAGCTAATATTCAAAATTTTACAATACCGTTTTCATAAAAATCTATGTGGTAAAATATAACATCCCAATGCTGCTTCTGAGGTCCATTCTTCCGAAGCTACATTTTTGCATAAACTGACAGAATGACGCGAGATTTTCCTGATGAGCAGCTCAATTTTGTTTGTTTGTGTAGGACTATATGGATGACGAATTTTTTTTCGATGTAGTTGCATATAAAATTGTGCTTGAAGTGTAAAGTGGTCTTATCGCTCCGGCAATCCACTAATACTGATACCATTGACCTCAGGATTAGATGGAGAGAGATTTATTTCAGTTATGGAAAATAAGAACACAGAATTTTATGCTGATTTCCGTTTACTGTAAAGATTGGGCGCGTTGTTTCCAACACCGTAACCAACTTGGATATAAAAAACTTTTCCACATAATTAACCGATTCTTTGGTCAAATATTGAACACCTGTCACTCGACTCAAATTCTTTTGGAATGGAAATTTCTTCCATGTAACCCTCGTGCTTTCCTCAAAATAACTATGCGACCCTTTCCTAGTGGCTTAAATTATTTTGATCAACAATACATCCAATACAGGAGTGCACCTAAGCAGTTAGAAAACAAAGGCCTGGTTGTTATAGTATAATGAGATTGTAACAAGAATTCGCTCACAACAAAGATATAATCCAATGATAAACAGTATTATTAAGACTGATAACTAAATTACGAGTAAAAAAGGTGTAACTAAGGGTAAAAAATTTGTTCAAGAAACTGTTTCACGTGACAAATAGTTGTACTGTTTTAGATGGTATACAGAACTGAATTATTTACAGCTTTTCTTCCTGAAAAACAGTCACAAACGCTTTTTATGACATTTGAATACGACTTTTTAAACTGTCCAGAAATGTTTTGATTTAATGTTTCTTGTGTAAAATCTATACTTTTAACAACCAACTGTACATGGACATTTGTAACTTTTACCTACGTTGTATATTGAACTTTTAACTGTTTGTTTGAAACACTTAACAATGAATGCACACAAATGAGAAAATGATCAGAATCGTGAATTTGCTTCACATTACCTTCTTTTACCTCCCCCCACAGCTACTAACTTCAATACAGCTAACTATGACTTGCAAGCCACCCAAATTATCAATTTCCAACATACCAGGAGGACTTTAACTGTTTAGATGTCTGGTAATATTAGGTCATCCCCTTACTTCACAAATTAAAAATGATTTAAATCAAATAAAGATAGCTATTATATATATCTGTAACTCGTTTGTTATGATTAATCACTATTTGAAACTAAAATTCTTGAATAAATACCTCTTGTTTTATTAGACACGCGATTGCTATTAAAATTTGTGATGTCGGCATCGTTTACCAATCACACAGAACATTGCTAATCCAGGCGTAACATGTATACTTTACGCTGCAACGAATAAATGTAATACACGATTGTCATTAAAGGAAAGTTTAATGTGGGTTTTCTTAAGACGCCTGCTTCACTTTGAAACCTTACTTTGAGAAACTTCCTTGCTTGCACTTCTGTATTTTCTATTGGAATTACTAGCGTGACTGAAATAACTGGCGCATATTCCGTTACTTTCAATAGTTGGAGGTAATTAAGAGAATATTCACTGATTTAGCGCACCTTTCCATAACCTGCTAGAGAACAGATGAGCTCCTAAAAAACCAGCAGATCTCGAGGAATTGAGAGATCTTCAAAGTCTCCAAGCTATATCGAGGGGAACATCTTAGCATTCCTTCTTTTCAATTTGAGGTCGTGACAGGCTGTTTTGAGGATAGTAATTCTTTTCTGGAGACATTACATAAGAACTAATTATAGTTAATTCATATTTAACCTTACTCATAAAGGTACTTTTGCTAAATATTTAAGGAGCACCAATTCATACGGAGATTTTATGCTTTTAGTTAACAGACCATTTCAGTTACGAATTGGTGTGCAATTCGACACAGTATATAACACAAAGTTTATCATTTTTGTGATTACAGAACATACCATTCCAATTCATTCCTTCTATTCCTCGCAATTTAAGTAAAACGAGTAGAACATATATGTATGTTCCCATACATTAAAGCATCCTATGGACTGGTCAGCCATGATCATGGTATTAGTAGTGTAGCATGTTCCATATTCAAGCAGCAAGTGCAAAAAGAAAATGAAGCCAAGGGAGATATTATGTGGCGTGTACTTCCACTTTATTCCAACTCATCAAAGTTGAAAGAGACGAACTCAGTATGCGTCCATTTTCAGCGGGTTAAACGCCAAGCCGTATTTATTTTATCCATGCATACAGGACTTGCAATGTTGGCTTTCATACCCAAGTATTGTTAAAATAAAATACTAAATTAAACATAGTTAAACTATTGCTAAAAAGAAACGTTAAGGTGAGTAGCGAAGCTCTATATTACCAATGTTAAAATGGCGATATAAATGCCCCGTTTTGTCCAGATTTATTGAATATAGAAATCCAAATTTTTCGCAGTGTTGCTGGTCCTTCATAGATAAACTGATCCTCAATCCTATAAAAATATAAAATAGTGCATTTTTATATTGCTTTAAGTGTAACACTAATTTTTTCATTAAACATTCAACCTTTTATTTAAAAAAAATAATCAATGTGAGGAAATTGATTCTCTGGGGATCAACATCACTGTGAAATGCAGATTGTGCGATAAAAATTGTATGGAGATACTACCAATGATTTATGTGAAAATGGGGCTTTTATATGGAAAAATGTAATTTTGAGAAAATGTTCAAATAAAACAAAAATAAAATGTTCATATAAACTCGCATCATTACATATTTACTCTAAAATACCGCACAAATATTACAAAGTAACTAAAAACTGAACGTAATATCTTAAAAGCAATATATTGTTTGTTTTATCTACATTGATCTTAATATAGGTTTTTGAGGTTGTATAGTTTCCTTTTAGAAGCACTGGGTAGAGTTTCAACGTTCTTATGATTGTTCAACACTAACTTTTCACCTGTTTTATAAAACGTTGCAAGAATAAAAACTTTTAAAGTATTAGTTATAGTTGTATAAATTAATTTAAAACCGCAAATATTGCTCTATTGTAATAATAGATATATCAACTTAAGAATGGATTATATTTTCACAATATGCAAAAAAGTAAAAACACCAAAACTTGTTATTTAAGGCCTTTTGCGAATCCCCTAAAATTCAATCAGTCTAGAGTCTGCCATCTTAAAACCTGAAAAGTACACTAAAGTGCAGAAACGAAAAACAGGAGTTTAATTAAAACTCCAAAGCACCTATGTTTCTATGTTAGTAGATAAAGTGAGAGGTAAATATACCAGAAACCCTAAGATTTACCTGCAATTTATAATTGCAAGAGAACGTCCCAAGGAATGGAGGAGCAAAGCAAATAAGAAATAGAGCTGAAAAGGTACCCTAAAAGGACACTCAAGAATATAGCTGAAAGATCTAGGAAACGCAGTAAAAGGTAAGCAATAGCGATACAAGATACATCTTGGAAACTCAACAAACAGCCGAAAGCAATATAACAAAGGCAGGCATATAACAAAAACGAAGAAAGAAAAGGAAAGCGTCAGAAATCCTGAAAAGGTTCCTGTTGTGATATGTATAAGACGGTCAGCAACTCTTGCTTAAGGTTTGCAGAAATCCGGATACAGAAGGTCAAATATCCATAACAGTATGAAAGGTAAGAAAAAGGGAAGGGTTTTAATGAAGAGCTGCTAAAAGGTGCACTGCGTATAGCCGTTATTTCTATTAGAAGCAATGTAAGTGGAAAAAAAACAGTTGTAGCTAAGAACAGAGTTGCAGCTGCCAGCATTTAGGGTTATTTCCGGGAGGAAACAAAATGTGTAAGAAGTGCGCCAGAAACTGTGCGAAAAAGCTGTAGAATTTGCACAAAGATAGAGTAACTGAATGTGGATGAAAACGCGAACCATGTGAGATATGAAAGAACAGAAGCGAATCAAAATGGGTGGAACCATCTATAGCAATTGTCAATATTGTCTCCCCCTAAACAAAAATACTGCATACGCATGTTGTGCACATGCATTTGTACGCTGTATCTGAAGAGACTGTATATAAGCTGATGCCTGTTCTATGTGTAGCTATAAACATCCAACAATCACCAAAGAAACCGAGTTATGTTAGCCAACAGCTAAATGAACGGAAAGGATCTCTGTTCGTGAAGTATTCCTATAGTCAGAATCCCAAAGTAAACAGGCTTTTTAGCATTTTGGCGTCTGGCAAAACGTGGTCCATTATTAGCACACATGACTCAGTAGGACAAGCGCTTCATATTTGTATACACAGTAGACCTAGCAGAACAGGACAGTGATGCTCAATTTTACGCGCAAAGAGCAGAGAGTGCATTTGTCCCACATACTTCTTGCCCAGTTACAGGACTACAAAGCAAACCTCTCTGATACTTGGTTCTCTGGGTGAAGGAGAAATGTTTCATGCGCAAAACAAAGGATGTGGGGATTTTTTGTTCTTTTTACATACTTTCTTTATTTGAGCGAAAAGTTGAGTCATTTGCATATAAGAGCCGATGTAGAAGATAATGTATAGTGTTCGAAGATGTTGGTCAGGACCTCATATGAGAGATGACATTAGAGAGTTCAAATTCCTACATTGCAACCGCCCTTAGTATTTTATGCGGACTTGCATTGTTAGGAATAACGTAGTAGTTGATATCTGATCATAACCTCAAAGCATATTTGTCGAATTTGCCCTTCACAAATAAGCATGATTGGCAATAATGGTATCAAGTGTCTCCACATGCCACTCATGTCACCCGAAGAACCCACTGTATTGTCAATCAGGAGAATTTCATATAGTTCTTGAACGTTACTGGTGACTCGGTGTTAGGGCAGTCGCACGACACATCCATTTTCTTCAACTTACTGTTGGACTGTTCAACTTTTGTTGGACAGTGAGCCATGACAACAATAAGCTGCTGAATAAACGGACCTCCTGCTCACCTCCGAGCTACATGTTCTCATATTCTACTCAGTGGATGCATAAGGGCGAGAATGGTCTATTGCATGATTTGCTCAGTCACTAAATATTAAGCGTTTTGATTTAACCATGTGGGATATCTGAAGGGCGTCGGATATACTGAGCCGATGACTAATATGCGTACGCTTGAACAGCGCGTCCACCAGGCCTCGCCACCCTTCGGTAATAAGCGAGAACACTGAACATTATTGCGTCAATGTTTGATGGGCGTGCGATCAAATGTGCAGAGGAACTTCAAACATCTGTTTTAATTTCAAAATCCTATACACTAGATATATTTTAATGCCCTGCAACAGTGACATTTGTTCTTAATTCTATGCTCTGCCATTGCGACGTTTTCTATTCTTTCTTCATCCCCCCATCCCAATATTTTACGTTTCTCGACATTTTCAGACATGGTTGGTATAAACTTTTTTGTTTCCCCGCCCGAAATCACTTCTAAAGTTTATTTTTTTATTTCAGGATGTTGTGTATAATTTCAGGCTTTTTGCCAGTGTTGTTCCAACTTAAGCCATATTAAAGCACAACAGAAGTGCACCTTTACAATCTAAATAACAATCATTAACATAATGCCCGATAGATAAGATACTGATATTGAATGGCAGATCTTTCTTTCCTTTCTTTTCTCTAAGGTGAAAATCGTGCCTGATTTCCAAGTTAATAGGTAACAGAAGATGGCTTCCTCGCTGTTGTTCAGAAATAGTCAGACGCTCTTAATGACAAGTTATTACTTCGAACAAGGATAACAAAGAATTGTAGAGAGAGGGCTTCAGCTCCTTTCACAGACTTTAAAAAGGTTTCTGACAACGTCAACAAGAATCGGTAATGGAAGATTCTCGTGAAAGCCGATATCCAAGACATCTTGTAGGGTATTTACGCAGCATTTAAGTAAATACTACATTGCGTCTGGATTTCGATCAAATATTGAAGGAAGGGATTCTATTCGAATAAATGTCTTTGACAATGGATTTCCTAGAGTGTGTAATAAGGGTATGTTTGTACGAATTGGAACTATTGGATCGATTCCAAATCTGAGAACATTATGAAGTTTAGAGCACCTTGCTGTTGAGGGCAAATATATTCACTGTGAATATAATCGCTTACGACTGAAGCAATAATCGCGATTACATAAAATGAAATAGTAAACAATTGTTAATCACCCAGTTTCCATCAATTAAGTAAAACCAAATTCTGTAATTCTAGCCTTAGAGAAATGTAAATGGTTGAAAGCTCGCATAAAATCATGCAGGTGTTGTGTGTTTTATAATTATTAATTAATAAACAACGCTACATCCACGCAGTGTTTCTTGCAAGCTCTCAATAAGAGAATATAAGTCATCAACAGTTGAGATCCTTCGTTGCAGTTTTGACTCGGGTTTGAGAAAGCCACAAAAGTATCTCTCTCTCTCTCACACACACACACACACACACGTTGTTAAACGACTCTGTCAATTGCTAGGATCACATCAGCGTCGCCGGTGTGCCAGAATTTTGTCCCGTACGAGCTCATTTAGATGCCAGTAAATTTACTGATATGGAGCGGTCGCTTTTAAGCACATTTAAAAACTATCGGTCTGAGCCGGATTTGAACCCGCAACCTAGGGATTAGTAGGCCAGCGAGTCACCCAGACCGACTATTTATTTGTAGCGGAACAGGCGGTGGTATATTCATTCCATCTTGAACTGTACGAGTATGTTAATGAACCTTTAGTTTCTATACAGTAGAATAATAAAATTAACCTACTCTATTGAAATCATTTGATCATCTAGGTTGCTTTGCCGGTAGCGGTAACTTCCATTACTAATCCCATTATCTTCCAATGCAGCCTGTCAAGTTTCGCCTTTCCTTCGATTACTGTGTGAAAATATTACTCTCATTTCAAACATCAAAGCTAAGATTAAATTAATGTTAATGCGCTTTCTGTATATATTCTACCTTCTCTGTATGTACCCTTTATTTGAGGTCACGTAAACGAAAGCTTCAATTACAAACAAAATGATGACGCCTTTGACTAAAAGTTTATGTTGCTGTATCAATGAAACATTCAGTGATTTAATATAAAGAAAAAAAGTCTGACACCCGAGGCTTGTCGAGGGAGATCATTTTCATGAAATGTTAAAGACATTTGAATCTCTTGTGACATACAATACTTTATCCACTATAAAAATGCAAATATGGACAACTATTCTATTTAAATATATAGATCGATGGTTTTGAACGTAGTGGCATCAGTGCTGGTATTCTTGGTCATAATTGATGTCATACAGCATAATTCGCACCTCCCAAGGAAGAAGATCGTAACTCACTTTTCATAACTTTTCAGGAGAGCAAAAACAAAGTTTGAAGAACAATGATAAATCACTGTTTTCGTATTTGGGTCTGAAGTTAAGGTATTAGTAGTCATTATGTATCTGTTAATACAGAGTATTAATATTAACCTTATCAGAATTCAATTACTGAAGCTATTATATTTTTTCCATTACAAGGTGTGAAGTTTTTTGAGTTACTATGTTTTTCCGCGGAAATTATGAAAAAAGTCAAGTTACAGTAGAGGCTTTTTTATTAAAAATAAAATATAGTAATCTCAACTTGCAGCAAAGAACAGCTTTAATTTTATCAACTCTTGTTGTCAGCACAGTACAAACAAACATAAAAATGACACATTTTTAAAAGTACTGTCAAACTGAACATTAGATTTTACATCATACTCTACTTCTTCCTCTGCAGATCATCATCTGTAGATTCTGATTCAACTCCTGTATAGCTGTACTTTAGAGAATAGTAGAAACAATGATAACATTCAGGAATGTTACTACTTTTGTACAAGGAAATGAGATCTTTATATTTTGCAGTTGATATTGGAATAGTTCTGCTGTAGGTTCTTGGTAAAAGTTTGCATTCCATGGCAGATCTACCTTTTCTGCCTTTTTGCAAAGGTAGAGTGCGATAATCTTCATCAAATGAATATCTGAACTTAGGTTCATGAAAAGTTGCCGAACAAACGGAAATTCTCTGATTTTCTTCCACATAATAGAGTTGCCTGAAGAATCAGTTGACCTGTTTTGGAAACCAACTAAAGATTTGAAATAAAAAAAAAATCTGTGTCATCTCCTTAACTTTATAGGAATTTCCCGTAACTTTTGCTGATCTCACTAGCATATACCATTGCTGTGGTGTGAAAATTTCTAATCCTTTCTTTCTCTTTTCTATTAAGGCATGCATGCTGTCTCCCTCATTCTGTGTATGTTATTTTTCTAAAAATTTGTGTGAAATATCTATCTTATAATACTGGGATGCAAAAACGTGATGGGTGAAAACAAACCTATTCCTATTTTGACCTCCGCAATTGTCAGAGAAGGTTATTTTGTTTTTCCCTTCTTCCTTTTTTTGCTTCACAAAATCAAATAAACAGCTTCCGACCTCATTTGCTCCACGTTTAGCAATAGACTCGTGCCACATGTAGCAGTAACCGTCTTTATTGCCCAAATCATTCACAGTGATATTATATGTACTTAACTTCCTCTTATAATAAAAAACGCTGACATCTGACATTGGAGTTTGAAGCACTTTCTGAAAATCAAATACCGCACAAGCTAAGGAACAGTCATTTATGGAATTTTGTTTATCAACTTCCTTCTGGTTTCTAGCTAATTCTTTGTTGTGTTTGTGTTTCTCGTAATCTTCTTTCTGCAATAATTTTTGATCGGTAATTAATTTAATGTAGCTAGAACAAAGTTCACACTGATCTTTTTTAGTTTTAAAAATACCAATGTTATATTCGTTGTCAACAATTTTTTGATACTGCCTGCGTGTGGCTGGTTTAAAAGCATATGTTTGTTGAGTGAACCATTCAGAGTAAAGTCTGTACAATTTTGAGAAATTTAGATCAGCTTCCAGAAAGAGTCTACTAGTATTCTTACGCAAGTAATGGGACTCAACTTTTGGAATCAGCTGAATGTGAACCCTCACTATATTTAACAGAATCACTTATTGCATGAGGTCTGTTACTATGGTGACCACGCTTATCAGGGGATATACAAGTACCAACAACCAATTTTGAAAAAGCAGTTGCATGTCTGTTATTGATAATGTGTTCAGGAACATCACTTTACAAACTTTAATAGGAGAATCGTTTACACGAAAGCAATAACTAAATATGTTGCTCCTCCTTGAGTTTCTCACTTTGCCTGTAGTAACTTGTTTCTTGTACGATTTACTGACATTTTTGGTTATAAAATCCAATGTGCGAGTATGGCTGCCTATTTTCCAAAACCTTTCGAATATCAGTTTTCTGTCTTCATTACTTATTTTACTATGGCATTTAAACCTACATCCAACTCCACAACCATTCCCCATCTCGTTTGATATTATCACATTTCTAGCTCTGTTTGTGTATTCCAATCCCAAATTCCTTTTTGTTTTTCTTACATCTTTCCATGTACTTTCATCCCTCTTCCTTTTTTTTAGCTCTTTTTTTCCCTAAAGAATCACGTTTCTTAGAGCGACTTATTTTCATTGCAGCAGTTGCCTCTGTATCTCAAAACCCAAAGGCCCAGGATAGCTCAGAACTATTTTGTCATATGCTGGTGCAACTGGTTCACTTTGAAAATCAATGCGTTTACAACAATGCAATGTGTCATTCTTGACACCATTTCGACTTATAACTTTCCTTTTTCGTTTGTGTGTTGGTGTTTCTTCATCACTGTTTGTATCAGCTAAAACAAGGCAGAAATGCTAATTATATTTAAAAATAACAATACAGAATATGTATATCATCATAGTAATTATTGTCACTAAGTTTTGTAAAATTTGGAGGTTATGTTTGGTCCCAGCACCTTATAATTTTTTTCACCAATGACAACAATATTGAGTGGCACAATAAATTATATCAAAATAAAACTTAAAGTGTGACGGTTCACAAACAAAAGAGTCAGGGCTGAAGTCCTCGTCTCCTTGCTGGTGTTCAGTAAGCCTGGGAACTAGCCAGGAGAATTCATTGTTCCTTTTAACTGTTATAGAAATTATCAATCGTTATTTACCAGTGAAATATATAATATATAAGAATAGTAATTAATATTTCCTACCTGCTGATAAAGCCATCTGCACCATTCTCCTTGCTCTTTCCATTGTGGTAAAATCAACAGTAATTATTGAGAAATTAATGCACACAAGTTTACCAACATCGTACCAGGTTCATTACCTTCACAATGTTGAAGCTGCATAATCACTGTGCCAAATTCAACTGTCATAACATATTTCCTCTTTATTTAATTATACTTAGACTGCAAATCTCCTTGGAAAACAAACGTAACTGCAGTTAAATTAGGAAGAAGGCAACAATGTTAACCTGGAAAAGTATTGTATCTCAACATACGATAGTTTTCCACGAATAATATGACCTCAAAGATACAACATAAAACAATTGCTTACAGCTCATCAACAATCAAAGATAAAAATATGACTTTTATACACAAGATGCTCTTTCACCTACACTTTCTGAAACATATATCTCAAAATTGCAAAAAAGTGAGTTACGATCTTCCCTGGGAGGTGCGAATTGCAAATTAAGGTGTACAAAAAAAGGGAGAAATATTTATTCCTGAAATATTTCACCACATTAAGGGTGGAACCAAATGTAGTGTGTGCCGGCCAACAAGTGGTGTGGCGGCAGTGGCAATACATCAAAGGCGCTTAACGGTAAGCTGCCTCACACCATTCTCGACAACTAAGCGCAAGTAACATTCGGGCGCGGCGGAACAAAGCGTTGCGAGAACTTTTGCAAGTCATGTGATTGCCGGTAAGTTTGACAAAAAGGTATATTTCCACAAAAATCCGTGCTACGTCATCCCTTGTTAGGTGTGTGTGTACAGTTGCCGTGAGTGTCGGCGTCGGTCTTGAAGTGAAGCAGTTTTAGTGAGTGCTGAGTGATTGTATCGTCAAAGCCAACTATCAGACACAGAAAGTGAAGAAAGACCAAGGAAGTGTGTCAAGCTTACGAGAAGACAACAGCTATGAGTTGTAAATCACGAACTGTAGACCGTTAGCGGTATTAAGAGAACTGTTTTGCTTCTGTTTAGAAAGAAATATAGCGACAGAAAAAGTAATTGGACTGGAATTTGAAGTTGGTACTTTTGTCACACTGGTGTCAGGAGGGAGATTTATCAAATTGTCAGAGTACTACGAATAGGTCAGAGCTCTCTAGTGCTCATGTCATATCGTCTTTGCCTTGAGTAAGAATCTGCACTATTTCTCCCACACCACAATGCACCTCGAAACCTAGAAACACATTTGAAATATGAGAATGAAACTAGTTGAAAGGGAAATAATACAAGGGGTAGATGAATATTCGCCCAGTATTCCCTATAGAGAAGGTAAAACCAAGAGCAAAGAGCAAGATAAGGTCGCTCGGGTTTATCCGGGTGGGGTTAGATATGAACAGTATCCGTTTATACGGATTTACCTGTGTGATGTCGCAAGCTGTTGTATCTTTGTCAGATGATGGTAGTACTTGGTTTCTCGTGGTTGCCACTGTTTATGGGATGGGAACACTGCCGGGATGTCTCTCCATCCAAGAACGCCCAGTGCTCAATACTGCACACTTTGCGTGACCAGCAAGTGGGACACTGTCAGTTAGTGAAAAACCGAAGGGAGTAAGGTGTGGGAGGTGGAAGCTCTCCAAATGTTGTAGCCGGGGGTGAACGACTGCACGGTTGCCCGTTTACTGTGCACGGTCGCCCAAAATCTATTTCACTTGTTGGAGCAGAATTCAAGAAGCAAGGGAGTCATCATCCCAAGGCATCGTTGGGTAAGCGATAGCTTTTGCGTCCTCTGAGAAGGCGGTGGTCATATTGCCACAGTGTGTTGACTAGCTGGTTGGGATGTGGTGCAAATTTAGCATACACTGTACGCTCTGTCACCCACAACGTCCACAGTGGATGAAATGCTGGAATGAGTGCGAAGAATATGGGAAGGGAATCTACGGTCGGTATCGTAGATCACCCTGAGGGTCTTGTTCTGCACAGCCTGTAATCTGCTTATGGTGGTTTGACCCAAACTTCACACCCGTACAGTATCAGGGATGGGGTGATCTCACGACACAAGCCCAATTTAAGATACATGGGCATTTTGGAGCATAGAACGGGATATAATTGTCCGAGGGCGGCGTGGTCCAGGCATGCCTTAGCACTGACATGTGAAGTGAAGGCAGTTATTTGAAGGCAGTTTGATGCATACAAGTAGAATAAATAAGTGAATGAATGAATAAGTGAATACGTGAATGAGTAAATGAGTAAATAAACATACATTAATACATGATGTAAGTACATATATAATAAGTAAATAAACAATTAGTGATGAAAGGTAATTTACTTGTACGATATATTTGTTGCAATAAGTGAAGCTGGCTGAGATGGAGAGTTCAGAGACTTGGTTCAAATTGATATTTAGGACGTTCGTCGAGAGTTGAATAATGAACGAGTAATGGTTCTCCTAGTTCCCTACATTTTTTTTTTTTTAACTTAAGGATGAGCTCTGTCATCAACGCTTCAAAATTACCCTAAATATCACTGTGTCAGAAACAGGTTCAGTCTCTAAAGTCGTAAAGCAGTTATCGGTGTAACCGGAACGAAATTATTTCAAAGTGGAGTCTGGCTTTCTCACTACAGAAAATTTTGAAGTACCTGATTGCCTTTGTCGAAGCCTTTAAGCTTCCTATATTCGATTCATTTTGCCCATTTACTCCCCATATACTTGTTCAACGCTCAATTCATTCCCAAGGAACAGTAAGACATATCTGCTCTCTATGATATAATCCAGTCATTCGTTCCTTCTCCAAGGTCACCCTGAAGGCTGACTATGTGCAGAGTTCACTTGTTTACCTACTAAGGTAAGACATGATAGTTCGCATAGGACCGTGTGCAAAGTATCTGTGCTTTCTTCTGTTTTCCACCCTATCTTCTCCAGTTCTGTATCTAATTTTCTGTTGGAGATTATCAGGTGAGTCATTTAATTTTCGCACATATTTTCAAAAAGTAATAGTAATAAATCTCAGCAAGGCTCTTTCCTGTTACTTTGCTAAACATAATCGACAGACTAGCGTTTATATGTAGAAATATAATTTTCCTTTGTTGACATACTGGGAATACAGTTTTGATACCAGGCTTTTTTATTCCTATACATATTTACTAGTAATATATGGGCATATTTTAGACTGGTGAATGGCTGGAAGTTACGCAGTGGTTTATGATGGAGTTCACTTTTATATTAATGGGACTATAGGGGTGTCAGGTTAGTATCCGTGACTTCCGTGTAGTGAACACCAGGGGGCAATGCGTGAATAAGTGCAGTACTTGCATTATCAGTAAGTCTCTTCTCTATTTCAAGTAGAAAACGGGAGACGCTACCCTCACCATCAATTTATATGACATCAATGGCGCAAGTCCTATCAAGGTCATTCACCAGGACTAAAACATGCATCAATGCACATCTTTATAGAGAAAGTTTGTACTACTGGATACCAAAAAGAAAATAAGAACTTGTTAATCTGGGAGTGCAGACTTGTTTTGAGCATTACCTTAAATAACCTAGAACGGAAGGGAGGAGTTCTAAAATCATTTACTGAATTGAAAGCACAAATAAAAGGAGTAGCTCTAAGCACCAGCACCTGAACAGCAAAGAGATAGTTCACCATTTCATGAGAGGCACTGGAAGGAAACTGAAAGCTAAGGTAAACAGTCAATATATCTCGCTTTGGAGACTTCCTTTCCTGGATTGAAGCTGGCGGCATGGGTTCGGCAACTTTTTCTTAGATGGACCCATAAATTTTTAACACGATCAAGCTGGACACTTGGGGTGAGGGTGGGGGAATGGGGGCGATAAAGAAAAGAGTGTAGAAATAGGAAGGGAAGTAGAGGAGAAGCAGCATTTAGTCTGGGTCCTGAGACGATAACGGTGGCAGGTCACTTAATCCCGCCCAATGACCTTTGTAAATAGCGCCTGGGAGCCACAAGGACAAATTACACGCCAGAGGTTGCAACATCAGATTTAGTATCTCAGCCAGAGGAATAAAAAGGAATGACATTGTCCCGGAGGCTTAGCATAGGCACGGTATTTGGCTAAGATACAGTGTACACTCAGAGCAAAAGAAAATCTCTGAATTAGGCTACGCACTGCAAAAAGACAGATGAAACTCGATTATGTATTCCTCCATTGCATATTCGGCTGTGGTGTACTGTGTCTGAGCGCAACACAATGCGAAAGAAGGCCTGCCCTCGTAGTCCGGGCGCTGGAGCATGTCTTCTTTCGTGCTCCGCTGCGCAGAGGGTCGCGGGTTCAAGTCCTGCCTCGGGCATAGGTGTATGTGTTGTGTATATGGGTGAAACACAGGAAAGCATGGAAAAATATGGCGGAGAAACAAGGGAAAGTGAAAGAAAACTGGGAGAAGAGTAAAATTAAATTTGATGTGTTGCTCTTGCATGACTTTCTCTACTTCTAAACTATTTTAAGAACTCTCATTCCTCTATCTTCATGTTAGTAGAGATAAACATTTTCAGAAATTAACCTCGTACTGCCGAGTTTCTTATATACGCAAGGGGAATATGGGAACACAGACCTTGAGGGATAGCCAAATCTTTTGAAGCTTTGAAATTCCGTTTTCTTTGCACGGCAGAAAATAAGATTGAATAACGACCTTCCAGTTGAGAAAATATTTATTGCGGAACTCGCACAAATTAGGAATATCTCCGAAAAGGTTCACTCCACAAGAAAATAAATATCTTAAACGTATGGTATTTTAATCAAAATCGTTAATAATTTCTGAGAAAATCAAAATTTTCAAAAAATTTTCCATGCAAGTTGGGTGGGGAAATTTCCAAAATTTTCATCTAGCATCCTTGAAGGATACTGACTTAAATACCAACTTTAGTTTTTAACCAACTTTTCGTTTTCGAGTTATGCTGCGCGCGCGCGCGCGCACGCACGCACGCACGCACGCACACATACACACACACACACACCACCACCACCCCCACCCACCCACACATTTTTCTAAAATATATTTTTAACTAAGGGAGTTCAAAATATATTTCTGGTGAAATGTCAACGTCCACTTTTTGGGTCGAATGCAATGATGTCCAGTAGTTAGTAATGAAGACGATAAAAGATACAAGGTGCACCATTAGGAGCATTTGCAGCAATGTTCCTCTAAAATGAAAGGATAGGCTCTCTAATCCCGTAATTTGTTTCAAATATGAATTCCTAGTCTAAGCAATCAATTTGCATTTATAGTCTAATACTTCAAGCAATTGGGACTTAGGATTTTTAAATTTTATTGTATTTGATTTTCTAGCACAATTTTTGAGTAAAAATACTGACGATTTAAATAAACCAAGGCGGAGGGCGTGCTTGGCATTTGGCATTTTTATTTATTTCCAAAAGAAAGAAATTTGTTACACACGTATTAATTTCTAAATGGTATGCATTAAAGTAAAACGGAACACCATTTAATAACAAATAAATAAGCAAAATTTCAGGATAGCTTTTACGAGTAAATTCCCAAATTCTATTTCTCGGGTTAATATTTCCAACATTTTGGTTAGCTTACTTCAGAAGCTGACAACGTCTCAAAATGTTTGTATCATTAGCCATTTCCGAGATATTTGTTGCTCTTGTTTTAATTTTCTGGCACTTTTATAAATTTTAAAGTGTAGGTAGCGTGTTACGTTTATCGTTTCCTGCAAAGAGTTTGTGGCACGTTCTATGTCCGTTCTTTTGTAGATCCATTTAACCTCCATTAAGTTAACGACTCGGCTCGGAATCAATTATCGGTTAGCTCATCACTGAGCTATCCAATGAAGAAAATCCTGGTAACTTCATCTTAGATACGGTGTCTTTATGTTCCTTTACGTCTTGGACTCACTAACGTGTTTGTGTATTTTTGAGTGCTCAACCTGTTGTAAATGACCTTTTTCCAGTTTCCACTTTATCCTTGAATCTAGCCTAATCTTTGTGCTTATCTTTTTATCTAGTGTATTATGAGCCACAACTAATTTTAGGAATCTCATTTCAGCTGCTTCTAGTGCATTTTCCTGTTTTTGTGCCAATATCCGAGCCTCGGAATCATAGCGATTATAAATTCAAATAGTTTTCACTGACAAACTAACAAATACATAAGCCACAGCCGGACAAATTCATATATGCAGTGAATATTAATTTAGTTTGCCACTTTTGAACATAATGGACAGTGTCAATAAATTTACATTGTGTTTATGGATAACAAAGGGCAGTGTGATAAACTAATTTACACTCTACCACCATATTTGAAAATCCAATTGTAGTACAAACATGCGGAGAAAATGGATAGACTGGTGAATCTAGAGATATGCCTCATTCAGTTTTCGACTTAGGAGTATTAAGCAATTGTTTAATACACCTTCAAATGGAGATAGAATTATGTAATTGTTTCTAAAATAGTCTTAAGTTAAATATATTGACTTCCGGGAAAGTCAATATTTAATTAAACTAAGGCAATGCATCAGTGAACTATTGTAAAACAGCTGAATATTTCAAATTTTTGTTCATCTTTACCATTTAAGTAAAGCATCCTACTAAATCTTAAACTGCACTTGAGATAATTCTTTCTTTTTCAGTATTCAAAACTCACTATCAGAATACTCCTTGGACCTTGTTGGCCTGAATTTTGGAGGGAGTATCAGCAAAAATGGATTTAGATGTGTCAGAGTACTGGTTTAAAATATTAAACAGTTCAGCTGAAATAAATATTTCCATAACACACAGAAAAAGGTTGAACAATACTGTAATATTATTAGGTACCTATACAAAAACATTTTTCTCTTACGGGCTCTTTTTGTTGCGCAGTTCACATCGAAATTTATGGATGCTTTAAACAATTGATTATTTAAAAAATTTAAGCATTTAAAGATGGTAACGATAAAAGTAGCTTTGCGATAATTTTAAATAAATAATAACTATAGAGAGAAAAGAACAAAACGGGAGAAGTGTCACGGGTGGGAACAGCTAGGCCAATGGTTTTCATCCCGTAGTCTGGCTTCTCCTCGGAGAGTAACGGAGGTCGTTTAATTGTATGTCTGTCGAAGGGTACAGGCATACACATTTCTTCACATCAAATTACTTAAAAACCAACGGGTATAAAGTGAGCATCTTAAAGTTTATTTCTATCTGCAAATAGTGTTGAGTGGTCAATTATTATACTAGAATACATATATTGGTCGGTAATATCTCCAGTGAAGAGACTAAAAACTCGATTCTGCATTAAAAGTCGTTATATTAAAAAATCTGTGTCATCCTTTCGAAACCACTCACGCAAACCGAGGAAGAGAATCTTCATCGCTTCCATCAACGGCAAAAGCGCAGATTCACAGGAGTTTCTAGACATCGTTAAGCAGCGGAGAGCATTGTTGATTCAAGTAGTTTGACAACAGTGTGTGATCCTTCTTCGGGGATCACTTCGACGAGAAGTAATATTGCTTCAAGCTGGTGTGTGAACGTCAAGCAAGTAAAGATTACTGCTTCACAATTCAAGTTGTGCGGCCTCATACTAAAGCTCAAAACAAGTTAGCAAGTAAACTACGAGTTTTCAAAAGACAATCATATCACAGCTGAAAATTGATAAATTCCCATTAAATCCATGTTTCATTGTAGTTAAATAAACAAATGAAGTCAGCTCCTTAATGCCTCTGTTTAGCTTGGTATTTTAGAGGGCTTAGGAAGCAGCTGCTTCAGCAGTAACTGACAAACGCAAGAAGACCACAATCACACCATCAGTAGGATGGATGTGATTCAATTTATTATACATAGGTATCTATTATAAAAAGGATAATTGAACAAAATGTTATCCTCTTCAGTATAACGCCTGTGTTCTTTTTGAAACTATTTTCAGCACTAATCACCTGGCATTTATGTGTTAGCAGCATTTAAAATCTAGGACAACTTGTTCTGACAGAAAATCGTATTCCTATTCATATTGACAGGTAAAACTTGCATCTGCCCCACATCATAGGATTGATGAAAGCAAAAACACAAAGACAAAAAAGACTAGGAAAATAAAAGAATACGAAGCCACAGATCTCTGATCACCACTAAGGATTGTCACAGGGTGATATAATTCAAGGTAACAAACAGTTGCTGGCGTAAGCTTTGAAATTCAACGATACCACCATGCTGGCGTTGAATAAAACCAGTTGTTTAAAACTAAGAGTATTCGACCATTTTCCCGGTGTGAGCCTCTAGTGCAAATCCCAGAGGATTTCAGATGAGAGTTTGGTATAAATTTCCATTGCAAAACTGGCGACCTACAGGAGAGAATCTGAATTCAAGATATCATCCAAGATTACCCATGGTGGGAACTAGAACGTGTAATGATTCAGTTTTGCATCTCCGTTTCAATACTTCTTTGTCTGGCTCAGTTGTGGAAAATGACGGGATTACTGAGGAAAGAAACAAAAGAGTATTCACAGTCAAATTAATCTTGAAATACAGTTCCTCTTTAAGCGGTCGGAAGTTTCGCACATAGTAAGGGCAGTGTCCAAATGTGTAGATATAATATATCGATATTATCGTATATGTATTTTGTGTTAATGAGTTGCACCGAAATATTTTCAGAGAATATGGAGTTGTCTTAAATATTTTGAGATACGAGAAATATGGCCTGTTGATTCAAATTTCGAAGTTACAGCTGGAAGTTTCTAAAGTGTCAGTGTTCTGCTAGTTAATATTAACCATTTGAGAGCGCAACACCGAAAACGAAGGTATGTTTTAAGGCGTATCTCTCTGGCGTCGTCGTTTTTGAGCTCGATTCTCGTTCATTACTTTTTCTTTCTTCTTCTCTTTCTTCTGAGCAGAGCATATTACTGCTATATTGGTCTAAATTATGTTTCAAGGTATGCAAGTTTATTTCAACATGCCAATACAATTACAACTATTCCTAACAAGAAGTTAAATCCTGCTTAATACATTGATATGCTGCACTTCCAAATGGGAAGTAGCCTGAAGGATGAAAGAAAGAGCAAAAACTTAAGAACATTTAAGATTTTAGGTCAGTTTTATAGGAAGTGCTCAAAATGGTGACCTGAATTTTCGTGGCAAAATTGACAACAGCGAAGGACTGGTTGTCCTACTTTCTATATCCAAGATTTCTGGTGCGAGCCATATCAGGGATATGAGAGTAGTTAGATGTTAAGAATAAAAAAGAAAGTAAAAATAATATCTGTATGATAGGAAACGAACCACGAACTTTGGTACAACAGCCTTTGGCATTACGAATTACGCCACAAGAGCAGTGAAACAAACGTCTCTAGAGTAGGTTTCATGACGCAAGAAGACAATTATTTTCAATGCCGGATTGTCAGCGAATAGTTCGAAGATTGAGATATTTGTGGTATTACACCTTGAGAACGCCGATACGACCTGCTAGAAATCGATATTTCTATACTTGGGCAGCAGTTTTGAATTCATTCTAAGCCAATTTTTTACCCGGCTTAGCTTTAACATCGACTTACCGGTATCTGATATCAATACGTTTAACACCATATAACTGCACTGTTTAGCCGCGGACCATACGCCGCTTATCTCAAATACTTAACGTTATATATCACGTGTATCCCTGCCGGGGGAGAAAATCGAGCCGATGGAGTCACGTGGCTAGCTGGAAAACATGACTTTGGTTTGTTAATGTAGATGCTGTGACTAGCTGGAGAACATGCAGTCGGTTTCTTAGCTGCAGTTCTGATGAAATAAGGTAAGTCGATTTTCTCCATGTAATTTGTTATTTAGGATTGTGTACATTGTATATTATGTGAAAGGCAATCACTTGTTTAGCCTAATTACATATTCAACGAATAGGGCGATTCAGAAAATTCGTTTGTGTTATGCTAATTAATTTTTTGATATTTGAAATAACGTGTTTTGTTATAAATACTATATTCAAGTGACCTATTTGTTGCTTCAGAACCGCGAACCTATTGTGTATGTGGCTGCAAATAAAATTATATTTTTAACGGCTCAAAGAAGATGCACCAACCTAAATGTGCAAGAAAAACGAATCACACACACACACACACACACACACACACACACACACACACACACACACACACACACACACACACACACACACACACACACACACACACAACCGCCTTACAAAAGTTCAACCCTCAGAAAGCTCCCGGTGAGGATGGGATAACCAGCGACATTCTACTAAGAGCATTCAGAGTTCTGCCTTTATTCTTCACACAGTTCTACAACATGTGCCTAAGTAGAGGTTGTTTTCCAAAAAGATGGAAGCAGTCTATTGTGCTTCCAATCACAAAACCTGGCAAGGAAGAATGCAAGGATGTGTCTAAATATCGTCCAATCAGCTTGATAAATATTGGCGGCAAATTACTAGAGAGGTTAATGATCGACAGGATAAATTACCATCTGTGGTCTAAAAACTTACTCAATGGTAGACAGTACGGCTTTACCCCTCAAAAGGGAACAATTGATGCAGCACTTGAAGTTAAAACCTTCATAGAAGAGGGATTGAAAATAAAACAATGTATAATCCTAACAAGCCTTGACGTCAAAGGTGCATTTAATGCCGCCTGGTGGCCCAGTATTCTCAAGAACTTAAAAGAATGGGAATGTCCGAGAAATATCTACAACTTAGCATTAGATTTCTTCAACCACAGGAAAGCAAAAATCACAATAAACAATTACACAATGGAAAAAGAAGTTCAGAAGGGCTGTCCACAAGGATCCTGCTGTGGCCCAGGCTTTTGGAACATAATGTATAATTCCCTATTGAATACTGATTTCAATAGGAAAACTAAAGCCATGGCATTCGCAGATGACCTTGTCATATTAACAAGAGGCTCAAGCAAAGTAGAAGCAGAAAACATAGCGAATCAAGATTTAGTCAAAATTCAGAACTGGGCCACTGACAACAAAATAGAATTTAACGAAAAGAAGTCGAAGACTCTAGTCATATCAAGAAAGCGAACGGACAATTGGGACGTCAATATCTACTTAAACAACAAGAAGCTTAACCAAACTGAAGAAATGAAATACCTGGGCATATGGTTTGACAGTAAGTTTAACTTCAATGCACACATAGACCACACTGCAGGAAAATCAATCACACTCATCCACATGTTATCACGGACAGCTAAACTACAATGGGGATTAGGACACAAAGCACTAAAAACAATATACGAAGGAGCTATAGTCCCAATAATGACATATGGCTCACCAGTGTGGATAGACGCTTTAAGAAAAATAAAAAATCTAACAAAATATAAAAGGATACAAAGATTGATTAATATAAAAATTGCTAAAGCCTACCGAACTCTCTCATACGAGGCATCATGCGTAGTAGCAGGCGTTCCACCCTTACAAATAACCATAGAACAATATGTAAGAACCTACCTGGCAACAAAAGTCAACAATCAAGAATATGACGCACCGCTGGAAGTCAGGTATTGGAGACACCCTGTGGAAATACCCCTAATAGATGAGGTAGATAACAATGTATATGCAGTTGAAATGTACACCGATGGTAGCAAAACTGGTGATAAAGTTGGGGCAGCAGGGATCATCTTCATCCATGGCAACCTGGCATACAAATTAAAGTTCAAGTTGCATCCACGATGCACGAATAACCAGGCTGAACAACTGGCAATATTAAAAACACTTAAAAAACTAGATGAGCTTGGATATGGAGAATGCGATGAAAAACGAGCTGCATTATTCACAGACAGTAAGATAACTCTAGATCTGCTCAGGAACAACATAAAACATAACCAGCTGATAGAAGCAATCAAAACCAAAATCCTAGAACTTTCAAAATCAAAGTGGACACTACATTTCGGCTGGGTGAAAGGACACGCGGGAATACACGGAAATGAACTTGTGGACAGACTAGCAAAACAAGCTGCCGCAGAAGACACTGAAATAATATATGACAAAGTATCAAAAGAAGCAATAGTAACTAGAGAGAAAGAAACTGCACTCGAAGAATGGCAACAACAATGGACAGCATCAAGGAAAGGAGCAGTAACCAAAGAATATTTCCCATCCGTGAGAAGAAGATTGAACCAACGGTTACCAATATCTCCGGAGTTCACAGCAATGATAACAGGACATGGAAAGCTAAGATCATATCGCCACAGGTTTGGATTTTTAGATAACCCAATGTGCAAATGTGAAGAAGAGGACCAAACAGTAAACCACATTATATTTCGATGCAAAATACTAAACAACCAGAGAAACGCAATGATTAGGAAGATACAACGTAAAGGTGCTACTTGGCCCATAAACAAAGAAGAACTTGGAAACAATTTCATACAACCTTTCGTTAACTTCATTAATGCTATACAATTCACAGAAATAGAATGACTTAAGTTCAAATATATATATAATTTCTACTCCTTACCAAAATTGCAATCAGTATCATTGTCCAAACACAGTTCAATACTCTACTGCTGTTACGAGTATAATAATATTTGCGTTTCACTATATGATAAGTACTAGATTTATGAAGTACTCAATTAGACTAAGCTAGATAAAAAATTAGAGGTAAATAAAGATGTAAATGTTCAAATAGAACATCACCAACAATATGTACATGTATATACAAAATGTAATTTGTATGTAAATAAATAAATTCAAGCATGTAGTATTCATATGGAATGGGGCATGCAATAAAAAAAAAAAAAAAAAAAAAAAAAAAAAAAAAAAAACACACACACACACACACCTAACGATGCATTGTTTACTAAGTTTCACATGTTACAAAACCAAGTTTGATTAGAATCATTTGAGGACAAGATTGTTTACTTTTTTTACCAAGCACAGTAATTTAATAAAATTTAAGCTTTTACCTCACAAAATAAAGTGATCTTAAAATAACCGTAGCATTTAAAATGAAATGGTTAATAGAATAAAATAGGAAAGGCCTGTGAAGTGTTCTAAATTTTGAAAGCATTTTGTATAATGGGTGAAATATAAGAGATAGACAAAACCATACTACAAAAAAGGTCAGTTTAAAAGACAATATATTTTTAAAATCTTTTGTGGCATTAACCATTTCTCCGTTATTATTCGTTGGAGTTATTCGATACCTTTGTTATTTTTAAAATATGCTGTTGCTATTCAGTTGTTTCTCACAATGTCATGGAAAGAGTAACGTCAGAATATAGCATATCGCTTTTAAATATCTGTCTTACGATCGAGTTTCGTGTATCTCCCTTGTATTAGTGCTTTCTGCGAAAGTATATCTTGATCAATTTGACGATGGTAGAAAAATACTCTTCCTTGGAATAGTCTGTGGAAGCTGTATCCAGAAAAGCGACAGGAAATAAAAGCTAAAAGAATGTATTACTTTTTTCCCTTAGTGCCCTTGAATCGGTATAGCTTTAAGCCCTTAAAGGAAAATGAAAAATAGAGGCTTTGGAAGCCGGTCGTTTTATGTTTTGGTGAAATAAATAGCAACACTTGGTAAAAAGAATGTAATATATTTAAAATCTAGAAAGGAAAATTAGTTCAGTTTATCAAGTGCATTTGTATTCTAAGAGCTTATAAATAAATTTAAAAGAGAAAAAAGAACATAAAGGGGTTTGAGATACGAGGATTAAATCTTGTGACTTCTAAGGTAGTTGTGGCTTTTCCATTGCCAATGTCTGTAGAAAAACTTCATGCAAACACGACTGAGCTGGATCTGGGCAGAGTAGACAGTAAAAAAGTAAAGAATTGAGATCCTGGCCTAGAAATATAAGAAACGTCTTACTACACACAAATGTGCTAAATAATTACGCCATGAAACTTAAATAGTTTCAAAATTGCATCCCAACAAACATACCAAAGAAGCATATATTTGCTTGTGTCACCTCTGCGCACTCTTTGGTGAATGTTGTGAAACAAAACTTGTGGAAGGGGCCCAAATCTTTGCTGCTAAATAGTTAATCTATTTGCTTAAGTTTAAGTTTGAAAGTAAACAAACGCGGAATTAAATCTCTTAGACTTGAGCAAAACGACTCGTTCTGTTGTTTCTAGACGTTTGACACCTCATGCTTTAGCATGTTGACACACTGGGTTCACTGGCAGAACAGTTCGCTCTGGGCAATGCATTACACATTCATGAATTCTGAATTTTCATCCGTACAATACGGGCGACCACAGATCCTGTCTAATGGTGACCCGTGGTCGGTCGGAAGGATACATAGCATCAGACAAATATGCACATATATAAATGACTATGTAATTAGTTAATATGCAGTTATATCACATCTGTCAATGTTTATATTTTCGTTTTCATTGTTTGGTAAAACTTAAGTATTCCCTATAGTGGTTGCAGTTCCTCGTTGACTGATTTGCTACACCTACAACTTCAACTGAAACCAGGAATCTTGATCCTGTATAGTACAGAAAGGGTTCAAGATTGCACACAAAACATAAATATAACTAAAAACATAAAAATTAACATCAAGTCTGTCCTAATATACTAGGACGCTGTATCTGTATTTAATTCTCATTTCCTATTTATTGATTAATAAATATACTAACCCAATCCAGTTTCTTTTGCAGATCAATAACTAAACAAAAATTATGAAGCAACGGTAATTAAACCAAGTAAGATAAATGTATGCGGTTCTTCGCATCTTCCTTTCCTTCCATTTCTTCTTGTACCTTCTCTTCCTCCGGTATCTATCTTGCGGTGTTTCAGCTTCTGACGTATCCTCTCTGATCTTCTAATTAGATTTGCATCCAGTAGTTGAATGCATTGTGAAACTGTTCTTCCCTCCTGTTGATAATGCAGGAAGTACTTTAGTCAATCCGTTTAAATGTACGTAATCTATTTTTGATCTTACAATAGCCCAAGTCCTGCGCCCTTGTAATGCTGACCGCTGCTTCTGATGAATTTCCTGATTGTCAATACATTCAAATGCAACATCTTTCGGAGTATCAGGAAGCTACAGGAAGCCCTAGAATAATCCAAATATAAGGACCGGTGCACACTCAACAGTGCAGAGTCATATAGACACGTTTGGACAATGTTTGGATAATCCACAGTGCTTTTGTAGATTATCACCTGATGTGTATCGTTACCAAAACATCCGATGTGTTGCAGTCACATGACTTTCTCTACTTCTTGTACAATTTAGGCTTAAACACTTATTTCTCTAGTTCCTGTTAACCGAGATAAACATTTGCATAAATTATTCTATTGCTAATTTTCTTGTAGGTTGAAGGAAAATATGGGAGTGAAAAAAAGAAAAAAAAAAAAAAAAAAAAAAAAAGAAAAAACTAGGCTGCTCAACAGTCCATTCTTCACATGACTTGATTTCTTATAACTTTGACCCAGTCCTAAAATACATAGCTTTTTAATTTAACAATTGTTAAATAATTACAACATTAAATTTTAAAATAACAATCAAGCCTAATCAGTAACATGCAACATTATTACATCAATATTAATTTATAAATCCAAGAAAGGGGAAAATTAGTACACATTAAAAATTGATTAAATGAAAAACAAATGAAAACAACGGGTTAAAAATAATAAAATATACAATTAACAGAATACGATAAAAATAATATGGAACTAATGTAGGTTTTAAGCAATCAAAATCTTTTAAGAGAACAGCTGAAAGCTATCTAATAGTTTTGAAATGCCGTTCTCCTTCCATGGCCAAGAGATAATAAAAACGAAAACGGCTTCCCATTTGAGAAAAAAAAGTATGACAGAAAATTGTATATTTTAACAAATCTGAATTTGTTTGTAAGGTAAGGTTTTATACGCTTTACCAATTGTGCGAAAGTCATCCAGAGTGATGAGACCTTCTGTGAATATTCCTAGAAAATTTAATGTTTAATTTTCAGAAATCATGAAAAATGCATTAGAGGCATTTTTGAGAAAATAAACATTTCCAAAAAAAGTTCCGCGTATGCATACGGTCCTTCAGAATACGGCCAATAAACTGCAGTAATATTACAAGATTATAGAGGAAGAGAAATTTTATCGTGTGTAGGGGTATTATAAAAGCAGCTCTAAAAATCTGGCAATACTTTAGAATTTAGAATGCTATCTTTTTTGCACTGAACTTTTGGGTCTATTCATCATCATGAACAATACGGTTTAGGCCATGTGGCCTGTTCAGCTCCGCACGTTAATTGAACTAGTCATACCATCGTCTTCTTGGTCCACCTATGCTTCTTCTTTCCTGTGGTTTGTTGTTATATATTGGGTAAGCGAGTTATCTCCATTCTAAGTACATGATCATGCCATGCGTTTGTATATTTTTGTATTATTTCTAGAATGCAGGTGGCTCTAATGACCTAGGTATCGACGGGCCCTTAAACCCTACTCATCCACTAGAATGCACGGTACATTCGACTTTACGTCTATGGTCCAATATGTTATATCCTGCAACTGGTCTTAGAAAATTCATCTCACCTGCTTCCAATCTCCATTTCTGTTGTGTGATCTAGGTCCACATTTCCGACCCGTATAATAGCATTGGCACGACCCTTACTTTACCACTAATACATATGGTCGTGCATTCCAAATAACTGAGCTGTTCACTTGTTCTGTTGGCTTTCCTTTTATTATTATTATTTTTGCTCTTAATGGTGAATTTACTTTAAAAGACATTTACCTTTGTTTTTTGTGTGTACTAATTAAAATAAAACATTGTGTGAGCGTCTATTATATCCCTTTTAGTTAGCACACCTTTTATCACTTTAGTAATGATCTTAGTGACTTTTACATTAAACGAAAATTACATTTTCAGGAATAATCGGATGTTATATGGGGTGGTGCTTCACACGAATGCTGTAACCAAATTAGCATTGTTTGTGTTTTGAGTGATTATACCACTTTAGGTAAGTAGACAATTCGGCCTCATTGCCTATTTGAAATTTCATTTACAGGTTATTTAGCGAACCAGGATCTTCCTATATGTAAAACGTATGCCAACGGCAACATCATAAATATCAATAATATTACCCTGGCTAGTTACGACATAATCAATAAACGGATTACGCACCTGAATGTTATCTATTACTAGTTGCTGTACACGTCATCAATCACAGCTTATGAATCACATTCACTTCAATGGTTTAAGGGAACAGAGAGGTGACCTGTTAGTCTGTTTGTTCAAAAAATAAGATGTTTAGATTTTTATTGTAAAAGATGCACCATACCTTAAGGAATATGCCTGCAAAGTTTTAATCCTCTAGGGTCGGGGGAAACAGTTTTAAAGCGGTGCGCCTCTGCCCTTTAAATGAGCATGGAAGTTTGTAATAATTTGTTTACAGAAGGCACTAAATTTTCATCGTAGCCTAGCTGAACAAGCTCTCCAATAAATCATCTAAAGGGCAGCGTTTTTCGTTTGTCATTTGTTGATTTTCAAAGTTATTTACCGTGTTTCTATTTGGCTTTGCAAATTTCTGTGTTTACAAGCTGATCCTGTGCATTTGATCTTACTTTTGAAATTAGTGTGTTTACGAGGTTATTTATGTGTAGTTATTGATATATACATCATGTGTGGTATTACTTATTTGTTGTGGCAACAGATACTTCGCTTTTATCTATATGAGCAGATCACGTGTCTGTAAACACTGTACCATAGGTATATTTTAAAATCACATGTTGATTTACTGTGGTTTGGAATGCCGAAAAGAAATGGCAGTAGGTCAACCTTGTGCAAGTCTATGAACAAACACAGATGGGGAAAAAAGATACATAGAGGTGAATGAGGAGGTGTGTGACTGAACTTTAAACTTATTTTTCTCGGAAACATTTTTTTTTATATTTCCTCACTTTCAAAATCTATCTTCCCCCGCAAAAATTTAGCTACAGATCTAATCTTTCTTTTTGCAATGTATGTAGTTCAGTATATGGGTAGTAAAATTTCCGATTGCAATTTTGATATTGCTTGTAATTTTTTTAAAAAAAAATGATTAATATAGTAATGCGCTGTTTTACAGTTTTTTTTTTTTTTTTTTTTTTTTTTTTTTTTTTTTTTTTTTTTTTTTTTTTTTACACTTCGCGGTATTAAAAATTGCTTTAAGAAAGAATATTTATAATATGAAAATTTACATCCTTTAATTTAATAAAATAATCTAGATAATTAAAAAAAATAATTTTATAGCTCAATATCTGTTGAATGAGCTACATTTTTATATACGCAATAAAATTGATATAAATTAATATCAAGAATTTGATTAGATGTTGGAATGAAATTTCGTACTTACATTTCCTTCGTTGCTGGAAATGCATGTGAAAAAAGTTAAGCCTCTAACTTCAATAATTTAAAAAATTAGCTTTTACATTCCTGCTTACTATCAGGCCTACTGATCACAAGATCGCGGGTTCAAATCCGGCCCAGACCGATGGTTTTTAAGTGTGCTTAAAAACAACAGCTCCATGTCAGATTTACTGGCATGTAAAAACTCCTGCGGGATGAAGGTCCGGCACACCGGCGACGCTTATGTGATCCTGACAATTGACAGTGTCGTTAAACAACAAAATAAATAATTTAATTTGTGTGCGCTCAAAGTCTCCTCCCGCCTCGATGGCATTGAGTCACCAACTAAGGTTACAAATTGGTCGCTACTTTGTTCAGACTTTTCCATGCTCTACTAGGTGCATAGTATTGCATTTCAACAAAAAACTGCATATTGAGGTTTTTAAAATACACGTTTCGAGGTACATATAAAAAGGTATTTTTAGAAAAAAAGATACCTGGCTGTGTGCTCGCGTGCGTTTGTGTGTTTGTGAATAGCAGATCCCAAAAACGAAAAGTCGGTAAAATACCGAACTTGGTGTTCAAGATCAGCCTCTTCCAGAATATCCTTCCAACCCAAAACTACCGTTTATAATGAAAAATACTCAAAAATATTGATCTGTCCAAAAGTGGCTAACGATTTGGATTAAAATACTCAATGTTTAAGCAATTTTCATTATAAATGACATGTGCACCTTGAATTCCCTGGGAATAGTGTTTGTAGTTCTCATGTTAAATGACTGGCATAACTGGTAAAGCGTAAGTGAGAGGCAAAATCTCATACAAAAAATTTAGGTCTCGTTAAAATACACAATTTATGTTGAAGTTTTTCGTCGAACTAACCTTTTTAAAGATATTTGTCATTCGTTTGAATTTTCAAACAGTCCCACCTTTTTTATCAAATCGGAAGTCATTCGTTTTTTGTGTTCGGACCATGCATACAGAATGCCATTTTAAAATATTTGACTTCTGCTTAAGTCTACTGTGCTCTCCTATTCCAATTGTACCTGTAAGGAAATATAACAAAGCCGGTTGTACACACGCTTATCTCCTTTACATGAAGTGGATAAGAGGAATAAAAGTTTTAAAGAATACTCGCTCTTTCACAAACTAGAGACAGTTATGCGAGTGCACACAAGATTTAAAATTATCTAATTTAGTATGTTGAGTAAAGCTCATATCCCAATTAATATGGGCTTAAACACAAGTTTCTGTAGCTTGAGGATGTATGCAGACGTGCATAAAAATTTATCCATGTATCTATTGTATTGCTAACGACTAGGCAATGACGCTTGGATACCGATAACAGAGACGGATGACTTCAGGTCACCTGTGCTCTAGTGCTCTGCAGTGTTGTTCACAATAGTGTATGGAAGACGTTGTGCGAGTCCGTTCTGTTCGGTAAACGAATACTGTTCTTCCAACGATATAATCAACAGGTTTCATGGCTTGAGATAGCGACAACGTTATGAACAACTGGAGAACCTCAAGACCTCGAGGAAGCGCTTGTACTTGTGCTGTGACCTAAGCCCAGTGACGTATTGGCTATGACTCTTCCCCTCCAGTCGAGCTCCAAGCACTTTCAGTTGCACTTGCTTACGCGCGAGAACTTGGACTCGACTGAGTAGAGTGGAAACAGGAACTCTACGTATACAGGAACGAAAGTCAAGAATAATTTTTTTAGTTTACTTGACGAAAGAGATATTGCGTAAAATTCAACGAGCGTGACATGAGTTCAAGCAGAAGAGACAGGGAGAGAAAAAAAAAAAAAGGAGAGAGAAAGAGATATGATCGAACAAACGACATATTTTGGTCACGATACATTTGTAATTAGTAAAACAATGGTATTTTGAGAGACATGTTTATATTAACATGCAGAAATTCAATAAAGTCTTCCAGCTTAGCATACGAGTGATATATACCCAAGTATGTGCACACAAGTTGAATTTGCAATTTTTACGGAATACGGTTACTTCTTTCGTGCATTCGAATTTTTTGCATATCTGTAAGCGCTTGCCTAAACTCGACAGAGATATTTACATGGCTGGTATTTTGTGAACGGGGAATATTAAACATGAATGCGCGCTTTGTTTGAAACACGTTTTCTCTTTTCTTAAGAAATTCCTGGCTTCATCATCGTCTTTTATTTATTTTTTCCAAGACTGTCAGTTCTACCATTCTTTCCTTGTACCTTGTTTACAGTTCAACCTTTGCGACACGTTGTAAACCCCCAAGGAAATTTATTGCGACGAAGAATACCGTCGTGGGAAGAAAGGAGCCGATACAAATATTTGTATTGAGCTGAAGAGGAATTCAGTGGGATCTTCGTGAAAGGAAATATCTAGGGAGAAAAGGAGCGAAGCATTAAGGTATACAGAGAACGTCGTTTAGTGTTCACTGTAGGACGATCGATACTCAATCCAAGAGAGAAGCAATTCAAGGACTGATTCCATAAAAACTTTTGAAAATTAATAATGCCAGTCCTTGTGCTCAAACAAAAATTTTATAGAGACGGGAGATTCATATTTTTTGTTCCGTTGGCAAAGATCATATTATCCAATACTTGAAAAGATAACACTGAGTTTAACTTCTGTGCACTTTTTAGACTTCTGAGAAGACCAGAAGTATTGTTGAATTACACACAGTTCAATTATCTTATAGTAGGATGATTATAAATAACAATCTGCTTGCATTACGTTGTTAATACTGCTGATATTGCTAAGAAGTGCCCCTTCACTCAACAGCTTACCTTCAGAACTAGTTCTGGTTCCTATTTAGTATATGGGGTAGTAGGTAGATCATAATAATGATTGAAGTTTAAGGGCGCTCAACTAGTTGGTCATCTTGTAAGTCGGATCATGTCCAAAATCAGAGATAAATTTCACTATAAAATAAAAGTACTAGTAAAAAGTAAATGTACATAAATATACCAAACAAAGAGCCACTAGCCAGAATAAAATAGAGCTATAAAAAAGGTCGAAAAAATAAGTGATTAAGATATCTAACATTCTAAATTCTTAGGTTAATGTTTATCAGTCCTAAAAACTTCAGAACCCTTTCGACCGCTTGTTTACCGTCCGCCAGGATCTCTGCAAGTATGACAGGCAGTTGCAGAGAGTCTCGAAGGTGCGCCAGGGAAACACTCTAGGAGCATGTGACGGACCGGCAAAACGTTGTGGCAGAGTGGATAAAGAGGAGCAGGGTCCCGGCTAAAAATGTAGTCATGCGTAGAACTGCAATGACCAACGCGTAATCGAGCCAAAATCATCTTCTTGCGACAAGATACGCGAGAGGAGATTATCCATTTATTCGAAGTTCTTTCACTGCTGTAAGCTTATTACCGCAGAGAACTGACTATTCGTCATGTGTATTAAGTTGACTGTATGTCAGCTAAGAGTATAATTCTACTGACTATCCCGTGAAAGATAATATAGTTCTTTTGTGTTGCACTTCTTTTGTGGGTAAGTAAAATTCTGTTACATTTGTGTATGTTTATCTACTTATTCACTGCACATAACTATGAGCGGAGTTAAATGTACAAATTTAAGGATTATGAATAAGTGCATAAACAATAGTAACACAATACAAAATATAACTCAAACAGTTGCATTTACCAATCAGATTATAGCTGATTCTTCTGTAATATAACAGCTAGTTTTTTAAATCAATCATTACTAATTTTCACTAATTACCTATCCTATCAGCATAAGCAATAAATTTACCACCAGTATTCAAAATAAGTTTATAAAATGTCGAAAATACAGCTAAGTACCCTTTAAACATTTATTATATTTAAATTTTTTCTAAATTTCTTCACGGACAGAGAACAACCCTGAAAGGCTGGTACGGCGATTTATTTCATTTTTGAATCGTTCTATTAACAAAGGAGAACTTTCCTACATCCACTCTGCCTCCTTTACCCTTAATTTCAAACAAATGATTGTTTCTTTCGTAATATGTTGAGTTTTCCGGTCTTTCCCTAGTGCCCACGCATACATTTGAACCACCACAAGCTTTAAATAATGCGCATAATTTGTGACTCTTACACCGAAATTTTAGAGGTTTACATTTAGTCTGTCCCCCTTTTCAAGGCCCAAAATTTTACCTCTTTTTACAAACTTCATAATATTTCTCCTAACGATTCAGTTTGACCAAATATATGGATCCCAACATGCTGCCCCATATTCCATAATATGGATATTCGACTTCATCTACTTACTATAGTTTGTTTTTATATAACAATTACAAATTATTCTTACGAAAGCTTATTTTTATTACTTCATGTTGATCTAGAGATAAGCTGTGCAGAATTAATTTCATTACACATTTATTTAAATGTACAAGGAGAATATATAAAACCAAATCGAGTAACATGTTTAAAAGTGGACTGCTATTTTTGTACATTTGTTAGCCATAATCTAGTTTACACAACTAAACCGTAATATTTATAGTCTGACAAGTGATTCAGTAAAGCATGCAAATGTGATCAGTTTCAAGTAAATTATTAATGAGCACCATAAACAAACGCTGGACACCACGAATGCATTAAACGGTTCATGGGATTTTTTTCATTGTAACCTTTAGTTCGATCTGCAGCATCAAGAATACCGATAGAGGCAGAGTATACACTGAGGGGATTCCGCACTGAGCCAACTGTTTTGCATAACCTCTGTCTCTGTCTCCATTCGAAGGAATGGAATGAGAGTGCTCTACAGACGCGTTGGAATCCGGGCGAGCAGCGCGAGCAGGTGAGGGACCTAACGTGTGCTAGAGATTCTTCATCTTCACACCCGAGTTCGCTCCACCTCAGCAGGTCAGGCAACGACGTTACCCTTCCGTCGAGAAAAAGCACTTAAAATTCATTAAGTCTCCACACAGCAGCGCCGAACCAGTCCATCGCCTACACTTCCAACCTAAGATCGCATTGACATGAAGGTGAACTGATGGCAGAAAATTCTTCCATCCAAACATTTAGGTGTTGAAATGGAATAAGCCCGAGAAAATCCACGGAACAGGAACCCCGGGCGTGGGAGTCTACAGCCTCCGAATGAGAGCCTCACTGTTACAATGCACCCATCTTGTTCGGTTAAGAAAACAGATAGGCGCGATGTTGAAAAGTTCTAGTCATTGTTGATGAGCTAATGCTATGCGGGGTGTTTATTGTTGCAGCATCTCTATTCCGAGATCATGGTGCATGGACAACGTTTCTCAACAGTTTAGTACTTTATTTTGGTATTTTAATATTGCTCTTCACACCACATCCCCAAACTGGTTGTCGTGAGTACATATTAGTTTAATAGGATACAAACTTGCTGTTAACTGGTAGGACTAAAGTTATGATCATTAACCATTGCATTATTTCTAATTTCAATTGAATTTCTTTTCGGTTTTTTTAACACGCACTTTCCATTGCTATTTTCTCTAGTGTCATACCGAGATTCTTGCCACGTTTGTATGAGGAATGAGGACTAGCATTGAGGAAAATTGGTACACAGTTAAACCTTCCATTGTTAAAATCCTGTGCACCGATTAAGCCTCACTCATTTTGATTCTCCACCACACTGTTCGAACTGATATTAGCTGGTGTTTAAATTCCATACTTGCTCCACAACATCACGCGAAACAAGAAAGCGAGAGTACTTAAAACAAATAACTTGCTGAAAATGTGTAGTGATTTAATATAGGTAGTGTGTTTTAAAGATACCTGCAGTTTGTGTAGTAAGTTTCAATAAATTCAAGATATACGTTTCATTCGTTACGCAAGTATAAATATGCATATGGAATTGTAATAAAAATCGTTGCCTCCACTTTTGAGGAAATAAAGGCTAGCAATATTTTTCATATAAGGGGCAGTGAGGATGGGCAATTTTATTGAGAATTTTCGTGACGTATTCATGCACCTTTTTATCTTTCTAAGTTCTGCCTGTTCTGCCTATTCTCGCCTCTTTCTCCCCCCTCTCTTTGACCTCTCCCTCACATCCTTAGCCTAAAAACGTTTTTCTCCGGATACAGAAGACCTCATAACATGTGTTACCTGTCAAATTTCGACATCGAATTCTTGGTGGAATGCAATATTTCCTTCCTCTGTCTGCTAGGTATTAGGTAGAGAAGGTACTGATCTGATGTGGGAACTCACGCCATCTCTATGCATGACAATTCCGTATATCAGTTGTATGTTACAGTATTAGAATTAAGGCATTCTTCTCTCCATATTATGGATATCAAATTATTTCGAATAACAGTAAAGATTGGCAACAGAACAGATTCTTGGAATAAAAATAAGATAAATCAGTAGCATTCAAACATGTAAATCAGTGGAGCTAATGCGAAAGTGTAAAGTGGAAACTTGGAGAATCTGTAAGACGGTTGACGCTACCGCTATGGACAATTTACAATATATAGTCAATGAACTAACAACCAGCTGTGCGTGTGTACACAATATAAGAATCATAAGGAAATAAATACGGTTCAGAGCTAGAAAAAACAACTTCAGGCAGGCAGACAGAGAATGGAAGAGTTCAAAATGGGATTATTTCAAATACCATCACGTTGGCCCAAGCTTTAGTTACCCTGATCCAATTTACCCAGCTAAAATTATTCTACAATGTTGCCTCTTTCCCAAAAGGACTACTTCTCCATTTTTCAATATTTTCCCCATTGGTGTTATACAGTTCAGAAGCTCACCCAGTTACTTAGTTTGGTTTATGTAATTTGTTCACAAATGAAGTACAGGATTGTTTCCTGAAAAATCTAATTTCTACAACCAAAGGTAGCAAATTCTGGTCTTGTTATTGAAAAATGGAACTAAATGCTGAGTACTTTATATCCAAATGGTTCTTATAATGTGTAAATAAGTTATGGTAGCAATAAGGATCAGTGCTGGCACACCAACAGAAAACGTCCCTTAGTTATGTAGTATAAATTCACAGTGTGATGATGCAGTGGTATATGTAGAATATTTTGATAATTAATAGGTACCTGTGTGTATCCTCTTCGGTGTTAGTGACTCTTTTTTCTCTCTTCTAGTACTTTTCAACAAATCAATCACAAAGTTTATCACTCGATGTTTTTTGCACGGTCGTAAACGCGGCTGCCGTATATAGTATCAGTTTTGCTTCACACCTCAATGCGGTACCTACTGACCCAAGTAGCACGACCTAATTGGTCTTGCAGAAGTTAGAACTCAGTTCCGGTGCACCATTCATTATCACGAGATCGACTCACTCTGCGCCATGCCTTCTCTGACGCGCCTACTTAGAGGCACTAATCAACCTTAAAACAAACTAACTGCTCTTAAGATATAAAATTATAAGAACATATTGATAAAATCTTGTTCATTAAACAGTCTTTAATTACCAGTAAAATGATCTGCACTTGTACCTCTAGTACCTAATATTACTATCATTTTCAAATAAGAATAGTGTAACTGCAGGGAAAGGTCTTTGCTTTAAGTTAAAAATCTACAAAGCTGCTTTCAACTTAAAATTTGTTCTTTTACTCAGCATCTTCCCTTAAGTATTGCATGATGAGGTTCTCCTTCAAGTCCGAAAAAATGAAGTCCGATGTGCTGCTTTTGCATGACCTTCTCGACTTTCTAATTTGTTATACAGCTTATAAACTATTCTTACCAACTCTTATTTTCACATTTACTTCATGTTAATCGAGTTACCTTTTAACGAAACAGGAGGGGATGCACGAATCTGAATCGGTAGGTCAAGTTTTAGAATTTGATCACTAAATTCTGGCATGTTGAATAGCGAGAGCATTTTAAAAACAGGTATTTAAAATTACAATAACATAGCTCAAACAGGACTGATGTCACAAAAACTTGCTTGAAATATAGTTATTCATGTAACTAATATATAATCTGACTGAATGTCACACGAGTGTATTAAGCTCACAGGCTAGTTTATACGAGCTACAATGAAAATATTATATACGAGTTACACACAATTGTTTGTGAAATGTTAGCATTAAAATACGTAAGATGAAAAATTATAATGTAACAGAGATCGCAAATGCATGACGCAATATAGTTACTAAGCAGATGTTTGTTTCAACACGTTTAGGGAAAAATGATAAAACTGTTGAAAATATGGATTGTATCCTGCTTGACATTTTCAACGAAACCAAGGCTGCTGAGAGTTAATTCTGGAAAAATCAAAATATGTTTATTAGGGTGATTCTTGTTTGAATGTTGTTGCACTTACAAACATGATGGTTTCAGGTTTTCTTACAGGTACACATGGGAGAGAATTATGTTGCGGCGATGATGACGCCATTGTTGTCCTGTTTCCGTGGTGATTATGACACTTTTGCCAGAAATAGGACACTTTCACACGATTTATAGCGTCATAACGAGCCGTTTTAGTGCTAGAATTGTATAAAAGAGTATTTTGAGAGATCTACGTTTTTGGTGCAGTAAGTCGCTTTCTTAATGTTTATCCGTGATATAAAATTACACAATTTGCTTGTGAATGATGCCATTTAATTTGTTATATTAATGTACTAGAGTGCCACGCGAGGGTGCGACCTTTAATTAAAGGGTATTTTTTCGTCAGGACCCTTAAAACATGTTTCGGTGAATCCTCGGCATGGGATCTTTGGGTGGATTCCAATACTTCTTCTTCATGGTAGACAGAAGAAAAAAAGAATTTCCAATAAACGTTACCGCAAAAGCACAAAGTACATTTAAACACTAATAAGCAGTTTACAATTCTATCTTGACGTATTTTATCAAATTAATTTTTGCGGCATTTAAATTAAGTTTTATTATTTTTTAATTTCAGTCTGGTACTTTAGCATACGGTAATAAAATGTTAACGTAAAACAAATATCTCGTGTGTATATGTAATGAAGTATTGTTTGATTTAAAGACAAATTGATGAAATAACGCATGAGAATAGGGTTTCCAGAGGTCCGTTTTGTAAATCTGCGAGAGAAGTGTTAGCACAGTTATCTTGCTTTTTGACGTATCTGTATGCACGAGGAGCAGTCTGATCAAACTTCGTCTAAACATTCTGCCCAGTTCTGAATATCCCGAAAACTCTCTCGTGGAGTCTACGTATTTGCATAAGATCTCAACATCATTGTACTGAGGCCTGTAAATAATATTCCTCGTCTTTGTTGGCAGTATTTGCACATCACTATTGCTACGAACCTTTATTTACATTGCTATAAAAGAGTAGCAAAATGTAAACGGCCCACTCTATCCGATACTCGTACAGTGTAAGTCAGACGTCTTTCTGCTTAATCCTTTCTGTACCCAGTACTGTTTTAAAATGTTGCAGGCTGTCGCATATTACTTCAAAGTTGTTTGGATCTTACCAGTTGGCAAGCATTTACCCTGTGCCCAAATATGACATGAAAATGTTTATTTTGACATTCCGATGTATTTATATTATCAAGCTGGTAACGTCTGTGGCCCACATTCGGAGATCCCGGGTTGAAATCCCGTGAGCCGATCAATTTGTTTCGTTATTTCCCTCAGTCGCCAAGGTAAATAGTGGGTTGAATGTTTAACACCAAGATTTAAGGTTTCACCTTAAGCCAAAAGGAGTAGTAAAATTAAAATAGAAGGAATAGCAAATAGTGTGCCACCTATCCACAAATAATGAAAGACAGATCGGATGGCACCCTAATGCCATCTGCGCATCACAAACAGAAGTACAGTAGCTCCACACTGATCCCTCTGTGTATATATCCCGCAGCCAGGTGGTATATTATGGTATAGGGATGATGCCTAGAAGGCTTAGACTGCACCCTAATGCCATCTGCCCATAATGGTCAAACATACAAATACCTGCGCTGATCCCTCTGTACATGTGGTAAAGCAAGATGCTAAGGTAGAGGTATGACAGCTAAAAGACCACCTGTACGCCACGCACCATCTCCTAACAGACGGTGCGTGAATTGACCACAGAGTTAAGTTGACGTAAAAGAAATAGAAAAAAAAATATACTCGTGTAATATTGATAATATTCGGTACACATTAATGCGATACATAAGCTATAAAACGACTGATGAACAAAATTATTTCAGAATGACTTTATGACCAGTTAAATTATGTTTTGTTCAACGACGCTGTCAAATGCCAGGCTCACATCAGTGTCGCCGGTGTGACGGAATTTTGTCCCGCAGTATTTTTACACCCCAGTAAATCTAAGGACATGGAGCTTTCATTTTCAAGCACACTTAAAAACTATCGGTCTGGGCCGTATTTGAAGATTAGCTGTGCTTTGGCCGAGACTGGTAATAGTCTCTTAAATTTTATTAATCAAAAAAAGTAAATTAAGTAAAAAATTATTAGATATTATGTTAAATGTTAATCTTCTTTCTATATTTTCATATAAATTTCTTGGGAAATTAATATTTATGTAATAAATTAATAGAAAAGTTAAAGGTAAAAAAATAATGGTAAAAAGAATTTTGTTTGAGTAAAAAAATATTTCATTTCCCATACACTTGGTTGCGTTTCTCTATGAATCAAGCCTCGGTTATTCTAGTTTATGTATCCTATCCTTGGACTTCTTCCCTTTCTTGATAAGTTCGAGGGGGACAACGTATTGCAAATGGTACAAGTGAAATAAGCCTTGAATAACTTTTATGCTATTTTAGCTTCTGTTTTTACAAGAGTTCACTTCTTTGTTAACAAAAGTAGATTCGGTGAAGATGAATAAAATAGGGGAAAGTTTGCGACATAGAAACCCTGAAAAGAAAACAAGAAGAGAAACTGCATTTACATTTTAAAAATAATGGAGGTTAAGCATGGATAGTAAAAGAAAAAAAGACGAGCAAAGTACAAGCTGCAGAGATATTTGTAAGAAACATCAAATACTGAAAAGGACCAAATGAGAAACTAAAGGAGAATTTCAAATGCGGAAAATAAGAGGATAATAAAGCACGTAAAATAAACTGGAAGGAATACCTAAACAGCATTAATGGAAGAGTGTAACCAATTTAAGTTTTGTCGGCCGGGGTTAGCGGGTAAGCTTTCGGCGACCTGAGCTAGTTGCAGCTTTAAGCCGTTGTTCCGCAGTACATAGCATATGTAGAACAATATGCCACTGTTCGCCCTCCCTGATCCTGAAGTTTCGTGTAGGTTCCTTTTCTAGAACGTTCCCTTTGTATCCGAGAGCTCACCGGCACCCGATGGAGTCGGTTCGAGTAGGAGTTGATACTGGTGATGAGCTGAGAGTGAACATTTTTTCGGTTGATAGCGACAGCTCAATTGAGCGCAGCGGTCAGTTACGAGAAAGTTCAGTTCTGAATTGTAACTAAACAGTGCAGTTTTGATTCGATGATCAGTTGTCTTTCGTTACAAGTGGGTGCAACAATGTCACAAGTGTAACGTTAAATGTTTAAGTGATAAAGTGTCTTTAGCAGCAATTGGTTTATTCATTTGGAACAACACATCCTGACCAAATGGAATATGATTTAATATTTCAGAAAAAGAATCCATTAACTGACAGAATTTAAGAATAGAGCGGGCCTAAATCCTGAAGTTAAAATCAAGCAGAACAAGACAATATACTTTAAAGATTATTTCAAAAGACAATGCGGAATCTTAATTTCAGCTTAGAACTAGCTAAGAAATAACAATGACTGTTTTAAGGATTTGGATAAAGGCCAAGAACTGGATTTCGAATAAATGTAAGGATACCTAAGTAAATAAAACGGAGAAACAAGCCTCTGCTTTACAACTTATGCATTGTTATGCAAGACTTTTGCGACCTTTTATTCCATTTACATGCTACGTTTAACATCTAAAGTTATATCGGCGAGTTTTGCCCTTTGGAACAGCAATGATGTTCACTCGCTTTGCGGTGGAATTGATATTTGGATTTCTATTACTTTAAACTAGCTTATTACATTAAATTCTCTCTCTCTCTCTCTCTCTCTCTCTCTCTCTCTCTCTCACACACACACACACACACACACACTTCCAGACTATAGAGAGGATGGTGGATAATCCTAGCTAAAGCAGTATTCCCACCCTCTAACCCGGGACCTCTGTATTCGAAGATTAGCATGCTGACCATCAGACTACAAAGACACTCCACGACAAATTACTATTGTATAATTGACAACAGGCGACATAGGTGGAGTTTTAATATCCTTACATTTTATTAATTTTAACACGATCTTTAGATATTTAAACATAACTTAAATCGTGTTTGGGTGCATTTATTTTGTAATAGAACGGGTATGACTTCTGTACCATTAGACTGACATGCAGTAATTATTAAGCATGACTTGATTCTTTACGCGTAAGCTGTTGCATAATATTTTGTGCCATTCCTTCACCATGTATTCGACAGGCGAGTTTGTTACTGTGCTTTTGATCTAAGGAGAAGCAAGAGCCATTACGAGACAGTTGAACTTAAGGACGCTGTTCGACGTGCATTTACTGCCATTACGCCAGCAATGTTGAGGAAAATTTCACATTGTACATTGAGGAGAATCCTACTCTGTTATGAAAACGATGGTGTACACACAGACTACCAAGAATAGTCCCTCTACTGCAAAGTTGTCTTCAGCCATGATCCCACAACAATAAGACACTTCATTACCATCTATGTAATACATAGAGGGCAATAGGACTTTGTGATCACTCGGTACAAAGCAACTCAACATCTACATATGCCGGGAGAGATGTCCTAACAGACAACAATACCATAAAATTGCAAATTAAAATAACTTTTAACATAATAATTGTACAGCCTATAGTATTTGTGAATATTACACAGTAAAACAATTGCACTGCATGGGAGTCGAACTACATCTACATCAGACGGATTACTTACGAATCGGGCGCTGGTTCCAACTGGGCTGCCTAGTAACGTAAGAGGCGAACATTACGTTTAACATGTAGTATTCGCTGGTCCCAGTGTATATTTGCAGAGGTGCAAACGTCAGCTGTCTAATTACAGGTATATTAAAAGGCGATGCTCAAACACCTCTATTAGCACCTACTAATTCCATTATAAAAAAAAATTTTGTTGTTTAACGACGCTGTCAATTGCCAGGATCACATCAGCGTCGCCGGTGTGCCGGAATTTTGTCCCGCAGGAGTTCTTTTACATGCCAGTAAATCTACTGACATGGAGCTGTCGTTTTTAAGCACACTTAAAAACCATCGGCCTGGGCCGAGTTTGAACCCGCGACCTTGGGATCCGTAGGCCAGCGTCACTAATTCCATTGAGTGTGTAACCAGACATCCATTACAAAATACTTAGATAGAACCAAGCATAGGAGCCGATGTTAGAATATAAAATGCGGATTGCATAAAACTGGGAAATAAAGGGCAGCTGACTCACTTGGTACAAACTATAACCTAGCAATATTTTAACATCAAATTGCAAAGTTAACACAAAACAATGGCAGTGCCATCTATATTTATTTGAAAACATTATGTGGGTTCATAGACAGACGAAAACTGAATCGAAAACCAGATATGGAGTTTCTAAAGGACTTCAGAGGGAGCATAGGATACTAAATTCACAATTAAGAAACAATTAAATCCTTTTGCATTGGAAAAAATCTATATATCTCGAACAAAGCTGAAGCAAAATTATCTACATCAAATGACCTGAATTATCAACTCTGAAGCATCAAGAACAAGCATAAGACGACCTAGGAAACGGTGGCAACGGGATAGAGCAGGTCGAGGGGTCCAATGCTTGAAAAGAGGTGGACGGTTTTCATACAGTTGCAAATACGAGATAAAGTGCTAATTCATTCATAAAGGTTGTAAATTTATCTACAAATTACTCGCAGAAAGATACAGATATTGCACATCGAGTAAAATACCGACGTTACTAAACAGAAACTACAGAGAAGGAGTTAACGATTGCCAGAAATGTCACTCTTTTATGCTCCACCAGCCGTCTTTATTTGCTTAAGAACGTTAAAATAACGATTCATTTACTCTATTGAATTCCTAAAAGCTGTTTTAATTTCATCAATGCCTGTTCTCTTTTAAATAACGACCCATTAACGTTTCACTTTTCGTTACTCAATTACATTGAAAGTAAAAGTGCTGTTGTATGAAGAGAAACCGGCCTGATTGGTATAGCTTGTTTGCTCAAAGGGTTTCTCTATAGCAACGCCGTAGCAACCAAAAAAGGAAATGTCAAGTTTTTAATTTAACCTGAAAATAAAATAATTGAGGTAAATAAAGCTTCTATAAAAAGCTGAACCAAATATTCCGCCTGCTTTTGCGAAGAAAATCACTGAAATCCAATTTAGGACTATTTTGAATTCAGAAAATACGTTTATATGGAAAATGCTAAAAGAGAGATCATGGCGTGTTGACGTTAAATCGTGCAATCAGTTGTTTAACTGTTTACGTGAAAATGCACTTAAGTTTGCATTTTCGCTATTTTACCTCTAGATAGAAACAGTGGCAGTGTGCTTAAGATCAGTGGTCCAAGTAACATATACAAGGTGTCCTGATTTTATTAAGTTCCTGTAGCACACACTGAATCTATTTCTTTTGGAAATAGTGCCATAACTCGGGCTCAAAGATTGCCTACACAGCTTTCCGGATAAAAACATGAAATTACTGTTTTTTTAAATTACGATGGCCATGAAGCCAAATTATACATAATTAACAACAGCAAAATTGACCGACAGATCTGCGTTTGATATTCCACAGTACATTTTCTAGATAAGAATAATTTATGCAAGAGATAGGGTATGGCACATGTATTTTTATGAATGTCCTATTGAGATTATCTACGAGTCTACATTTTATGCAAGCTTAGTCAATAAATTGTGGGAAATCATGAAAATTTCGGATTCATTATAAGCCTAGCATTGGTAGGTGTAAGACCGTATCTTAATTATGCTTTATTTAATAATCCGCACAGGTTTCTGCATCTTCGTCCAAAGAAAAGTATATCACAACATTGTTTCGTCTTCTTCTGTAAGCCGCAGTTTATACCTTCAGAGATCTTGTTACCTTTAGGCAAAAGTTAGGATAGAGGGCTAGAGTGAAACAGTTATCTTCAAACCACATTCTTTGCGTATCAACGTGTACTGCGTATGTCACCGCAATCCTGAGAGATTAACAGGAAAGTTAAATGAGGAACGGAAAACGTGTGGTACCTAAGAATCCGTCCAAGGTAACTAGCGACCCGAGAAAGCCCCTATAAGACCTTGGTCAGGACACTCGTTTTGCAATAAGTTAGTAGTTTTATTCATGTTCAATTTTTCTGTACATTAAAGTCACATAAAAGTGCAATACTTAACCAAGTTTTCCTATTACGTTTACATGGAAAGGAATCCATTACGCTCGATCTACCTCTAAAGTCATTAGGGAGCTCCTAGCTAGTACTGTAATTAAAATGCTAACTGTGCTATGCCATACCTTCGTATTTTTCAAGACAATATGGTACTTCTTTCTTGCGGTCAGTTTATTTGTACAATCTGTAAGGACGATATGCAGATAAATCGAACGAACATAAGTCACCGTTTGTATAAAACATCGTGACAGCCTCCCCACCCCCCTCCCCATTTAAAGAAACTCACAAAAACGTAAAAATATTACCACGAAAATAGCATTTTCTATAACATTGTGGCATTGGGTCATTCAACAACATACGGACGACAGGTACCCGGTGACCTTGGATACGGTGAGCGGCTGTGTATGTACGTCACAGTAATAATGGGGGTAAAACACAAAGGGAAGGTCCGAGACTACAGGGCAACTAATGACTATGTGATCCAACAGCGCGATAACACCAGTAGTGTTCAGAAGCTTCCCGGCAATTCTGCTGAATCATTGCACACGTGCGCATGGAAAGAACTCTGAGGTCACGTGACATCGGCTCCTGTACAAGGACAGACAATGAGCAGTTTCGAGTTAGTAGTAGTTAGTGAAGGAGTTGCAGTCGTGAGTTTAGGTGTGAACAGTTTTTAGTTAAGAGTGAGTCAGCCAGCCTGTCAGCGAGTACGTATGCGTCGTCGAGTGACTGTGTCTTAATTGTCAAGTAATAAGAAACAGTAAACGTGGAGAAAGACATTGAAAGACTGCTAAAGATAATCAGAAGTACAATTGTAAATTGTAAGAGCAGAGATTATGAACTGTGTCAACAACGAGAAGGAAATGGTGAATTTGTAGTAAAATTTAGAGGAAAATAAGGCGTTAGAAACGTGACAGGACTTCCAATTTTGGCGTCTTCGTTACAATACACTAATACACTAATTCAGTCAGTATCATGCACAAACAATCTCATGTATAAATTAGAGGGCGTTTCTTAAATACCCTGCGATATACCCACAGGGCAAAACGCAGGTTTACTAAAAGCTAAACCAAATAAAGAAGAGGAACAAAGAAACCCACTCCCACCTCCAATCCGAAGCAAAGATGAGCAATGGCACTGAGCAGATTCAACCTTACTGTTGAGTAATAGAAGAACTGGAGGTCGTTATTCCAGCTACTGTGAGTGTGGCAAATTCAACTTAATGATTATGATTAACTTTTTTATATTTATAAGACATAGGGACGTCAGGTTAGTACTCGTATTTCTCCGACTTCCTTCTAGTAAACATCACTGGATGGTGTGAGATTAGGTGCAGTGCCTTAGGTTCGGATTCATTAATTTAATTAAAAACAACGGTTTAATTCAATGAGTATCCAATGTTTAAAAAAATGGAAAGGAAATGCAAAATGGAATATGAAACTTTATATAAAAATAAAAGAACAGTTAATCAAATTAAGTGAAAGTAGACAGAGACCTCTCCTGTCATCAAAATTGAACTTTCGCATTATCAGCAGTTTCTTGTTTATTTAAAGTAGGAAGTAAAGACGTTATCACCACCATATATATAGTATCAAGCGCTATGTAGTCAAACGCGTTCCTATGCAGAACATTTTCATTCCGCACTTTAATATCAATTTCGGAGGACAAGCGGAGAAAATTGACTTTCAGTTTGTTAGAGGCCACTCTGAGTTAAAAGACAACAGCGTTCATTAGCTATTAATTGCTGTTTTAGAATATAATATAAAATACCAGAATTGATTGATTACAATCCATGGTCATACTGACCCACTTAGCTAAATATAATTAAACGCTTTCTTGTCCCTAATTGTTCCAAGGTGAGTGTTATCACCATGGGCACTCGTCACCAGCTGAGTGACCTGTCACCTTCTAGCACTCTAGTCTTCTGTCACCACGCCTTCCGCCCTAATACGGCAACTAATGTATTTCACTCGCATGGGAAATGCCTGTTATACAGAAGGCCGATTTATTATATTTATGGCTGAACTTTCGGTATCACCCCTGTTTATGAAGTAATTGTGCTGCGTTGGAGGGTTTAAACGTACGCAAACGGAACGCTCTCACCACACCTCACGTCTGTATCACATTATCGTTATATGAAGCCTTGACCATTTCATTGGTTGCCTTAGACCACGGTGCAAGGATGTACCACTAATTTTACTAAGTAACCTTGACCAATAATAAAACAAGGGATACAAAATTGACCGAGAAACAGAAATTCATGTGTGAATTCAGATTGTGTAGCACTTTACTGTTTGGTTTTAGCGTTTTAACCTTTTACAGTTTCAACATTTACTTTTTTAACGTTTTAACTGTTTTAATGCACACAGCTGAGTAGGGAAAGTGGCTGCCAGGAGATATTTAACGGCTCGCCTGATGTAATATATGACAGTGCTAATACAGTCTACTAACCAGATAGAACTTTACTTATAATTTCGTTCTACTGTAATTGTAGTTTTAGCCTTCCAATGTAATCGAACCTGCAAAACATCAGGTATGGCGTTATTTGTTGTTTTAACGGAGAAACTTTTATACTATTAAGGTATTAAATACCCTACCTTTCTTTAAATCTATCTTATGAATGCAAATACATTACTTTCAAGAGGGCAATTATATTTGTGTACAAGCAGGGAATACATTACACTGTGCTGACAAAAAGCAACACGCATTCTGCTAAGAATGGGATTATGACTTTTCCACAAAGGAATCTTCCGTGACCCACTCTGACATTTTAGTTGGTTCTAATTCTTTCCTTCCCTTACATGGGGGAAAAGATCACGCAGTTACCTTTATTCTTACTTTTTATTTTTCTCTAACAACCTTTGCCGACTGTCACGGTCTTCAAAGCGCCGAGAATGAATAATGCTAAAAATGAGCTGAAAGTCCGTGGATGCCTTGATTCAGGAGGAGAAAAAATTTCAGTTTGTCCCAAGGGCTCTGCCAGTTGACAAGCAGACAATACCTGAGCGACAGCGGTGGACGTTGCATTCGATTCAGACTTTCTGCCGCAGAGGGAATCTTTTTTGGAAACAGCAGACAACCCTTAGGGAAAATCCTATCGCTAATGTATTCATTCTCCATGGGGTTTTCATATGACATGACCCAACGAGAGTGTCGGTTCCCAGGGGATCCGCTGCGCCGGTAACATGCAATTCTATCGTCGAATGATTTTCATGTATGATGGAGGTATACACGGACAGTTTGGATCGAAGGATCAGGCCACATCCATTTCTACAGTACTTCCTTTTCATTACTTGTGCAGAAGAGTGATCATCTTTAAAGCTTGTACATATCCTTTACTAAAACGTACAGTTACGAAATACACTAACACGTGTCATTTAAACGTCGCATTTTGCTAATTGAGTTCTCTAACCGAACCCCACCCCCTCCCCCACCCGAAAAAAGAATGTAACTGATAATGCACCAGCTCACTTAAAACTTATCTTTGAACATCTCAAATGGGAATTTTTTAGCCAAAATGAATAGGTGGACGATAAACTCCTGATTAAGTCTACGAAAGGAAATAAAGATGACTTCAACGTACTTTTAAATAAGTATACTACTTTTTCTGTTAAAATAACAACGGTAAGAAGAGAACTTTTCATAATACCAGGTGATCAGCCGCGCCCTATTTTTTTGGAAGGTAGGTCACTCATCTAACGGCATGTGCGCCTTGGTCCAGTTTTGCGCTTACTAAAATGTATTGCTTGACGTTCTTAAAGAGAGGAATGCGCAAAATTGAAAGCAACAGTGCGTTAAGGGACAGAACGTACTTCTCGCTAAAGTACACCTCAAAAACATACGACTCGTTTACTGAGAGCGAATTCCGGTTTCCAGCCGATTTTACAAACTTTTTATTAGAGTATATATAGCAACGTAATTCAGTAAATGCCTCGGAAAAAATGGACCTATAATATGAGTACACTAACAACGTCAGGTGTATTCTTGTGCTTAGAGCAGGGATTGGCTGCCAAAAATTAGGAAAAATTTCGACACGCCTCATCCATCATGGACCCGTACAGTCAAAACGGACATATTATTAAACAACAGTTTATTTGCATTTTTGCGTGAACTACGCCTCGTGCATCTCAATTAATATGCATAACAGCTTTTGCCATTTAAGTGATAATATTAAAACGCCCAGCAAGTGAGTAAAACTGTCTTAAAAGGCTAAATCAAGCCCGAAAACTTGCGAGGTGGCAATGGCATAGTGCCAGGCATACAAGTCCTACTATTGGACGTGGTACGTGCTTTCAGGAAGTCTCGAAATAGCTGAATAGGATTGCGACGGGTCCTCTCCACTTAACCCCCGATGACACAGGTTCGATTTTCAGCATTGTCAATATTTTTTTTATGTTCATCAAAACTTGGAAACCGAATTCACAATTATCTAATTATGAAGACCCTGAGGGTTTAGGACATTATAATTTAAATCGTTTTTGGTTGTCTGCATTTTTAATAGCACAATAATTCATTGTATGTAAAATTGAGTATAACTGCTATTTTAACTCTGACAATGTAATTTCCTTGCTTTCTGTTTTCAAATGTGTATGAATGATCCTTATTTCAATTGCATCTACATATAGATGTGTTTAAACAATTACATATAGGTGTGTTTAAACAACAACATAATTGTAGTTCACCAATAAAGAAACATCAAACAATGTCATAAAACATAAATAAAACAATAAAAATGAATATAATAACAATTTTCAGAATAATAGTTTGTAAATTGTGAGGATTGCACGGTAAAAAAAAAAAAAAAAAAAAAGTAAATGTAGGTAATTCGAACCACCTTCACAGCAGACAGATTACTTCGGAGTCTTGCGCCCGTTCCAACTCAGCTACGTAGTAACGTGTTAGGTAAACATTCCGTTTAAGATGTAATATTCGCTGGTTCCAGTGAACATTTGCAGAAGTGGAAACGTCAGCTGTCTAAGTACGAATATATTAAAAAGCTATGTGATAACATCTATATTAGTACTATTTTCATCGAGTGTTCAACATCCATGTTAAATACGCGGCTAGTAATGGGGTCGACGTTTTCATGTTGGGGTATAAAATACGGATTGCATAAAACTCGAGAATAAGGGGCAGCTGACTCACCTGGTATATGGCCAAATAGAAATGGTAGCCTGTATTCAGACTCTACTATACTCTACTACAGGCATCGGCAAACCTGTGCTCAATGAGGCCTCGCAACTGTCAGGGGCAGCGCTTACTCTGTCTGTCTCCCCCTCCCTCACTGCCTTAACTGGTTGTGCATACGCACCGATTACGGGCGAACTGTCCTGTCATATTTACTTGCACTTCTAAACATGTCTGTCGAAGTGTAATTAGATAAACTTCTTTATTTACAACTTTGAAGGATATTAGTTTATTTAACTTAGTCTTAGTATATTCATAGAATTAGAGTGCATCTAATTATTCCTGGTCTATTAAATTTGATATCTAGAATAGCACTTTGACGATTTCTTCTCTCATAATGTAAGCAACGTAAGGTGTTTGTTGTGCTCTAAAATTAAAAAAGGCACTCATCAATGGAACATCAAGCGGCATTATGATACATGTCATAAAGATCACCATACAATTATAGACAAGCATGTATTCATAAATTTGCACCACGATTTAAAGTAGCATAACACTGACGTAGTGTCCTTTATTCATTTTATTTTTTTTTTCAGGTCTAGATCGGACTAACCAACTGCAACAGCTCAAAGAACAATATTCAGATAATACACCTAATATTAATTCAAATATTATAACTGATAGACAGCAACTGCTGTTGCTTTGGAGATTGCTCAGTCACAGATGTTTTAGTGATGGAGATTTCATAAAAAATGTGAGAGTAAAGTTGCCAACATAATTTGCCCTGAATATTATGATATTTTTAGTAATATTGCATTATCACCACGAACCATACTGAGAAGGATACATAAAATAGCAGAAATAACCGAAAAAAGACTACAAACCGAGGTCCATGGATTTATAGCCGTTTCTCTCGCGTTGGATGAAACCACTGACAACGTTGACACACCACAATTGGTAATTTTCACTCGTGGAGTTACTAACAACCTCTCGATACAAGAATATATGCTTGAAGTCATTCCACTTATGGGACATACAACAGGCATAATTATTTCAAGCATTTAAGGAATGTGTAGAAGAAAAAAAACTGAATCAAAAAAAAAAAAATCTTGTATCGCGATTAACAGATGTTAATTTGCGTGCTATACTGAAAGTGGCTACTAGATTTTCATGGTACATTGCTAATAGAAGTGAACTGCAATATATTGCTCAAATATCTAGGCCTATCTAAAGTATCGTAGACCAAAATAGCTGGATTCAAGTATGTGTACTATTCCTTATTGTACTCTGTAGCAAACGAGTCCAGCACTGACTCTGAACGGAGGTCAATGCCATTCCCTGTTCTACATTACATCATGTTGCATGTTGAGACGTCATACCGATACCTCATTGAGTACATGTTTGCCGATGCCTGCTCTACTATAAAACAGCCATGTCCAAACGCAGGCTCATGAGCCGATCTAGGGCTCATCCTACCTGAGCGACACGTGGACTTTGTACCTACCGTCAGACCCTTTCGTCATTCTTGCAACAGTGGTGGATTGTAACGAAGTGATGTCGCTCTCTAAACTCTCCACTTCATACCAGCTTAAGTTCAAAGAGAAGTGTGTGGACGAATTTTTCTGTTGAACTAAGGTTGAAGTATGCATTTACAGTTCACAGCTTCAAATTTTTTAGAAGCTTGTGTAATGAGTTTCTTCCTTTTGCCAACCCTTTGGCAATGGAACGAAAATTAGCATCATTGTAGTTGCAGATGGAACTAGTTACATTACAAAGTGGCACAGTTCGTAAAAGTATTTATAAACAACATTTAGGAATCCTGTTAAACTTGCTCCTAGAAATATATATCCTGGTCTTTGGACTTTTAGCGCTCATATATCGACAATTCTTGCCTCAGCACTCTCGAGATTTTTTTTTTATCAAATGAAGAAAATAAAATGAAAAATAGAACTATACTATAAGATTTCTATCTCTCGGCACAGCTAAAACTACCTATAGTAGATACTGTGCCGAATTTGGAGGCTATTTTAGCTTTCAATGATGGAAGGAATTTAAGAATTGAAATGCGTATTATATTGCTAAGACCATCACAGTTGTATTCTGGAATGTTCCAGAATCTATCTGATGCTTAATTTTAGTGTTAATTGAAGGTTATCGTTTATTATACAACATGTCTTGAAGTTCTTTGGTCTTACGAATGCATAGTAGGCCATTGTTATGTATAATGTTTAATCGTAACCTAAGATAACGTCACGTCCAAATACAAGTCATGCGGGAATCATCAAAGACTGCCTCGGCGTTTGGGTTTGATGTAATGAACCACTTTTACAGATCGGAAAGGATATACTATAGAACAGGGTGTCCAACCTTCTCTTTGAAGAACCTTACGCAGTGAGCTGCTCAGTCGGAGGGACAGACAGTATGCAGTGATGCACACAAACAGGCAATTCCGTGGAAGTTTCTGGATAGTGTCTTGAATTTTTTGGGAATGTCCTCAGAAGACCTCTGGATGATTTTTGATAATAATTGGTCAACAGTAGGAGACAGACAAAAGCTTACTAAATAAAAAATGTTGTTAGCTAATGCTGGATTTCTGACAATGAAGTCATTAATCCTCTTGCTCTCCAATATTTTTCACTGATGATATTGAAGAGAGCAATAGCAGTAATAGTAACCGCTTTTTAGAGAGCACCATATTTTTATGTTTTGGCGGTCACATCGCTCTCTCACAACCCCCAGAATGTCTGGAGGACCACACCTGTCGTTGGTTTACGGGTCTCACCGACCTGACCGGGAGAATTAATAAAATAATAAAAAATGTGGCTCTGGTTAAATCACAAAATGTATATCAAGTACTTCGTTTTTCTTTTGAGTGAACCATTTACGAGATATCCTTTTCCTAGTGGTTTGAATTTGCCAATTTTTATACTTACCTATTTGTAAATAGGAATATGTATTCGTTTTTTCATTAATTGGCCTTGCTAAGAGATCGGAATTTCTAAGGCATCGCATAGCAACCAGCTCTTAAAGCATTTCAATATCCATAAAGCCAATTGTATTCCCATATTCCCCTTGCACATATAAGAAAATTCGCAATAAGGTAATTTCTGAAAATGCTTATGTCGATTAAAATGTAGTATACAGAGAAATAAGCATTTGCAAGAATAGCTTGTATAAGAGTGAGCATAGCTCTGCATAAATTTGCAAACAGAATTTATCCAACTTGAACTATACCAAAATCTGTATCGCAATATGTTACGCGACGATCACTTGGTGGATCTTCTAAGGCTATGTCAAATATTGATACGTAAACAGGACCAAAGAAATCGCTAATGAACAGATGTTTATCGTATAAGATTTGAAAGTGCTTTTCTAAATCAAACGCAACGTATATGTCACGAGACCGCCACTGCAATATAGTGCACGGTCAGGGGTTAAAGAGAGGCGAAGTCCGCATATGTTGGAAGGAGGTAAACTCACACTCTCCTCTTTCACTGCTATAGAACGTCACCTCTACATCACTGAAAAGCTATTTTCATCGGAGTTCAATAAATTTGTAATCTTCCTCAGAAGTATTAAATTACATTTGAAGGTTTAATGTAATTGTGAAATTCTTTAATTCCATGCGAGTTAAATTTGTATTTAAAATACAATGAATTGAATGAATTGTTCCATATATGTTTAACTGCGATATGATCGAGCTGTCAAGGCAACTTAAAACAGATTGATAAATGAAATGAATAATCATTCAGAATCATCGTGTTTTATTTAAAACCAAATTAAATAAACTTAGAACGCTTTGAAACTTACGGGTTTACTATTTAATTACACACCAAGGCTTATAAATCTGTCAGGGCTACATCAACATCACATACGCTTTTACGAGTAAATGAATGAGAAATACTGGTTTTCCCTTCACTAAACATACGTCATTCCCTCTTTAGTTAATCGATATATTACTGTACGTTGACAAGGACGGAAAGCGTATTGGGGTAGACCACTTAGCAAATGGCACATCGCTCCCGTGACATATTGTGTCATACTCCAGTTGTCATTACACATACAGCAGCACGCTTTCCGCGATTTATCATAGCTGCTATTTTCATCAGCATACTAAGCCATTATATTTGTCACATAGAGGAAATGTGACGTGAGCTCTAACGGACTGAATAGAAATTACCTGTAATTTCGCTTTCACGCTTGAAGAAGTAGATACTATGCTTTTTGCATCCAATCAACCATGATACGCTTTCTGGAAAACCAAACACGGAATAAATTATAGAATTAATGAATGTAATGGGATGTGTAGCCGTGTCAAGTTTATTGTTAAAATTCAGGATTAATGAATCCTATTATAAAGGATACAGAAATTGAATACCTGGTCGTTTGTATTGCAGAATGCTCCAGGTTCTTCGCTATGATACATAAGAGGCAGATGGAACTGTGCTGCACTAGTATTTGTTTCACTCTGGCATTTGGGAATGGTTTAATAGTATATTATGTGACGGATCTTAATTGACATTATACTCAACTTGCATACTACTATTTATGCCCGAGAATGAATCAATTTTAAACATCTATAAAATGTTTTCTATGCACGACTATGCCATAATGTAGCGTTTATATATGTGCATATACTGTAATTCACTGTATTTTACTATCTAGTCCATCATTATAATGGACTACGCTGAAGGAGTGAAAACGTAGTCTTTAACATGTGCAATTAAAGAATCCTGGCAATTTCAGTAGGCCAGTTTCCAACCTGACGCAATCAGATTCGTTCCACATAGATGCAAGCCTGTTATTGTCATCATTTGTAAGGTGATTGTCTTACTTACTCAGTCTTGTGACATGTTTTATTTGATTTTATTGCTGAAAAAGTGAACGGTTTCCTCTAAAGCACCGCTTTACAGATCATAGAACTTTGAGGTGGCCTGGATCAAGACTCGTAGAAATGGTGACCGATATTTTCTCCCTGAAAACTTGCCAGATATAAATCTTTATTCGTGCAGAAGGCAATCCGTGTCTCTGGAAGGGGTTCATGAAAGGCGATATATGATTTAATGTTTTATTCAGTGATGGAATTCTCACTGGTATAGGTGGGGGCAAAAATGCAATCTAATGAAAGAAAGATGTTGGAAAACAGTTTTCCTTATTGCATGAAGCAGAGAGTATCTCTAATAAACTATTTAAAAAATTCCAAAGCAGCATATTACAGACCCGAGGAAAGTTTAGGTGTGTTTATTTTAGCAGTAAATAATTGGATAATACTGAGGTATCAAATAAGCTTGAAAGAATTCAACATACACAATAATGCCCAGTTTAGAGGTTTGTTATATAATGCAGTATAGTCAGGAAAGTTGAAATGGCTTGTTCAATAATCGTACTATTAATACAAATTTAGATCTCTAATACAATAATTATTCTGATGAGCTGTAACAGTTACAATTTAAACAGTCGAAATCTACGTTTTGCATATTGTTGTAAACCATTTCCATTACAATCCACAATAATTAATAATACACAGAACAATATGGACTGTCGCCATCTGGTAGAAATCTAATTTGTGGCATGCTTTTCCACTCCGAATATCAAACATCCAAGCAACAGACCGGCATCCGCAAATACAAACAACTGAATGTGTTCTATTCACTAACGAAGGGTATATTTTAACAATATTATGTTGGTAATATTTACTTATTTTCTCTGTAGTTCTGAAGAACATTGGCTCTTGTTCCTTCATTTTCCTGCTTTGCTCCCTCTACGCCATGCAGGCTTATGTTCTTACGTTTTCCGTGGTGGATCACTTTGAGTATACGATGTAATAACTCTGCTTCATTAGGTGGTGAATAAAATGGAGCAAACAAGCAAGAGCACACACACAAATGCACGAGCACATACACATACTGATTAAATTAGAATTTACTTATATTACCCTCAGAATAAATACGTCTGTTCCATACTTTAACCATTAAATTTCATGTCTGTGTCCCAAACATCTATGCTGTTTCTCATTTTCCCTTTCCCACGCAAACGTATACTTATTAAACCTGATTGAGCTTGCTGGCGTACATTTGCCTCACACCGATAACTACATCGCTAGTTTTAGTTAGTAGTTGTGACATAGCATCTATGTTCCAAGCTTATCGGAAGGACGGTCTGGAAGGACGGTAAACACGCCCATCCAGCGTAAACATAGAAGAGATCAGCATATAACCAGAACGTTCTATTAATTTCACCTCCTCAAAATTTCTGGAACTGTGTAGAAATTTCAAGCACAAATCAGTCTTGCGGAGTGAGCATGTGAGTGCATTAGTAAGTCAGCGAGCGAGTTAAGGTGTGAGTGAACAGTCCGGAAGAAGAGGCTGCGTCGTGGGTATTTTATTACGACGCAACGAAAGTGAAGTTATAAAGGAGATTGAACAAGTTCACATTCGTGAAGTGAATGTGAGTTAGCATAAGTTGAACTTTAACTGACAGTGAAAAATGAATGATAGTTAAAGCTGGACGAAACTACAATATATTGGGGAAGGAGGTTTTAGATGCTGACATTTTTTTGGCGTATTGCAACCAAGAAAAACTGCACTGAAACATTTCTCGCATTAGATAGCTTGAAACCTTTTTTGTTTAATTTATCGATAAGTAATGTGTATGTTTCCTTAAATACATAATTTAAAAACTAGTTAGCATGTGCAAAAAGTTTTGCAAAAGCACTTAAGGGAAAGCCGTGGGTCAGGAAGGTCAACCGCGGGAATCAAACCTATGACCTCCCAAATGTAAACCTCTCACGTTACTTGGCAATGATCAGTGTCCTAAAAACAAATCCTTAACGATCTAAAAATTGGTGTATTCCTCCAGTTGCAAAGCAAGCACAAGATATACTAAATTTTTTGTAATACGTAATTAATTAAAAGAAGCAATTTAAATTCCAGCATTTCACTGTGTAATTTTTTACCATATAAATAACGCTATGGTAGACTTCATTTAAATTATGGAAAATTTGGAGCTCTGGGCACTCGGAGCCTAATTATAGCTTTTCGCACCTACATGAGAATGGTTGAGATAATTCTTAAATAATATTCTAAAAAATTGTAAGAGAAAAACTTACTGGAAATGTTATAGTCAAACTATGGATATGTAACATTCTTCAGAAAATGAACGAGCTATTTCGATTCTCTTCTTTCCTACTCGATTATAACACTCAATTTTTGCACTATCTAAGCTGTAGACCTATAAAAATATATGATACACTCCGAGTTTCACAGTGATCAACTTAGCTTTCCTGTGAAGTAACAATATGAAAAGATACATATCGACAAATACGTTTAACGTTTATTTCTGCATTCATAGTAGCCCTTTGTAGTACTTATCTCATTTCTTAGTACCAGGAGACGTTTTATTAGTACGTATACATATGTTTCAAGATAGATGAAAACATCCGTTTACCTGGTTGAATTGAAATTAAATTTCAATTGTACAATGCATAGAAGATGATATAAGAATACTTTTATTGTGAAAAGAGACCCTCGTGCCATTAAGCTTATCGTTTCAGTTCAGTAAAGACAATTCTTTGTATTGTTCCTCTCTTTCGGTCTGTAGAAGGGGGCGAACTGAACGTTCCTGTGGGAAGGCAATATCCATAGTTTGTCAGCTCTGAACACAAAATAATATGTTTTCAGCTCTATCTAACGAAGTATGTCGATGTGATGCTTCCCTTTTATTACCCACACACTCATTGGAGCAACTCTTCATTTCCCAGCGCTCCCCATTTCATGTTCTTTGTCACTTTGATGGCACATCGTTTCACGTTCGCTGCCGATAAGGTTCTAATAGCCTCATTAGGCCTTCCTCATGCTGCACGTGTGTCTTTCGAAAGATGCCCACAATCGCTCTCTTTCTTGTGTCATGTAGAAAGTACCTCCATTAACATTTCCAGTCACTTCCTTGTGATACAGAAAGTAATTTAAGCAGTATGAAAGGAACTTTCTTTTCTGATACATTCCGTCTAATAAAATACAGATAAGACTCGATTTAGTCAATGAATTGCATAACTAAGCAGTCATGGAAGTGAAAGCTTATGCCATTTGCTATAACTTTACCAATAGTCGTGCATTAAACTCTTGTCACTGGTGTACTCCACATTTACAGCATATCCAAATAACTCAATAAGCAGGTGGTGTAGTTCTTTAAATGCTCAACTAAAGGAGCAAAGTGTAAGCCCCATGCCCACTTAACATGATAGTGGTTGACCGGCATGCACAGCCGTGTTTCTACATCGCCTCCCTCGTGCAGTTAGTAATCTAACATATATGGTTAGCATGTGTTAGTGTGAAGGTTAATGGGGTCCCGCATAAGCACCTCGGTTAGTCCCATAATACGTGTTGCTGGCATGCGCTGCACGCAATCGCGTCAAAGATAACGTCCCAAGCCCCAGTCATGTGCAAGACCGGAGTGGAGCCAGGGGGATGATAAGTAATTCCAGGTACTTATTTGGCGATATATGGAGACATGCAGTAGACGAAGGAAAGAATTCACCATAAGCCTTTATCATACTCGTATATTATGAGCAGGCTATAGGCTGGCAGTAAACAGGGCCGATTAGCTACGCTTAAGGTGAACTACCTGGAGTCTGCAAGGACTGATATTTGGGCAGGTACATGTGACCAGAAATGAGTTCTTGAAAGTGTTTTTCCAGTAATTTATTGTTCCTTCAAACAAGTTTTTTGTGATTATGTTAAAATAAACCGCCGTTGTACCCTCTTGTATTCACATATTTTCGTATTCTTAGATTCTTGTTCTTTTCAGAAATTTACTTTTTATTTAGGCATGTGCATTATAGGAGGAATGTTTTACTTGACTTTTTGTATTGTTAACAGTACATTTATCAATATTTTCCGAGAAATTAATGCAGTATTTCAAAGTCAAGTACAATCAAATATTCGAAAACGGGGCAGGAAGTGATCAATAGTAAATTAGTGTTAGAAGAGAACCAGACCAAACGGATTAAAACAAGGGACCTACCGAATACAAGACCATGATCCTGCAGAAACATCTTGCTCAGGTAATAGGAAATGTAAGCTTACAACATTTAGAACCTTTGTGGGTTTTGTAGTATCGTTTATGGTGTTAAGTCCAACATTTTATATCTCTTGACGATAGCACTATTTTTTTTTCCATTTATTATCCCTGTGTAGTAGTATAAAAATCACGTACGATGTTGGTACCACGCTATTAATATTCAGTGTATACAGGAGTATAATAGTGCAAATCGAAATGGTTATAAGTTCCAGCAAACAGGGTCCACAAGCAAGCTGTGTGAGAGATTTACGAGTATTATTAGAATCGATAGCAGAAATAATTAAGCGATGAAAAAATGAGCTTGATCCTCCACTTTAATTCGTTACGGCTAGCGTTGCCTGGTAGTAATGCTTGTAACACATTTTTGAAGTTATTGTGCTTTCAAAATTACGTTGGAGGTTTGGTACCACTGCTAATTGCCCTGTAAAGAAACTGCGTTTACGAACAATAGTGTTCATTGTCGTTTTACAGTGATAACGTATTATAAACAGTTTGAAAACTTATTTAAACTGATAGTAAACAGCCCTCTTCGAACGCCAAGTGTAAGCAATCGACAGCGAAACAGTCAAGTGAGCATGGAAACACTGAGCTTGAGCTTCATATTAAGTACGCTAGATGGACATCTAGCCGGCCGATAACGTACTTGCTAGTTGCTTTCGTTTAGTTTTCTTGAGTTGCAAAGTGGAATGTGCTAATAGGACATGAATAGTTTGCAATGTCATGTTTCACTAAAAGGAGTTTTACTTTTCACCAATAGTGAACACTATCATCCCCCCCCCCAAAAAAAAAAGGATTCAAAAATATTTTTGAACACGGTTACTGCGGGCGATATAACAAGACAAATTTATAGAACATCTTAAAATGAGACTGACATTGCAACTAAAATGTTTACATCAGTAAAGCGGAACCAACTACTAATACGTGGGGAAGATATGAAGTCTCTGACTGGCTAGATATGAACAAATTCCTACTGGATGGAAGCGAGGCAGCAATGAGCTCTACTCCAGCCAATGAAGGATGCTATACAGGAGGGGTGGCGAGATACGGTGAATGTTGCGGTGCTTTCAATTGGGATGTCAAGTATAATTTTAAAATGGACTGTGTTGAAGAGTTGGGAGAAAGGCTTCGGGAATTTCGGACGTATTTTTCTAGAAGAAATGGATTTTAATTTGATATGCTATTACAAAATTAAATACAGAATTAGGAGTAATATTATATTTATATTTTATGTTTAAGTGCTTGCTTTCTCCTTTCAATAACGTTTAACATTGTTATTACAATAGAAAATTTGGAAAGGAAGCTTTCCAGGCTTAATTTGTGGTGGTTATTGAAGAGTGCTCAACGACCATCGCATATCGACCTAACCATCTCTTTTTACGCTATCCCTATCTCCTATTTAGCTTCTCTGAAAACAAATGTGCTCTACTTTAGATCCATGCACCACTTACAGCGATTTAACTTGTATCGAACATACATACACTTGCAGCCAACCTAGAGTTCCTTCACAGTCGCGCATGAATCACATGAAAGCTTCAGCCACTCGATAACCTAGTTCTAGTTGAAGTCAAATATAAGCAGATATTTAGGCAACAATTGAGGGAGTTACTCTTAAGATATTTCAACACAGTAATATTCAGAATATACAAATATTTATTCATTTTCAGCTCTTGTGACTCGACTTCGAAATCGACAAGATATCGTTTTGTTAAAAATGATTACATCTCCATAATCAGCACTCATAGCCCACAGGTACAAATTAGGATACTGCTTTACTCAGTAAGATGTTATCTTGTGCACCAAAGTGCGCGTAAAGGGTACCAGTATTTTTGCCGAATACATTTACTATATTACCGACATGCAGGAAAGTCAGGATGAAGCTCGGAAGTTGAAATCACGCCTACGAATACATGTGGTTTTTATTCATTTCTGTTTGTTTTAAGAACGTTCTAGCAAATCATGTGTTCTTTCCGAGCCGGTGCCCAGTTTGTATAAACGTACTGCATTTTCCAAGCTCTCAAAATGTATTGGCTCGCTTTTGTATGAAAGAATATCCTTAAATAGTGAAATATTATGTAATGATACCAATGTTACTTATTGTGTTCATTAAAGCATATTCTAACAAGTAACAGCTTGCATAACCATGAAATTCGTATAATTATTATAGTAATTAACTGAAATAATACTTCCATGCCAAGGTATCAGTTCTCATTAAATTTACTCAGCATAAAAAGTAGCTGTAAGGGGTAATATTTGAACATGGGACCTTCACCACTGATATGGATACAAGTAAACTTAAGTGGAAGTAAAACCTTTTAACATCCAGTTACTATTGGTGGCTTCATATTTTATTCCTTTTGCATAACTAGGAGGGAAAAAAACAAGAATCACGACTTCACGTTTGAGGGAAGTTTAAAACGTCAACCAATAACAAGAAGTGATTCAGAAAGGCTTAACTCCCCTCAAAAAATATTTGATATAGTGTGCTTTGATGAGCTTTTGTCTATTTCTTACAGTTACCAGCTATACAAAAGCCAGGACTTCAGGGACTGTTCTCAGAAAATTCAAGATATACATTTAATATATCAGAAAATATCTTAAAACTTCTAGTTTAACCATAGTTGTTAGAGCTACTTTTTAAAATCCCTGGTTTTCAACTTTAAAGGCACCAAACTGCAAGATTAGTATTTAACCGACATTTTGTTTTTAAGTTATACTTTTCACAGACAGACGCCCACGCGAACACAAACATGCACACTAACACACACGTCCTTTTATCAAAAATGCTTACTGTGGGATAAGGTAGTAGCAAAATAAATATTTCTGGTGAAGTATCCTAGTGGGATTAAATATTTTCTCGATTTAATGTATGTAGCAAAGAAATTTAATATGAATTATTTAGATAACTTCACTTTTAACATCTAAAAACAACTTTTTCTTGTGGTTAAAAACGAATAGCTATAAATGGAACTAAACGAGTAGAGCTTTGTCACCCGTCAACGAAATAGGGCACTGACAGTTAAGATAGTAAAGTATTGGAAACTCCACTGAAATTTATGTTATGTAGCATCAGTAAAGTGATATTTTGCATACAACATAGTGAGATTGCAGAAATTGCTGTTCCACTCCTACATAGTGACGATCAAAATACCAGCAGGTTCGTTATTAGGAAGCCATTACAGATATGTAAATAAGTAAAGTTTGCTCTTGCCAACATCGTCAAAACGGAGGAAATCAAAAGTGGGAGTGTTTCGCATGTGACAGTAAACCTTGTACCTAGTATGTACACAGTTTCAAACCTCTGTCTTCATGTGTTTATCTCTGTGCGAAGTACCCCCAGGGGTATACGTGCATAATTATGAACGTTTGCGTTGCTTGTTTACCCTTAGATGCAAACAGCGACTGAGTCCACCTTTTTCACTGCCTGCTGCAAAACTCCCTTTGCCAACCTTATCACCTCGAAACATGTGGCAGTCTTCTAGTCACCGAAGGCTGTTTCTATATGAATATAGAAGGAACATAACTCCGGAATGAACTATGTAATCTCGTATATCATATTTTGTGTATTTTATGTTGCTGTAACTTCGAAGTTATATTGGTTTTGGACTGTTTGAGAAATCTGAATCAGTATAGGCCTCAGATGGCCTTAGTTACCTTACTTTATATTTATATAACTTTCTCCCGATATCCTTAACTATGTAATCTCCCTTCTGAGAAATCTATTTGTAGGGATTTAGTCCCCAAGTAAAACTTTGGGTCCTATAAATAACCTGTTTTAAGAATTTTGGCATAGATAGTGTAGTAAAACATTTGCCGAGTGTTTAAATGAAATAAACGGAATAGATTTGAAGGTCTAAATGAGAATTCTGGCATATAAATATGCTGATAACAGCAGAAAGTTACGAAAGAGAGGGAAAAAGTATAACTTGAATCCAGGTTTAGGATATACCTACTCCTTCAGCTATTTCAGTGTTTATTCAATTTTGTAGTAGTTTTGCATGGGTGAAGAAGTACTCAGTGAAGCGCAGCTAAAACATTTTAAGCGTCGTTCATGCTACTATGATTTGTTAACTAGGAACTCGGGTATCCGATTATCTTTGTGAAGTGTTTACCAGTCTTTAATAGTTAATATAGAACCATGCAATGTTATGACCCTTAAAGTTTGATCCACACAAATACCCCTACAGCGTTTTCTTTCCTGCGCAGATAAAGTGTTAACAAGAATGTGTAATTCACGAATGTCCAAATTAAGTCTTCATCACGGAATTCATGTTTAGTTTTGGAAAATGATTCATGGAGACGTATTACCTGAGCTAAAGTGTTCAACTTTTCTTTCTAGGAGAGAAAAAAATAACGCTGAATTTCTAGCGACGTTGAAGACGCTAAAATGCAGATACTCCCTCTGGAACATGCTGAATAAAATAGCTAATCTGAGGAGAACCATTTCCGGCTCTAACCAAAATCGAAGCTTAGAGGCATTCCTTAGGATAAGTGGCTAAGTATTCTAAAAAAGTATTACAGGAGAGCACCTGGCAGAAGTTACAGAAGAATGTCCTCTAATCATTGTATATTGAGTCAACAATTGAATCCTTTAGTTTCTCAAACATTCTTTCATTTTGTTTTTCTTTCTTTCCTGAGAATGGCGAGCTTTTCAATTGGTTGAAGTATCAAAGCTATACCTCCAAGGTTTTACAAGTGGTACGTGTCACTAACTATTGTAGAAGACTTACTGAACTTTAATTTTTATTATGTTATCTTTCTTCCGTGCCTCAGATTCATCAGTAATGCCGCTAGTGATTGTCAATTTATCTAGAGAATTTGACTAACACGAGCTGCATTTATTAAGACTATTTCACGAATTAAAGGACGATATAGCCTTCGAAATGTTATTTAAATTCTATATTGTAATTACTAACCTCTTAAAAGAAAAAGGAAGCAGGCATATATTGGTGTCCATTGGCATGGCCTACAAGCTTAAATACTGTCAGTTTCCGGCTTGCACACGCAGTTTGTCGATTTTAACCAGCAGTAGGCCTATCAGCTGTTTCCCTCTTCGAATTATTTCAGCATTAGATGCTTCACCGAAGCGAAAGTCAGCAATTTTTTACATTTAAACCCATCGGCTGCTCTGTTGCGTCAAATTACGTAATCTGTTGCGCATCTGTAGGACAGTGCAGCTAGATTCTCTAACATCAAAGTACGTAATAATTAAAATTCAGAGGGGATAGCGAAATTTGCTAAATTTTTCGTGAATGAAGGCTACAGTTGGTTGAAAAATTGAAATTTTTATGCAAATGATTGGTTGATTTCAACCAAGTCACGTATGAGCGGAATAGCCACTGTAAATGTTTTCTTTGCGAGGGATTTTCATCTCATTTGCAGCGATACCATTCGAATAGGAAATGTGTTTTGTCAAGTTATTAAACGTTTTACTCTAGTGTAGTTTTCACAGAATAGTGCATCTAGCTTTACTCACCTGTGTCGTGTATCTTGACATACGTCAAGGAGGTGCGTAAAAACCACATTCGAGATAAGAGAAGTTGCTGTGCTAGAAGGTAAATGACACTTCGCTCCATGCAGAGGTAAACTGTAGGAAACTCCACAAATCTGTCTCACAGGGAATGATTTTAGCTTGTCTTCACTTATAATGTAAAGACATAAATACAGCTAAAATCCACCTCGCTAAGAATGTTAGCAAAACCTCTTCGTATTAAAGGAACTTCATATTTTCTCTTAAACGAGATGAAAAAAGAGACCTTCACAAACTTGATGCAATATGTTTTGAAACAAAACAATTTCTATAGCTGATGTAACCGGAACCAGAATGAATAATAAAAGATCAATGGTATTACTCAATTTTCATCCAGAGTTGCTTTACGGACGTCGAAAAGAAATTTTAAAGCGTGAATAGATTATTTGCATGCTTAAAACCGGTGAGGCGTGTTGCACAAAAAGTAATCTTTGTATTATATTTTATTTATATCATATTTGTGGCCCAAATCGAATGCCAAAAATGTACTGTAGCTTTTTACTTTCTTTACAACAAACAGAGCACATAGGTGGAAAAGGTATTGCATTCCACCCAAAAATTCGAATTCATCGGAAGTACAACTTTTAAGACTCCCTGAATCGAAAAAAGAACATTTATAGGCAAAGTCCTTATATGTGTGTGTGCGCGTGCGCGCGCTGTGCAGCATAATTCAAAATCCAGTGGTTGGTTAAACACTTGGGATTAGAAATTCAGCTTCTTCTAAGGATGCGATATAAAGATTTTCAAGAAAATATCCTTCGCCAAACTACCCATTACTTGGAAAATGTTTTGAATTTTTAAAGACTATCAAATTTGATTGAAATACCACATATTTAAGATATTTCGATGACGAAATCATATAGCTTCTCTAGTCCTCTTTATTCGAGACGATTTTTGCGTAACTGGTAAACCGTAAGAGATAGGCAAAATCTTGCTACTCAAAAAATGTAGATCTGGTGGAAGAACAAAATATGCTTTGTGCCTATTTATGTGGACGACAGACGGTAACATGTGAAACAGAAGCTGTCAATAACTCCGTTGCACATTGGGAATACCGACTTGTGTAAACCATGCTGCAAAAGGACGGGTTCTACTCCCCTAATGCGCTCAATTTTTTCCATGACTGTACGAGCTGTATTTTTAGTCCTTACAAATTCAGATAACTATTACGGTTAAAATAACGTTGGCAATAATTGTGTTTCTCTGAAAAACAATTCAAACGTGTTATTTAATTTTCAAAGTTTAAATGACTAAAGTTAAACAATTTGATTGCTAAAGGCTTATCACCTGTACTGTTCAATCTCAAACAACGGGTGAGCCAGATTCATTTGTTTGAGTATCCACACCCGGAGGCATTCTTTGTAATTTGAAAAGTTGAAGTCAGAGACCATGTCGTATGACCTGCTGCTCTATAAATATCGACAGTTTCTGAGGTACAGTTCAAGATATTGTGTGAAATTTATTGATGTTTACTGACAACAGCTTTGAACCACTAATCTTATTTTAATATGGGGCAGAAGTGGAACTCCTCTCCATATATGCGGAAATTTTACTCATTGGGATAAACGACCACTTATAGCATGTTTTAACACATATTTTAGCAGGAAAGGGTTTAACATACTGTTAGAGGAGAACTGTTCAAATACCAGACGTTTTAATCAAGTATTTAAATAGACAATGAAACAGCAAGCTTTGTATAGTTTAAATATAATAGCTTCACATTCTTCAAGTTGGTTTCGGATACACCTATATTTCCTCTAAGACTTTGCAGCTAAGGTACAGCCAACATGTCTTAGCGATTTGGACAACTGTGCTAAGACGTAAGTAAGCAATTATTATTGTTATACTTCGCATCGCTATATTCTTAAATACTATAGGTATTTAAATAGCATTGTTTCCTCTTCTAATACATTGCTATGTAAAAACTCATACACTAAATAGTTTTACCTAATTTTACATATGTGTATGTACATGTATTTGGTCGCTAGTACCACTATTTGGTAGCTACATTTTATCATCTAAGTGTAATCTGGTACTTCGGTTTCTCTATATTTGTTAATATTCTTTTACGGTTTACTTAATGCACTAAGTACTCGTTGAAAGCTCCTCATTCTTTTAGGATTATTCAGAGGTAGTTAATCGATCATTTTACCACTAAAATTAATATCAGTGATTTTGATACTAGAACCATTGTTTAGTGATTGATAGTATGAATGAACAAAATAATGCAACGGTTACATTGTAATGCTTATCCAAATGTAACTGTTATTGATGTGAGCAGTACAAAGTAACTAGGCACACATTAACTATTACAAAAGTGAGCAATACAGGTCAACAAGTAAGGAACCATTAATGACTTAACGTAACGTTGCCAAATTTTGCTTAGAAATTAAACTTTGCATACATTTTAACCATAAATTGAGGGCCAGTTGATTCGAATTTAGATGGAAAGTGCATTACAACATTGCTGACACAATGTTTTCGCGACAAGTATTGAAATAACGAACCATCTATATCCATTCATCAAGAAGTTAAATGGCTCCAAATATTTGGCACAAATTATTTTTCTTCGGCGAATCGGCCCTTTTGACATTTTTGTTGCACGGATTTATTACATTGATCATGTTGAATCCCGGGTCTACATATCGCCAAAGTAGTTCCGTTCACCCGGTATATCTATCTCTCAAAGGCTATAAAGTAAAGAAACCGTATATTTCAACGAAATTCTATTTATTTTTACATTAAGAACAATGGAGTAAAGTAGCACAACTCGAAATAATATACTATAAGTCTACAATGATCGCACATGTTCACTCAAGACGCTGCTTAAATTGTTGTTCCTATTTTTCAGCCAAGTTAAAGTGCTCGGCGTCATGTTTTATTCAAACTCCTTTCAACTTTTTCCTCAAAAGTTATAATCTTGCACTGTATTTCGCCGTTTACTAAGAGACATTGTGGCATTTGTTTGCAGCATACCAACCAAGGACGCACTGTTTTTAACAAGGGGATGTGCGAGCAGTTATAGAAGCTCAAGTCCGGCTGCTAGGAAAGTCATTCCACGCCCTAAACTGTATTCCAACTGCACGCTGACGAAACAAACAATCCCGGAGGGATGACCTCTTTTGCAGAAACCCATGGACGAAGTGGTATCACATTTCTGAACAAAAACGTCGAATTAAGAAAAATGAAATTTGAATTTCATCTGATACTTTCACATTAGCTTAATGTAATTACTGTATTTACGTCACGTGAGAGACGTATTGTTATTTCCTGAACACACAATAGTTGATACGAGTATTTATCATCACAACAAGATGCAATGCAGTTCAATATCCCAAGTTACAACTATCTCCTGAAAGGTTGGGAAGCCATGTTCCAGCTTAAACAGGAGCTAGGCTGTGACGAGATCAGGCTGAGCTATCTTCTCAACCGTCAGCACTTTACTTGTACCACATTCTTGTTGAGCATGGATCCAGCCTTGATTATATCTGCAGCAGCTCATTAGCAATATGAAAATGACTGTCCGTGACGTCACGCGAAACAAGTGCCGAGCGTCTAATGAGCAAGTCGACACTACCACACAGCCCTGGGCAGTCTCGAATGTCATTAGGGGAAAGTACGACCTGCATGGAGGTCAGACTACACCAAAGGATTCTTTTAGACCGCCTTCCGCACAAGTGGTCGTATAGTATACTACGCCGTTTTTATTGAAACCGTGCTAAAAGCTATAACTCTTTAACTTACTCAGATTTTAACCTCACCAAAACCTTTAAACTCCTCTCTATTTTAAGTTCTGTAATGGTCATGTTTAAATGCAACATTAAACGAAACATTCATTTTCTACCCCCTGGAGTGTCTAGTATCCAGTATTAAATAAATATGTTCTAATTACCGTTAGATTGCATTATTAAGTATGAAATATTTCAGCATCAGCAACAACTTCAATGGCTTACAATATATTGGAAGACTGCCGCTACCTAAAAAACTAAGTACTAAGGGCATTACTATGGCAGACGCAAACTTTAATTGCGGCTGGTAGCTGACCACTTCATGATCAGATTGTTCTTTCCAATTACATTAATAAATGTTGCGGAGACAAATTATATTTATATCACCATCACCCGTTTTACAATATCATTACACAGCGTTCTGACTATGCAACACCGCAAGGCGTGGTAAGTCTGGTTGGATGTTTGTTGACCAGCTCTTCCTGCCAACAGGCATTAAAGTTTGTGTTTACTACATTTGGGTGGGGCTTTCCCACACCTTCTAAAGAAGAATCTCGAAATTAAATTTTGTTCTTTAACGACGCTGTCAATTGCCAGAATCACATCAGCGTCACCGGTGTGCCGAAATTTTGTCCCGCAGGAGTTTTTACATGCCAGTAAATCTACTGACATGGAGTCATCGTTTTTATGCACACTTGAAAACCTAAAAATCATCGATCTGGGCCTGATTTGAACGCGCGACCTTGGGATCAGTAGACCAGCGTCTAACCGACTGAGTCACCCAGATCAACACAAAAGGATCTCCAAATCTTAAGCTATTAGGATCAAGAGAAATATATCCGTAAAACCCTTCTAGGGATAATTCAGAACCCTCCATTACAGCGATTCCAATAAATTTAGCGCATAAAATGGAGGTTAATGCTTCTGTATAAATTAATACAATTATGAGTAATAAGGTAGTGGTACAATTGTGCAGAATATCTGAGAAATCGCGTAATAATTTTCCAAATGTGTATCGCCTAATCGGTTTAATGAACTGCATTCTTGATAGTCACGGATGAGTTTTCTAACGGTGGAATTTCAATGCAATTCCTCGTAGTCAGACATGTTTACCGTACTAACTTCTAAAAGGGTTCAGGAAATGGATAGGTAATCCATAGAATAAACAAAAGGAATCCAAGAGGAGGTAAAACTAATGCACATACCAACTTCACTTCCTAAGCTGCTGCTTTGCTCCATTTTTACGATCGCAGGCAGCAGTTACCTTATTTTGCAGCAGCAGTAGTAGCGATGGTATTATCTATCTCACACGTTAAGCTTTACATTACTGTCCTTCCAGCTAACAAGTGCCGTTCCATTCGCAGGATGGCTGGACAATCACTTTACGTATCTTTCGAGAAGCGACAGATTGCTTTTCATGGGATGCAGTGTAGCCCAATTGGATCAAGCAAGAAATAGACTAAGCGACTACTCCGTTATTCGCAGTTCAAATACATGCTCATCCTTTGGCACGTTTGCAGGGCCCTCTTCGCACTACAGTAACAGTGGGCACTAAGTAATTATCCAGTTGTGTTTAGGACGACTGGTTTGTACTAGGAAGCTTCATTTGGCACCAGCGAAGTTATCATACTATTAGATTTGTACTTCTATAGAGTTAGAGTAAATGAGTGACAGTGCGATAAGGTATCTCTCTACTTTAATGGTTTACGTGTGCTTTACCTTTGGTAATGAGAGGCCTCATTAGTAACACACCGCATGCATTATTTCTTCTCGGAAGACAATGTTTCAAACACCACCATTGAAGGCTAAGAAATCAAATATATCACGAATGACAGACAGTTGTAAAATCCACGTGGAGTGAAACACATCGTTGCAACATTTCCCTTTTTCTCCCTCGTTCTGTTAGTTTTCTCAGATGGGAAATGTTTATTCTATTTGTTTCGTATGATGAAGCGAAGACAATTGAATTCCAAAATAGAGTAGCGACCAGCTCTTAAAATATTTGACTATCGCTTAAGTCCGTTCCTTTTTCCATTGTACCTAAATCCAGATAAACCACATCTAAAATTTGTTTTATCTCGTTTATATGTATACAGAGGAATAAGTATTTGTAAGAATAGTTTGTACAATAATGAGTAGAGAAAATCATGTGAGTACAATTTTAAAATTAAAAACGAAAATGATATTCTGCTACTGTGTTATCACTACATCAGTGCCCTGTCCAGGCCGCACCATAGAGACAGAAGCATTTGGCTTTAACATTCACATACACTCCTTTCAACAAATAGATTATATACCTGATTGCTACAAAGAACAAAAGACTGGCTGAAACGGAACTTGCACTTGCCCTATTCATTGTGACGAGGGCGTGGCCACTAGAACATGCAACGCAATGCTACAATATTGCTGCCCACAGCTCAAAGGATAGGCATTCCCAACTATCGCTATCATTACAAAGGGCAGAAAACAAGATTAAAGTGGAATATAGAAGTACTTTTTGTTATTACGGAACTTAAACTGTCTCTAAGTTTCTTTTATGTTCTCTCATGCATTAAATTAATGAACAATTAAACCTTTTGCACAAATACTTCAAAATATGTACAAAGCAAGACTTGCCGGCCTAAAGAAGCACGGTTTAATTTCCGGTTCATAGGATATTAAAATCAGGCCTCTTAAAAAAGAAAGATATATTTGAGATTGTGTTTTATTAGAAAGCAAAAATTGACTGGTTTAGATATCACACATAAATCCTTGTAGCGTTTACCACTCGTGAAACATACTGTGACAAATTGGAAAATCCCACTTCTGACACCATCGTGACAAAAAGACAAAATCAGTCACTATTTTTCTATCACTATTTTCACTCCAATATCACAAATACAGTTCTCTTCTACTGGCGTAACACAATTTACAGTATATCCTGGTATTACAACTCCCAACTGCGCTTTTGCTTTGTCTCGTAGCCTTGATTTTGTCCCATCACTGTCTTTCTCCACTGTCTGCACTAATTCCGACGATACCATCACTCGTCCGCGTGAGTGATGTGGGGGAACTTGATCTTGCGCCTTTGTTTACTCGCTGGCCTAGTATGTAGTGTGAAGTAACCCGGCCTCGATCGATCTTTGTTGTGCGCCATGTCCGACGTCACAATACTAAACGAACAGCGCCAAAGGTTACCAATAATTAGGACTGAGAAACCGAGTATAAGAGATAATTAAAATGTAGGCATAAGTAAGCCCAAAACGTAAACATTGCTGCATTATCTTATTACTTAATAGCTTAGGGATAAAACTAGTCTACTGGGAGGTTATAGAGTGAGCTTATATCTGAGAACTAGAGAGAGGGATTAACACAGAATGGGTAGGTCTTGAAAGTTGTGCCGGAACCGAGTTCGAATGCTTTCTGCAATGCCAATGACCCCACACTACCTAGGCCAGTAGGTAACGCTTTAAGATGGGAACACAGGAAACAATGCGGATAATCTATGCTAGCAGACGTTGTTCATACCGCGGCAGAGTTTCGAGCTTGCAAAAACATGAGGTAGTAAAATATTAGTTTGTGGGAAAACGTTTAACATATCACTGTGGATATATCTTAATGTACCATTTATCAAAATACTATCTACTGCGTTTATATTCTGTATAACAGTTATAACTTAAATAACACACTGCATAAAGTGTGAAAAGTATGCATGTGCTTCATATATTGAATAAACAATCCAATAATTTGAATCTCATTTTCTTCTTACGTAGCTTTCTAATAGGTATTATACGAACTATAGCAAATTTTATGTCCAAAAACTACTTTTACTGATAATTTGCCTAAGAACATGTTACAAATGTAGTGTTTATTCTTTGCAACGTTTCTGATTTTGCAATTACTAATTAGTTTCAGTCTCTAGGTCATTTAGCAAATAAGTTGTCAATACTTTTGTACTATTTCTGCCAAAATGTTTTGAAAAACTTTTGACTTACAGAAAATTAACATAAAAACTCCAATATAACTCCATGTATACTGCTATTACCGAATTTCTTTTTAATTGCGAAAGACAATTGCCTATCTAGGTAAGTCATACACTTTTTAGTTCCATTAAAATTTAGCGTGTTTTGTTTTGCGCCACTTGCCCAATAAAGGGTGAGTTCTACAGTTGTCCTAGGAGAATGCAGCACACTGCACATCGCTACATAACTTCAACTGTTAAACTATCCCTGATGTGTTGACTTTGTATTACATTGAGGTTACAAAAAGTGTGGTTAAAGGTTACAAGGTCAACTGCTCACCTGTCTACACGTTTGCCAATTTAAGCTTGCGGTTACTCAATCAGCGTCATTTCAAACAAGCTTATTAATTATCGCAGCCGGCATTGCTCATATTATGGGCACTGAGAAAATGAGTAGAAATAAAACCAAGTAATCCTCTCATTACGTTTGAGTAGGAAAAGATCAAAGGCACATTGATAGAGGTTTAGATCTCTACTGAACACAGAAGCGAAGTCCTGTATTTGAGCTAATAACTGCGTAGAGAACCTTCATCGCTCAAATCTGGAACAAAGCCGCAATTGCCGCTGTATTTTTCTGTTATCCTGTGCCTAAACGACCTGAAAGAGTAGGTGTGTAGATCCGAGTTGGGCAATTGGCGCTCAAGTGTGCAGAGTGCTCACGACCTTGACTGATAGCTGTATGTTTAGCAGGTACAAAAGATGAAGGTCGCTCAAGGTAAAATGCGACTCGCCCAGCCCTGGTCTAGAGGATTAAGTACCTATATTCCTAGATCTCTTGGTTATGCGACTACGAAACCCTTAACTCATAAAACTTGATTCTCTTATGGTGTTTAACGCCCGTTTTTACGGAGACACAGTGGGTACTGATAATACGTTAAATGTAATGATTGGAAAAGCGAATCTGGGAAGGAAATGTTGCAGACTTTTTCAGTTATGAAGAAGGGGGAAACTTTGGAGAAAACTTCGTTAGTTTGATCCTTTTCAATAATGATTAGATACGTGTGTTCGAAGAAGTACAGGAAGCTAAACTTACTTTTTCAGTTGTTGGCTAAATCAAATATATTAATCGTTTAAGACTTCAGCATTTGGATAAATATACATAAGAATAGCCGACAGAGCTATAAATCTAATATTAAACATTACGTTTAAGCGAGACAAAATGCAAGACTTAAATAATGATTTAAGTATCGCAATTTTTGTAAATATTGCATTTCAACGTTACTTATATTTAACATTAGAAGATTCTTTTCCTCTTATTTAAACAAGAATTGTCTATGTTACCAATAATATTCTTGCATATAAACCCACGGAACCGTTGCATACAATTCTGGTCTTCTTCACTAGCACTTGCCCCTAGAAAAAAATGTCCTCGTTAGGGCATTTAGCGCCCATATATTGGCAATATTTTCCTCAACATACATTTCCGAGCAACTTTTTCTATCTCGAATGAAGCCAATGAAATGTAAAAATGGAACTAAAATGTTAGATTTTCATCTCTAGGGACAGCTAAAAAAGTCTAAGGGATATTAAGTCGCATTTGAAAACTATTTTGACTTACGGTGATGTAACATTCATACAGGAAATAAATTAAGAATAGAAATGCAAATGATATTGCTAAGTCTGTCACAGTTATATCTTGGAGTGTTCTGGAATCTATTTGATGCTTAATCTATTTGGTGTTTATTGAATATTGATTATACAGTATATCTTTTCTTCGGTCTTGTGAGTGGATAGTAGGCCTTTTTTATGCACAGTGGTAACTAAGATACGGTATTTAACTGTGCAAAGGTCTGTTTACTCCTCTTCCTACTTCCAGATACACACATTATGCAGGAAGTATGTATGAAAGACTGGCTCGACGTTTGAACTTAGCTGTTCTTCAGTGAGGTGGTAATACGCTACGCGCGGCAAAGAAATCGTGGCGATACAAAAGATACAATGAAGAGGAATATAATAAAGCCGCATTCAAACTAAAACACAGCTGCTTGAACTGTTACTATGCACGGGAGTTAAATAAGACTCGCGAAGCGAAGAGGAATACTACATTAGATTCACAGCTCCAGCTTTTTTAAGTCATCTACATGCACACTCACAAAAGAAAACAAACCCATGTATTTTGTTTTTTATTGCTTTTATAGTCCACTTTAACTTCTGTGATAATTTCTGTGACTTTGACTTAAACAATTTTCTGATTTCCTTTTACTCTTTGAACTATAAGGTTGATCTTAACTCAAAAGCTTTTGTTAAAGACCAGAGATGGCAAACTAAGCGCTCGTTCAAAGATGCTAAAGGTGTGAGTGCAGATATGTCAATAATAGGTATGTTGATACGTATACATTTCAGTGTTTAGCGATGTCCAACGTTCGCGAAAGAGGGGAGGTTGGATTTAACTCCTTCCACTTTATGCGGACTGTGTCACACATTTAACGTTCAAACATGCATTGTTTTACAGTGGCTGTTTGGTGATATGTACGTTGCGTTTGATTTACGAAAGCATTTCTTATGCGATTAATATCTGTTCATTAGTGACTTCTTTGGTACTGCTTGCGTTTAAAAAGTCTATCAATATTTGGCGACGAAGTAGAAAATACAAGTGATCGTCAGCAACATATTGCGTTAGATTGTAGTTCAATTGCAAATATGTGTAGAACTATACTCACTCTTACACGCACTATCCTTACAAATGCTTATTCCTCTATGTAGTACATTGTAATCGATATACGTATTTTCAGAAAGTACCTTATACCTAATTTTCTTGTATGTGCAAGAGGAATATAGGGGTACAGTAGGCTTTAAGCGATAGTGAAATGTTTTAAGAGCTGGTTGTTATGTGTTGTCTATGAAATTCCGTTCTCTTTACAAGCCGAAGAGATAAACGAATAACATATTCCTATTCGAGAAAAGTATACGTATTGGCAAATTCGAACAAATTAGGAATATCTCGGAAATGGTTCACTGTACTGTAATTCTCAGATAACACAAATATTTGGGTACGTAAAAACCGTAATTAATCCATCCATTTGTTCTTAATTTTGCGAAAGTGACCTCGCCATCCGTTTTAGCGAGACCTGTCCACTCTGCTTCGTTCCTCCCAAAAATATGCCCCACGCTCTCGGGGAGAATAAACACGCGTGGCTTGTGTGTGTGTGTGTGTGTGTGTGTGTGTGTGTGTGTGTGTGTGTGTGTGTGTGTGTGTGTGTGTGTGTGTTTCACGCGGACTTGAAGCTGCTAGCCAACCTGAAAACGTATTAGTCTTAATATTCAAGTCATTGGACTAGAAATAAATACTGATGTAATCTTGCTCATTACATTATCCTGGGCTAGAAATACAGTGAAACTGTAATAATTCGAAGGTTTATGGTTCGAAATCGTCGCTAATTCGAAGGTTTTTCTTGATTCCTTGAATGCTGTACTAAAACAATGTAAAAAACTCACATGTAATTCGAATTTCATTTTTCTTTAAAATGTCAGTCAAGAATTAATTTAAACGTGGAAATTTAATATGATCACTTCGTCCATTAGTTTCTACAAAAGGGGTTATCGCTCTAGAGTTGTTTTATCGGAATGCAATTGGAATGTAGTTTGTGGGGTGGAATATCTTTCCCAGCCTTAAGCTTCTACACCTGTGTGTGTATATATATATATATATCCCCTTGTTAAAAACACGTGCAGCTTTAGTTGTTGCTCGAGCTTCCTACTATTCAGTGTTGCAAATCAGTGCCAGTGTGTCTCTTAATAAACCGTGTGTCTAGTACAAGACACGGAAAAAACCGCTGTCATTCGAGAAGTCGAAAAGGGTTTGACGAAAAAAATATCTTATTTGAAGAATAAGGACAAAATTTTTAGCAGTGCCTCGAGTGAAAATGGAAAGAGTCGAAAAAGAGATGGATAACCGGAAAATCCTGATAGATGGATAAATGTACTGTATTAGTTAAATATCAATTATAAACGTAATTTTTGTAATTCGATTTTTTTGGATTTCGATGCTCTTTTTCTGGTGCCTTCAGCTTCAATGATTGAAGTTCCACTGTACAAATATCTGCCTTACATCCCGAACACCTGTATAGCGATTATCACAACCCTTTCTCTATATTGTTGGTTAGCCCATAGTATCTATCTCCGCTAGCAATATTACCTATAAATTTACTCAGTGCAATGAGACTGCACTCGGCTAAATGCCAAAGATTTAACCCCAGGTAGCAATAAAAAATTAGTTGGTGCACTTTACCTTTAAAGGATAGAATCTATGTACGGAACTCCGGTTTCCCGTTATATGAAGAGCTGTTTATTCAGGCAACATATAAAGCTCAGCATGGCAAGCGATGCGTTAACCGGGCGTCCAGCAGAACGTGTGCACTCCGAGTGCAATGTGCTGCTGAGAGTTTCCTTTGCCGAGATCTGACGGATCGCTTGTAGCTCTATTGTAGCGAGGAAGCATAATATGTAAGAAACAGAAAATAAAAAGAGGATACAGTTCCCGTTAGCACAAACCTAAACCTAAGCGCTGTGTTGCAGAACCAGGTGTAGCTCATGCACTTTGAAAGATAATTAACAATTGAAATACATAAAGAACATTCATAAAAAGAGGACATGTTTAACATGTGTGTGTGTGTGTGTGTGTGTGTGTGTGTGTGTGTGTGCGTGTGTGTGTGTGTGTGTGTTGCTGTTGTGAAAGACGTCGCTTCGATGTGTAGGAGTTTTAATGAGTGTTGAGTGTGTCGTCGGAGTTAGTGTTTGAAAGCGAAGAGAGACTGAAAGGAGCTTTAAGGCTACGAGAAGAAAACCGCTGCGAGTTGTAATATCACGAAAAATTGTAAACTGTTAATGTTGGTAGAAGAGAACTGTGCTGTTGTGCATTCAGCTATAGGAAAATAAGGTGATATAAGAATATCTGGACTGGAGATTTGTCATTTTTGACGTTATCCAATAAGCAATACATGGTATTGGGGGCTCGAAGCTAGAGCTCTTTGCTTGAAGGGAAGCTCCACCTATTTACTCCGGTGGAACAAGCATCAGTCATATGTGATAATGCATCAACAACTGATTTGCAAATTAATGTGAAGAGCGCAAAATAGAAACTGGTCGTACTACTCTGAATGTGCCAAATCAGAATTCCAGCCCAACAGAAACTGAAAATATACGTAATTAACTGGAACTGAGTTTTGTCGTCTTTAATATTATAATTTTAATTTCATACTAATATATGCTATTATTTAATGTAATTGTACGTAAAACTATATTACAGTAAATTCAGATCTTTCGAGAGAAGAATACAGTACTTAGGGTGTAAATTATTGGACACTTCAAAACAATCGCGAATGACAGCAAATTACAAATGCAAGAGCTATCAAACCCATATTTTAAAGTGGTAGTAAACAATCTTTTTACTGACTTCCGGATATTCAACCAGAGGAGAGCAGTTAATATTCCTCCAGGATTTATTGTTTGCGTGATGAACACATCAAGGCTGCTGTCCCATAAAATTTGGCAATTTTATCATGCTTCTAAATAAACCAAAAGCAATTTCAAAGCCTTTTTCCAAGTTTTACTGAACATTTCCGAAACAAGCAACATAATATTTCTCATGGCCTAATTCTTATTGTATCGTTAACAAAGATAGTTATCAAGAACAAGCAATTGCCTAAGTGGCTATATTTATTTGACAGAAAGTAATACTGAGGCAAATATAGAAAAAATTATAAGAACGACTAACCATATTGTGCAGGTTTGCACAGCGTAGTTTTATATTACGAAATATGTATACGATTAGTTCCATTGACATTGACATTGTTACTTGGTTTAACTAAATATTTGACCAAATTGTTTTTACCCCAGGGTAATAGGGAAGTCTGCACCGTATAGTCAAGAGATAGTAGATAAGCAGTGATCTTGTCACAGGCTTAGACTGGATAATGCCATCAGCCCGTCACCGACAGGGGACAGTTGCCCAGCGCTGATCCCTCTGTGTTGTGCTGATCGCACTTATTTTGTTTTATTATGGCACCTCCTTTTGTTTCGCGACTCTTGTTTTCCCCGCTGGGATGCGCTAGTGTTTTTTCTTTGGGTTTCCTCTCGGTCTCGCGGTTGTAGGGACAGTCAGTCGGAGTGCTCCTTTCTCTGCGTGCAGGGTAAGTGGTCCCGTTGTTTGGTTTTAACTAAGGCTGAGGCCGTGAATTACAGATTGGTTTTCAGACCGTTACTTGCCTGGGAGGTGCTTCTAATGCGGACGAATTAAATGTAATCTTGTAACAAGTAATTCTTGTAGCCCGTAGGATATCCACGCGAATCATTAAGGCATTTTCAGATAGGCTTGAAGACTGCCCAACTCCTCGCTTTGAGGGGGAGTTGAATGGGGTTATGTAAATTGGTTTTGTTTTCACCTGTATTTCTATTGTGTGTTTCGGCTTCCATTTCTGTTTAAAGGTTTGCTATATCGATTAATCATTCCTGTTAACAAATGTAAATTTATTGATCCATAAATGTTATAGTTCTTGAAATTTTTAGTGGTCTCTTCTCTTCAATTCCTTCACCCCTTTTCACGATTGTACCTACGCCCCTATGGTGCAGTGTGCACGTGACGAAACAAAGGCACAATGATGACACCTCGAAGGTTAACTGACCACCACACACTGATCTACGAGATATCTCCTAACAGATCCGTCGCGATATGACCAAAGCGCTTTAAAATGAATAGGGAAAGATAAGTAAATCTTGGTTCCTCTGGCAACAACATACACGGGAAGAGAGCACGAGTAATCTCAGTATACGCCTTTACATCTTTTAAAATATAAATTGCTGAGAACTTAGAGAAACTAGCTAACAATTATTATTCTTAAAATAAGACCTTTGTTCTAATGCATTACTCATAATCGATATATCTTAGTTCCTATTGGTATTAGCTTAAAGATGCTTTTTACGCATGATACCATAAGGCTTTAATTCTAGAATTATATCCTCTAATAATAGAAGCGTCGACCACACAAACAATATGTAACGAGTAACATGAGTATACACTTCATTACTCTAAAATTGACACATCAAACTCTACAATTCCCTGAAAATTCATACATGTATGTTTGGTTTACAACCCGCTTTAATAGTCTAATCAGTTAATTTTCTGTATATTAATCTTCCCCAAACATTTGTATTCTAATGGTTAAACTGTAAATACAATAACCTAAGACATTATACAAAAACCCGAGAAACTGTCCGCTTTGTTTGAAGTTTTTTAGTGTTTCTACAAAACTTCCAACTTAATAAGGAATGAGATGTCGCAAATTTCGTCTGTAATGGAGGCATAGGATCATAAAATCCCAGCCATGTCCTTTCAAGGCATGAATGTCCATCTATGATGAAATTGCACCACTTCAGAGCTTCGCGTTAGGTCCGGAATTAAAAGAACATCCAGGGTAAGAGGGGAAGCGGGCGGAGGGAATCAGACAACACCAGAGTTCGCATAAATTTACAACTTAATCTTTGGAGCAAAGAAAGGACTTTTGCACACTTCGCTTTGCTTTTATCAACCTTTCTGCATTTAACTCGTAATGGAGATCTGCATAGAGATAAATCTTTATGTCTCATCGTCCTGGAAAATGAAATTGTTCCCTTCTCTGTTCCCAAGGATTGTTGAAACACTTGCGTTGTAGCTCTAAAAATTATGAAAACACCGAACGGAGTCAACTATTGTAGTTGAGCATAACATTGTAACTGGATATAGGTAAAACATAATAGGTTTAGATGATATATGCAGAAACAAATGTAGAGTCATTAAATCTATATGGTAAGACATTCACAGGCACGAGACAGCTAGGAGTCGCAGGGAAATGGTGCAAGCAGAGGCGCGCAGTTCTTATCTCTGTAACAGGCAGCATATCCTCCATTGGTTAATTAAACAACATGAGTCCTATTATTTTCCCAGCATTATCGTACACTACACTAACTTTCAGATCACAGTGAAGTGTTCCACACAATCCTAAATAAAGTTGACGCTTTGAGTTCTGACATGTTTGTCTAACATCAATGAGCTCAACTAATTAGCATGAATGCAATCGATGTTGGCCTTTAGAAAAAGACGCACTGTTACATCATTCGCCTCACTCACTGGGGTTTTGAACCTCAGTACCCTCATACGAACGTATCAAGATCTCATTAGAAGTAAACTTGATTATGGAGCCCAGATCTACAATACAACCAAATCGTTAGTTTTAAAGAAACTTAATAGATTCCAACGGCAGCATTAAGAATATACCTGGGAGCTTACAGAACCAGCCCTGTTTCTGCTCTAACAATGGAAACTGACGAGCTACCGTTGAACGTCCGCAGAACAGTTCTGAGCCTAAAATTCGCTCTTAAAACTTTAGCAAGACCCGAATCAATGATATACCAGTACGTCCTCCCGGAAACATCCAACCAACGTTTACAGGCTAACTCACAAAAAGAAATATCATTTAACCTAAAATGTGCAAATGCGTTCAAGCAGTTAAGATGGAAGTTCCTGCCATAATGCCAAGAAGGTTCCATTGTCTACCACCTTGGAGAATACCGACTGTTCAACTAAACTTGAATATTACAGCGTATCACAAATCTCACACAGATGCATCTACTTATAAACAGTTGTTTCAAGAACTGAATGTCTACCCTAACCATACAGTAGAAATCTGATGTGCTATACTCACATGACTTTCTCTACTCTTGTACTAACCATTCTTACAAATTCTGATTCCTATGTCTTGTTAGTTAAGATAAACCTTTGTACAAATAAATCTTATTGCTAATTTCCTTGTAAGTGCAAAGGGAATATTAGAATACAATAGGCTTTGTGCGATAATCAAATATTTTAAAGCTTTGAGATTCCGTTCTCTTTGCACACTTAACATATAAAAAAATGAACGATGTTTCATTTCAGGAAAGTTTTAATTTTTCCGAAACTCAAACGCATAACAAGGAATATCTCCAAAATGGTTCACTCTACAAAACTATGTATTCAGGCATAAATTGTGTGTTTTAGTGAGATCTACGTTTTTCGTACATTAAGAATTTGTCTATCTCTTACAAGTTATTCCAAAGTTATTCAGAATAAACAGAAATACATAGGCTATAGCCAGAACATTCAAAATATACATTTCATTTGAGATACAATATCTTAAACATATGACATTTTAATCAAAATCGTTTCAAGAAAATGGCCATATTATACAGAGAAGCCGAAGTCCAGCAAATAGTTCTTGTGAACAGTCATCTCAAGTACTCAGTAAGGATGCGATGCACACTAAGGAGATTTTCTAGTTTTAGAACCCACGCCATTGCACGAAATGTAGCGTATGTACCCAAGGGATTGATGGCACTCTATCTGCATATCACTGATCTACTTGCTTTTGCTTCACTGCAAGTGGATGACGACTTTTGCTCTACTTTCTCTGTTGGCTGAAGTGGTCTACATAAAACATTTCAAACGACTGCTTCCCTTCATGCCTTATATTCATATCCGGGTTATTTGCTTATTCGAAACATTTTTCTTATTCTAGTTCTTCATACTCTTATTTATATTATAATTATTTCTATTATTATCATTATTCCTACAAGTATTATCATCGTCATTAGTTTTTAGGGAGAGAAAATCCAGCAACTGAATAGCCATCCTATTTTAGGGTTGACATAAAAAACAGCATGCTAATAAATCTGTAGAAATAGACAATTTTAAATATGAATAAGAAGCGTTAAAATGCATAATGAGAAAATGTTCGACCAATAAAGTTTAACATTAACAAAGTTGTTATACATTTGGAAATAGAACAGATAATTTTAGAATTGTGTGTAATATAAATTGTGCAGAATGTATAATAGTCAGATAATTCGTATACCAACAGAACATTTAGTTGCAATGCAAAGCGTCGAAAGATCAACAATATACTTAGTAACCACTGCACGAGCACCAAAATATGGATCAGTCACTTTCCAATTTTAAATTCGGTATTTGTCATTTGAATTAGAAATGCAACTCTCAGTGTAGTTTTTTCTGTTATCAACCAACTTAATCTAGTTGATTTTTTTTTCAAACCAGATTGTAAGGTCAACAATTAATTACTTATCTTGTCTGTCGTTGGTAATTATATCTACACTTTTGATGGCGCTGGAGATAGAGGAACTAATTTCTACTTCATAGTCTAAGATTTCCTTTTGGCTCTGAATGTATCAGAAACCGCCGTACGTGCTGTGCGACATCTTGTTTCTAAGAACTTGCCCTTCCTGCAGAAGCCAGGTAACATTTGCAAGGGTTTCGGTCTCGTTGCACACATTGCAGCGGTTTACTTCCCCTTTCTCTGCATTTTGAGAAAGTTTAAGGACTACACTGGACTAGATATAATTCGAAAAAAGGACATTAGAAATAAACCAAACACACATTAAACAATGACATATGAAAAAGAGAATGAAAGACAAAGAATATATAAAAGAAATGCAGTACAGTAGAATCATCAAGAAGACAGCAAGGTGTACAGTGGAAGACGTCTTTGACGTTCAAAGCAATATGGCAAGACCTCTAGAGCCAGCACAGGCAGAACTTTCTCCTTGTTCGATGAAGAGCAGAAGAAACAGAAGAGTTAAGTTGTAACATTCAAGAAATCATTTATTTTTAAATATTGAGGAGTTTTAGTAATGCTGTATGGTATACTTAGGTGCACTGAACCCCACCCCCCCCCCCAAAAAAAAAGCGTCTTTGAACTGACCCAGGTTGCTTTCTTGACTCGTATTCGAGAGATTGCAGCCTCAAATCCAGTTACCAATTTAAGTGAGGGGTTTGTCATGGTGTTCAATATGCGACGAGGTATCATCTTGTGCTGTTGTTCAAAACAATGAATTACGACACGTGGTCTTTCTTTGCAACGGGTATCACTTCAATAATAATTAACCGACTGTTGATCTTTGGAGTACACTGTTAGATTATGTCACAATGTGTCACTCGAAATGTTCTTCGTAGGAAAATTTTAAATGTCTTCAGAAGTACTGAAAAGTCATACCTAATTGTTAATATTAGTTTATGCTAATGTTGGTTATAACTACTGCTCCCTACTATGCAGGGAAGTGAAAGTATTTTCAACATTTTCCTTTGATAAGAAAAACTATTACAATTATACAAATAATCATTGATATTAGGCCAAGAAATTGAATTATTTCGCTAAAATATTATCCCTTTTAAATCAGAAATGACGTATACTTATCATATTTGCATTCGAACCAAAACTGGATGTAGAATTCGTCTTTTGAGGTTCCTCAAACTAAAAAAAAGTCATAAAAAGGTTTGTGCGTGTGGTGTGTGTGTGTGGGGGGGGGGGGGGGGGTTTCTCTGTGAACAGCGTAATTCAGAAACGAAATTTATGTTAAACTCCAAACATGGTATCTCAGTACCTTCCAAGCATGTGAGGAGATTTTCAAGAAAATCCCACTAACTTTTACATGAAATATTTTCGAAAATTTAAAGTTTCCTAAAAGTGGCCAAGGAATTTCATTTCAGTCCGTGTGTCTAAGATGTTTGAATAAGAAAGTAAATAAATTAAATGTATAGCCCAAATTTTCTGTGATTAGTCTTTGAAGTCATTATTTTAAATCACTTTGCATAACTGGTTATCTACAATAGATAGGCAAAATCTTGATTACGGCTTCAGAACCATCAATTTCTGATGACCATGGAATTTGATATGGCCGAAAGCTCAATATTTGTAAATTTGACATGGCTGATCACCCGTGAAGCCACAATTAATAACGCTCGCCTTGAAAACTTCAAGTGCTTTTGCTTACGAAGCAAAATCTTACTGGACAAAGCTTTAGTTCTCGTTAAAGCACACAATTTATGTCAATAGATATACCTCCCTTACATGGGAGGTCATTCTTTTTTTCTTTTGGATATACAAAGAGAATGGAATAGCTACCCGCTCTTCAATTCCTTCTACTACTGATGCTTGCCAACTCTCGGGGGGAATTTAGGCAGGAGAAGCATCTTCTATAAGGTAAATTTTAATTGATTGTGCATGTTACTTTTATTTATTTTGTGATCCACCTCAATTTTGACTAACATAATCACGCTACAGCTGGTAAGTTTTTCTATCCTTTAAAAATTCTGAATGGAAGGAATATTTCTAAGTCTAGTTCCCATTGCTCACTTGTTCGTCGTTGCGTGATACGCGGAAATGAAAACTGACGGAACCTACGGTTATCATGACACGGGGTGTTGTGGAAAATCCCCTGAAAGCTTCTAAACTCATATGTCTATGTCAGTATGTAGAGAAACATTGAGTTTCGTCCAACTGACCTTGGTTTAAGGAATCGATAACTTCTCATTGAAGCGTTATTTTCTGCTTTGTCGCTTTTTGGTTAACTTATAACGTTTTACTCTGTTGTCGAAGGCTTGAAAAAAAAAGACTTACGGTTTGTCTGTAAGCTTGCATCATCCCTATATTATTACACTGAATAGAAGTAATCACGTTTAACTTAACAAAAAACAATGAATACCTAAAGATAGGTATCCAAGTTTCCTTACATGGTCTTTCTTCAGATGTACAAACTTGTAGCAGTTCTTTTCTCTTGAAAAGCTGATTTGCTTTCTCGCTACTAATTGCAGTCCATGAATCCAAAAAGGAAATTTTTTAGAAACTGCCATGCGTACTTTAAAACGAAATTCAAATACCAAACTTAATATTTAAATGCAGTAACCTACGACACGCAGGCTTTCAGTGAAATCGTCGTAAGCCAAACTATATTTTTACCTGGAAACTCTTTCAATTGTTCTTATTTTCTAAAAAATGGTTAACCATTTTGCTCAAAATAACTTTGCATTATAACATTTAATTTTCTGCAACTAATGAAGTGTTATTCCTTCTAAATTTATGTTTTATAATTGTAAAATCAATAAACCTTAAGATCTAAGTAAAAAAGGTCTCAAAAGCTAAATGCACAATGAAATAATTTATGTTTATCGCGATTGTCAATATATGCAGGGTGGAAGGGAAATCATTACATTCCTTCTAATATGCGATTCATAGAAGTATTCCAAACAAAAAAAGTCCAATCGCATTTTGTACTTTGATCAGTCGATTTAGAAAATATAAACGGTTTTTGATCCAGATCGGATGCGCAATTCCACAAGAATGTACCAAGATAATAGTTTGTTACTTGTAAGATGCGTAGCTTCGGTACCAATTATGGGAGTTCACACTTTAAAGACGCAAAAGAATACTACGAGCACCTCCTTCAGACGTGTAGCATGTCGACAACGTTGCATTGGTCGGAGAATTGTCCTGGTTTGAGGATGTAAACATGTGGGGCACTTTCGCTTTCGCCTAATGTTTTGGGTCCTAACATTTGTTATTGGTCTACACTCCCACAGTAAACACGGAAGGATGGAGCATGGTATCTGTTTATGTTCTCAAGACGCACCGTTAGGAAATTTATGTACAACTGGTTTAAATTAATGTAATGACTTCCCTTCCACCCGGTATATGAGTAGTCTTAAGCAAGAATAGTTTGTAGAAGCGAAATTGGAGAAAGACATGCGAATGTAATGCATTGGATATATCTTTTTACATGTTCCTGCTATTCTGGGACTGAATAATTACCTAAAAATGCTCAAGTTGACGGTTTTTAGGTTTATGCATATAAATGTTTCCGAAACCTTCAGTCATCGGTTGCCAACGAAATTTTTTAGACTCCACCATTTTTAAGGGCTACCTTTAAAGGATCTATTTTCTGCTTAACTACCCCTTTCTGCTGAATTTGGTTGTTTTTGTGCGCTTTTGGCTCATATTTTACTTAAATATTGCTGAAAATTGATGTAGCGGTATCGTGTGCTGCTATCTGGCGAGATGCCAGTGAGCTATTATGTATTCATTATAAAATCCGTAATGAGTTTTAGGTCCAACAGGTAATATGGCTCATGATCATGACACATGTCTGTACAAAAATTGTTTTTTCTCGACATTACATTTTTAATACACTAATCGCTTCAGGCGCATTAAATATAATGATGTGCTCCTAGAAGTTTTCCAGCATGTACTATATTTATGTGGCTTCAATCTCAATCTCTGGTTTCAACATCTGAAAATTTGTTTAGCTTTAAAAAAATTAAATGATAAAAAAGTTTTTAAAAGTATTTTAAGTGTTCATCAAAGCAAAGAAATTACTTTAAAAGTAACGTTTTCTTCCTGCCAAAGACTGGTAGTGTTTATTAGGTAATTAGAGTTTATTAAATAATAAAGTTGTTGATAGTTTAGTTTTTGAGACGGCTGGAGTATTTTGAATACTAAGGTATTTTCGCACGGTGAATAAATTAAATAATTCTCTCAAAACTATAAATCAAATTGAGCTGAAACTTTGTGTGATAGTTTATAACAAACACCCTTAAGTGTGCAAAGTATTGACTACATGCCTATAAAAGTATAGAAAATTCAAAATTCAGTCCCAGGGTCCCTTATGAATATTATTGATATTTACTATATTTACGAATCTTCAGTTGATACTTAAGTTTCTAATACCAATGAAAATATTACGAATGATATTTATAACCGACTTCACTTGCTTCGGCAAGTTTACCTTGGCAATACATAGTGGCACACGTCAAACCATTATCATACGCAGCATGACTACTGTGTGAATAGTAACAAAGTGACAAAAATTCAGCTAACTTTTCTCCGCTTATTTTCTTCCAAACCTGAAGACACAACATAGTTATCTTTCATTGAAGTTAGTCTACAGTTTTGTTTTGTGAAGTTACGACTCACGGTTGTTTTCTTCTCGTAACCCTAACAATTTTCTGTCTTTCTTCACTTTGTTTCTCAAACAGCGGAATTTAACGATAGAATCACTCGATACGCATTAAATACTTCACTATCTTCCTTTCGACGGAACCATACACTCGCAGCTGAAATACACACCCCGAAACTATAACTACTATATTATTAACAACAAACGCCTCTCGTCACCTTATATAGTATGATGTAATACGGGCCTTTTTTGAACTTCACCTTTTCTGGGATCTCTACAAATACGCCAGCCACCGAACACTTCTCGAATAACATCGAAAACCCTTTTCAGTGCCGCAATCATTGTTTGCTGGCGTGAGTGGTAGGGGTAGCTTGATCTTGAGCGCCTTTGATAAGCGCCGCGCCTGATATGCGGTGTAAGGTGTTATGCGTCGTGATCGGCCTCACAATATTTAATGACGTTTACTAATTATGAAACCCTTGTTGAGTAGCTATTTAGGCCTAATCTACAGATCAGTGTATAATAGCTCATTAAATGAGTCAGAAAGAGTAGATATCTACTTACCAAGTAACCACTATGACTTTGGTTAAGTGTTTCCACAAAAGTGTCACACAATGTACTGAAATCGGTATGCTGTCAAACGCAAAACTCCTCTGATAATTCGTATCATACACTAGTTATTTTAAACTATTGCACCACCATACGTATATATCTTTCTGCATGTCTAAGTTTTATATTTTCATTTAAGGTCTAGGTCAATGGATGGAGTAAATATATCCTGATATAAGTTTATGCAAGAAAAGAATCCACAACACACAGAAGGAATGACATTAATTCACTGGTAAAGTAGATTCCTTGTTATTGCTTCCATCTGATAAAGCCCAGCTTGGAAGCGCAGGGCTTTGTGCCGCTATAAGTCATAAATACGCATGTGCAAATTGTGAAATTCAAGCCCTTGAAACTGCTGAGAGTAGAGACAAAAGTTTTAAATGAATACCAGGGACTGGTGCTCGTGTTCCGAAACATGAGAAACAATATGAGCCCTGAAAACTCTCAGGGCGCCTAACTCATCCCTTCCTTACACTTGGTATCACATCATTTGGCGATATCCTGTACGTGTCACATTTTTCTGTTACTAACTTCAGAGCATGTCCTGCCAGATGTGACTATGGAAACTGAAGGCATGTTCTTCATGATCACCACGTGACTGTCTTTTCCAAGCTTAAGGGATGTCATTAGCGCCTGTACTTCCAAAAAAATATGACATGTTACTACTTTCACTTCCCCTACCCTATGCTAACTCTAGAATTTGTATACGGTATTATCTTGATTTTATCAATAGCATACGATGTATCAGTGATTTTGTCTATGTATAACCATGTAACAGTTATTTCTCATGTATTACACAATAAGCAAAAGACGATTATTCATTGTAATGTGACCAATACCAAATTCGACGATTACCACTCCTGACACCAAATGTAACAAAATTGACGAAAGCCCAATTCGTGTTTTCTTACTTTATTTTTCTTTTCCAAAATTGTTCTTCCATATCAAGGATTGGATTTTTCCCGTTCCGAAGCCAAAGTATCACAAACTGCTGCTTCCACTTAGCTTCTATAAAAGCTCTTCCAGTGGCAGACGCTCAGGGGGCATTTTCCAAAATGTCACAAAAATACAGTTCTCTTCTGCTGACGTTAACAGTCTACAGTATTTCGTGATATTACAACTCAACTGTTTTCTTCTCGTAGCCCTGACTCAGTCCTTTTCCTGTCTCTTTACTTTGTCTCTCACACACTAACTCCGACGATACAATCACCCTACGCTAGTATCTTCACTTCGACGCGACGCACCTTTCACAACAGTAACACACCTTCACTAATACACTTACCGACTGATGTCTAACTCCTCTGCGGTTTCCTCGCCTCCTTATATAGTGGGGATGACGTCACACGGGCTTTTCTCGACTTTCACGGCCGGATGGTGCCTCTCGAATGCTCTGGAAACCCTTCGTCGTGCCGCTTCATTGTTGTTAGTCACGTATTTGCTAGCGTGGACAGTATGGGGAATCTTGAATCTTGCTTTTGTTTGCTCGCCGGCCTGGTATATGGCGTGAATTAGCTTTGTCCCGATCGTCCTTCGTTGTGCGCGGCGTCAGAATATTAAAAATATTTACACAAAATGAGTTTGAAATTTGCGATTGGCTAAGGAAAAGATCATTGGCAGTAGTCAACTATCAGCAGCAGTCAATTTTCAGATTTCATGAGCTTGCATGCTATAAAGGATTTTGAATTTTTACAACGACAAGGGTGAAGTTTGTCCCCGCTGCTTTTTAATATTTATATGGACGATATTCTTAGAGAAGTAAAAGGAAAATACCAAAAGGCATCAAACTAAAGAACTCCAATATGAATATTATGTTCTTTGCAGATAATGTAATAATTATAGAAACAAATGCAGATGATTTACAAAAGATGTGTATGAACTAGGAGAAACATTAAAAAAAATGGACTTAGGATATCAATAAATAAAACATTGTGTGGTAAATATCCATTCGATCAAAAATAGTTTTAAAGAATAATGCATTAGAGCAAACAAATAAATCTAATTATTTAGGATGCAACGTAACATATAATAATGCAAATCTAAACAAAGGAAATACAATTCAATACATCTGGGGGACATTAGCAAGCAAGATAAGGAAAGAAACACATTTAAAGCTTTACAAAGCAATAGCTGTGGCAGTATTGATGTACGGATGTGAGGCATGCGTGATAAAACAGGAGGACTGGAATAGAATTAATGCAGCTGAAATGAGATACCTAAGAGCAGTTATGGGATGTAGAATTATGGACAAAATAAAAAACGAAGAAATTAGACATGAATTAAATATTCTTTCTATCAACGAGGGAAAAAAAAAAGAATAATATAGAAGCCGATAGAAACTACATGTAAAAGGAATGGATGAAAAACGCTTCCCTAAGCTGTGTTATGAGTAGCAGCCGATTGGAAGACCAGTGTGGAGATGGAGATGCTGGAGTCGGAGAAGTTCCTGTCCGTGATCAGATGATCATGATCAATCTGCTACTCTCTGTAGTAGGCCCAAGAGATTCTAAGGTATACTAGCCAAACTCTTAGCTCGGATAACTCCATGGTTACAATTCTACAAATATTTGTGGGACCCTCTTCTCAGTGGAATAAAGCATGTCTCCTGAATAATTTTTATGAGTTTGTAACTACTACGAGGTAGTACTGAATTAAGCAGCTGAGTACATCTTTCATGTTAAAAACACAAGCGATTAGTAGCAGCACTCTTTTATATTTATTATGAGAAACATACATTTGTAACGGAGTTGGATGTTTATAAAAAGACTAGTGATATAAAAGTAGCATCTGCTGTTGAAATAAGAGCGTTCGTGCTGACATAGACAAATGAGGTGCATGCGTTCAGAAAAATAACCGGAACAACAAGACATGGCAACGTGCGAAATCAGCGCATAACGGAATAATACGAAATGCACGGAGTAGCATAATGGCTAGAAGAAACAGAAGAATAACGACCTACTGTGATATATCGCTGTGGCTGGGGCCATAGGAGGAGCGACCGTAAATCAAACGAAAACCGCCGTCTGTAACGCTGCAAGAAAGCTGTATCTTAAAGGGCTTGGGTTCTATGTTTCCATTAGATAGGTGAATATAACTGCACTAATATTATATCCAATTAATAATCTGTCGAGGTAATTAGGTTGAGTAAGTCTGCTGACATATTTAACATCGAGACTATTACTTAGAGAGCGCTCTAAAACCTGTCAAACTGACCAAGAAAGCAATTTTCAAGTGCTTTTGTTGCAACATAATCACTAGGGCCCGGAGTTTTCGAAAACGCATATGCAAATACGTATTTTGAAGTTTAATGCATATCCAAGGACATGTGCAGGTTTTGGCATTTATGATCATTTACTTATATTTCTGAATAAAGTGAAAAATCTAATTAAGGTCTGTGTTGGACATCCCTTTTGGCCACAACAGTATTCGGACGTCAAGTCGTCAATGTAGTACTACATGAGGTACTTTTCAAATCGTATGAAGTCCACATTTTTACCAAATGAGTTTTATGTGTTCGTGATATTTTGAACACGCTCTATCCAATGGTTCATTCATTTTGCCTCTAACCGTATTAGTTTCCAAGCAAATGAGGCTTAAATTACCAGTTTCACTTCAAGTCTTATTTTGTCCACTTCAAACCATGTTAAGTCCTTCCTTTTCCAAGCAATCTCACATCGTAAATAGACTGTCAAAATGAGCGCCAATGTACGGGAAAAGATTGTCAAGAATCAGTGCCAAAACATTCACTGGAGACAAATTTCCGCATAGAAATTGCCCATCTAATAAAGACTAGGATTAATCTGTTCAGTAAATGTTGCATTAACTCATTCCTTTAGCGAGTTCTAAGAAACCCTTAGCCGTATATTTTGTTTTGTTTATCCCTTAACCGGAAACATCTCTCTAATGTGCGTAACTAGAAACATGTGGTCTCTCAGACCTCGTAATGTTTTTATCACATAACTTCACATTGATAAAATTTGATAAATTTATGTCATTCCCACAAAATTCAAAATGTACATGTAATTTAGCAAGAATATATCTCAAATAGGTACATAAGGTGTTTTAAGTAAGGAAATGTTAAATTTTAAGTATGTTCAAAGCCCGGAGTTCGTTTCCACATCAAATCATCTATGTTTCTATTGTTTTTAGAAGTACCCATTACCCTGTTTTGGAATTGATTTCAGTGATAATACATCCTTAATCTTGGAATTCATACACTGTTTTGTATTTTTAAAACTTCAATGTATTTCATTAGGCTTAGGAATTAAATGTTTCTTCTCTCCTAAAAATTTGTTGTTATTGACATAATACGATTTTAAAATTAACTCTTCTGGGTTCGTGTAGTAAAGTGTTCATTTGAATGTGAAACTGTTTATTAGGACAGGTATCCAGGTACATTATTTGTCCTGTAAAAGGCTATTAACGTTCTAGAAACACAATATCTATGATGGTAGAGATGTACACTCCCGAAACGTCGATGGCTCTTCATCACTACAGCTGGCTCAAAGCCCGAGAACATCTTGAATATGTTCGTCGCCAGGAAAGCTTCAAATTATACGTATTTTAAATAACCTAAATGTTTCAATGACAAGGAAGTATGTGGTGATCGAGTAAATGCAATGCAATTAGTTACATGGTAGAGGTATATGGCGTACACACCTCTCCAGTCAAAAGCTTATCTACGGGAACTTTTAAGTGGCGTTGTTCACTTCGTTTATGCAGCTAATTTCAAGGGAAACGTAAGCCTTATTCAAGCCAGTGTTCCTATACCAATTACAGAACTATCTACTATTACATTTCTAACGCGGTCACGTTTCGCATGTGTGGAAAATATTCAGTGTGTGCAACTCAAAGCGAATGTGGGACACATGAATGTTTCCTCTCCCAATTAAAAGCCCTGGCGCCGCAACTGTTTACAGATTCAAACGTGATTTGATTATTTTTCATCGCTCACACCAGTACCCGATTTATGGTGACAAGTTATCTGTTTCTTTGTATTACTGATAATACTAATTTGCAGAACCACGGAATTTTATGCAATTAAATTCCAAAACACGAGGTATTTCTGTACCAGCAAATTCAAAATCAGGACGCTTTTTCAAATAGAATGTAAAACTAGTTCATAAGTATCACCTTGTAAAATAAAACCTTGATTGGGAAGTTGTGAGGTCTACAAACCACATAAAATGTATTTCAGAATTAAATTATTCGTGAAAAAATAAATACCACGGCCGAGATTCCAATCGCGGTCTTCTAATATCCACATTCTGAACATCTGTAATTATACTGTCAACAATTACTCAATGTTGCATTAGTACGGCAAGTTACTTCCTCTAACTGCCCAATCAACATTCTCTTTGTACTAACTGCTTGATTTTATTGAAAATTAAGAAATTTGCTAAGAGGTTACAAATAATTTTTACATTCTCAGGTTTCTGAAGCTTTGCCCTTTATTACTTCCAGAAGTAAATTTCGTTTCATTTACCAGCTTTACAATACCTGTGATTTTATACATTAATTATTCCAGTATAATTGTGCAATTGGACTAAGTGCATTTGTCACAAACGCTTATTAAAACGTTTTGAAAAGCATTATCAGTAATTTCAACGTTACACCGTCGTGAAATAGCCACGCGATACTCTTTACGTCGGTTTTAGAATTTGGTTAGAAATCCAAATCCTCCGCTCAATTATCCAAACGTAGCTGAGCATAGCAGTTTAGATTCATTTCAGTTTCTCTCTTCTCCATTTTAATAATGTACTGGAGAAAGAAATTATCATCGCTTTTCCCTATAGTGTACGTCATAAAGGGGTACTTCATAAACAATATTTAGTTCTGGGTTATAGGGCCAATTTTTTTCGAGTCAACAGTTGACGCCCTTGTATACAAATACAATGTTACCCCTTTTTGGAGAATTAACAGACAGGGACAGTGATTGTCTTTCTTTCAACAAGACTCTGCAACAGCTCATACAGCCAATCTTTCGATGGTAATAATTGAAAGTGTGTTTGAGGACAGAATTATTAATATGTAGAGACTTGTGGTTCCCCGACCTAATCCCCTGCGATTCCTATCTCTGGGGTAACTTAAAACAGTGTACAAGACAAGCCCAGACACAATGGAAGAATTAGAACAAAATATCCACCAGGAAATTGCCAGTATTTCTCAACGTAAACTACGACGAGTGATGGATAGTTTCCTAAGAAGGTGCCAAAAAATTATGGACAACTACGGTGGTCAGATTCAGTATCTCCTTTTATAAAGTTGGTAAGTAAAGCCTTTACAAGTAGTTTCTAATATGTTGTATGGTTTCATCCGCACCTTTCTATGTTAGCGGCAGACGGCAACAAGCGCCAAGGATGCGGACAGACAAAGCACCGAGCAGCCGGTTCGTAATTTTTTGACTCGGCAGAAATTCACCATTAAAGCGATAATAATGAATATCACCATCGTATATCATATTGGCCTCCTATTCAATGGTAAAGATATGTTCAGATTAGAGAGCGGAGCTGTCAGTCCACAGTTCTCATCGACTTGCCAATTTTTATTTGGTTATTCAAGTTACCATGAACCTCTTGCTCTGGTGCACTGCTATAGAGCTATGGAAATATTTAATAAATTCGCTCTTTTTTCACCACATAAGTTAAGACTACTTATGTAATTTAAACAATGTCATCCTTAATACAACCAGCAAACGATAGCTTTATTTCAGTCACAATTTGTATTAAAGGATTTTATGATCATTTGTGTATCAATTTTATCTTTGCATGTGACGGTTGAGGAACTTCATTTTGCGAGATACAGATTCCATTAAATATTTTAATGCAAAACTACCATGTTGCATATACGAATTAAATGAAATACCTTTGCATTTTGTTTTTGATAGATTTGTGTTCGCAAAGCACAAGAATTGAACACACATTCTCAGTAATAGCTGAACCAGTAATATTTAGACTGCTAAATCTGATTTTGATAAAAAGAAAATTAAATACGTACTCATTAAATATCAGTTGATGCTTTAGTGCACAATACATTAAGTAATTAAATAGAAATGCATGTAATAAAATTAATGACTGGGTGGAGAATACTTGGAAAGTAAATGTTAAGTATGAGTTGGGCCAGCTAGGGCCACGGTTCTATTAAATGCTTACACCTCTTCAATACATATAACTGGCAATACGATCATTAGAAAATACATGTAGCAGCACCTGCTTGTTCTCAATGAATATAGAAAATGTACCAAAGATAGCTTATTTTAGAAAAAAATTATCTAAAAAGGATATTAACACATGAATTCAGACTACTCCGTTTTTCTTTGGACCTATGTAAGGTGTTATAGCTAATATGTTCTTTACGTTTCTGCTCATTAGATCTACAGTTCATTAAACATAGAAAAAGATCCCAAATTTCTTGATTTAAGGATAATACTACTCTAACTTGAAACTATCTCCATCACACACTTAGATTCTTCTGTTAAAGTTACACCAAATTTGTAGTCGATTTTATGGTGCCATTTGTATCTTCCAATTCGTCACCTAAACATCATGGGTAAATCACATATTACATGAAACCAGTCTAAAAAATGGATCTAAATAACTACAGAACCGATAGGATACTCAAAGTGTGACGTACAGTCATGCCACATACGATGTATTAAATTAACATTATATAAATTTAATCAATATTGCATTAATATTATATCAGTTCAATTAATATTAAATTAATGCCTCGGAATTCAACTTTTGCATAACATCAGAGTAGTCTGATATTTTACTAATAGAAGTAACATATTTAATAAAGTGTACTAAAATGTAATAAAGTAGTAGGCAAAGTTTCGAATTGGTAACAAAGAATTCGACTAGCATACTAGATTAGAACTGCTTGAAAGTTTTAAGAGCACAAAAATATCAAATAGCTGTCATTTCATAATAATGTCTTTCTCCTTTTTGAGTGTGCATTGTACAAGTAAACAAACACACCACATGAAAAATATGTCTATTGTGATGTAAACATAACATGATACATTACACCTGCAATAAAAATTACGTTCCTATTGGGTACACAGTAAAAAAGTAAAAACTGTAGACTAAAGCTAAACTACTGGCTGCTGCTATATGCTTTATGAGTAATTTTAATTTGCTAGTCTGTAGAAAGTTTTCAAGTTTTTATATGTCATGTTGTCGAACCTTTTTTCAATATCGAAATAAATTCGAGGACAGTTATTTTTGTTGATAAAACCAATATACGCAATATACGCTTGGTATCCGGTTACCATGCTATACATAAACATATTCCCCTAGGTATTAATTTAAAGATAAAATGCTACGTACATGATGTGGTATAAAATCCCCAAACAATAAATTAATAACGAAACTCATCAGCTCTAGGATTAATTGGTTTACAAGCAACAAATGATCCATAAAATGAGACCGGCTTTATTGAACGTGCACATGATTAAATGGAGTAAATAATGTCTACCTCCATTTGCTATCATTTTCAGAGTTATGTTTTTGTTTCATGCAGTAGCAAAAGCTTCTAACAAGGGAATGCATTATAACTTTGGTAAAAAGCGTTAACATTATTGATCTCTTGTGTTTGTATTATATTTTTATTTTCATGCTAGAAATTAGGATTTAATGTCAGTTTTAGAGCCACAGATCGCTTAGTATTCGGACGAATGACATTTAGTAAGGAACTACGTTTAACTTTAAACCCTACTTTCACAAATTCCTGTTCTTCACAATTTTATGCTGTCCTAGATGTTCATGTTATTGACTTATGAGCAAGACATATTTAGAAGATCTTGAGGAATTACTCTGTACCGTAAAACATTAAAATGTTCACTAAAAATTAATCACCTTCAATATTCCACACTGAAAAGCTTGACAAATTCAATATTTAAAGTTGCTATCTTCTCTTAAATTAATTAAATACATAAATACAATATCTTAACCATTTTTTAATGATTTACTTGTATCACGCTTTTAACTCCGAAAGAAACCACCAAGTAATACGATAATGTGCTTTTCTCATGAAAATACTAATTTGTTGCATTCACATTACTGTCTCTACTCGTTTCCCTACAAGCTGTTTTTATACAATGTTATTATAGGTATTTCGTCTAACTAGAAATTATATTTACACGGAGAAATATTCAACTCACAATTACACACTTCGAGTACAATGCTGTAGGTAAAGCCATAGATTTTTAACGAGCGCGTCGCTATGATATAGCTTTGAAGTTTTATTTCCATCATTTGCATTGCTATGAATAACAACGAATAACGTCTTTCCGTTTGAAATAAATAAGTAATTTAAAAATTTGAAAATTCAAAACAGGAAGAATATTTCAAGGGGTAAGATCCTCGTCCAAAGTTACTGTTCTGTAATAAGATCTACGTTTTGGTAAGCAAGATCTTTGCCTATCCCTTATGCTTTACCAATTGTACAAAGTCCATTAAAATGAACAGACTTCACAGGCTATTGCGAAACAAATCATTATATAATTGTCGTTTGTCATGCAAATATCATAAACATAGGTATTTAATCAAATGGTTGGAAACATTACAAATTAAAAGTGATGAAAACATTCATACAAAGGATGGTTTGAGGTGAGGGACTTTCTTCAACATCTTCATGTCATCCTTGGAAGCGGTTACACGTATTACCAAGTTTAGCAAGTAAGCGTCTCTTCAGTTTTTAATTATGTTGTCTATAGACGCAAATCTTCTTAAAAGAACTAAAATTCGCATAATTTTTATAATAAAACGCAAAATAAAATAGAGTTAAAATTATTGCATTTAACATTCTTCTCAGTGCTATACTCTAACATAAGATGCTTGAATAAATAATAAACATGATTAAAATTAAAGCATGATACTGTAAATAAATGCTTGGGAAAGAAGTTAAATCGAATTTTCTTGATTTGGTTTTTGACGGATGAAGGGACTTTTGTCTAATTTTACTAACGAAAAGGAAACTAAGAGTAATATGGCGTATATTACTTGTCATGATGCATGTTGCAAAATTTAATGGCGTGTTCAATGTAACTTCTGCACACAATGGCGTCAAAGACAGAGCCAAACAGACAAACGTTTACTGCTTGCAACAGGTAAGCAGTAGAGAAAGTAAAAATAATAGAAATTTACCAAAATTTTATATCCTGTTTCTCTATAAGTTTCTGAACAGAACGGATGAGAATTTTGGAATAGTAGGTTCATACTTTGATAAATATCAAAATGTACAAAGCTACCCCATTTGACCCAAGATATTCTTCTTCTAACAAACACCAACAAGAATGCTTTGTAAAAATCGTTTAGCACCACGAAAACAGCAGTTGAACGTATTTTCTATGAAACGTTCTTAGGAGTACAAACAATTGGTTTAATAGCTTCATTCTGATGAATCTTGGCAGATATAAAACTCTTCGCAAGATTAGAATCATAAGCGGCGAAGTGGAATTTAAGGGGCATCGACAGCTAGGTCATTTGATTCATAAGCTACTGCCTACATAGATTTAAACAGTGAAGTTACGCTAACGGAAATACATTTGTCAATAATAATTATGTCGAATTTAGCAATATAAGATCTCATAATATCGCTGTTATTATAATAGTTAGCCAATATATAGTAACATTATTCAACTTACCTTAATTACTATTAAAATAATTATCTCACGTTTCTTGAATTCCAAGGATGAAGTTCAAACACGGCTGTTTCGGAACTCACACTGCAACAACCAAACGCAACTGAAGGTCGTTGGTCTAGATGTGCACGATGTCGACACTGCTCTAGTCAGTTGACGTATAAAAATATGTTTATTTGATGATTATGCTTTGTAATTCCTATATACACTTACATATTTCCCAACTGAAATAATCATGACATTCTCTAAAAGAAAGTATCGCTTGTTTAATAAGCTCAGCTTTTAATGTGTGATTACTTGACGCGTATACTGTGATATTTAACGGTAATAATGGTGGTAATGTTATCTATTAAATTAAGTGGTACCCATTTATTCGGGCTAAACTATTACAATTATGAATATGGCCAGGCATTCAGCGCAGACTCTTTGCCAGTAGTATCCAGATACATGAAATTTATCATAACTACTTAAAAACATAAAATATCCATTACATGATATAAAATTATGTTTATATTAAACTTTCAAAAATTGTTCATAAATAGTAGCTAAACAAAACTATGATCCAATATTGATATTAGCATTAACACGAATTCCAAAAACATTTTATATGAAAAAATCTGTAATTTCTAAGATTAAAATTTCTTTGTTATTAAAAAAAAGATGTACAGCATAATCAGCAAACGTATTTGAACTATCTCTTCATACAATTGTTACCCATGTTTTAGAGTACCAGTTCTGCCAACATAAACAAGTTTTGAAAAGTCAATAGACGCGAGTCACATTTTGAAAATGTGCCTATTAAATCCATAAAATAATTTATATATCATAAACAAATTATCAACTTTTAATGAAATTTGGTGCACATCCTATTATCATATAAATACAAGCACAATAAAAATTTCAAAAAAATCTATAAAGAAATGTGGAACTTTCAAATTTCACTCGCAGTGTCCCTTAACAAAATTCATATGGCTTAGAATTAACCAGGCTCTATTCCAGATCATGCAAAATAGTATGTGACAGTAAGTGTAGTACTATCTGCAATATTGTTAATAATCCATTCATTATTTGTACCACCTATAGTTCTATATAATTCTCGAACTGTTTGTAATAGTAGTAGTAATAATAGGAGTGGTAGTAGTAATAGAAATAGTAGAAATTTAGCTGGTATCACTAAAGATTTCCCATTTAAAGGTATTAATAAACGCCTTAACTATTTTTCGTCCCTAGTCACTAGGGTGGATAATTAGTTATTTCGTCTCTATGATGGTACCACTGCTATGCGCTTTTGACCGACGTTGGGCTCGCCCTAATGGCGGTTCTGGGTATGTGAGCTCTTCTGGAGAATGGTCGAGCAGTGACAAGTTGTGGTTGAATACTCGGTCTGGTTGGACTAGAAGGCTTCTGCTGCTGTGGTAATTCACAATGGAATCAACGGAAGCACGTGGCTGAGGTATGGCTCTTCTATGGTCATTCTAGATTACAAAGTGTTTTATGAGTATTCATAATTTGTAATGAAGCAGTTCTGTTACATCTACCTCACCTCTATATCATAAACTGCCGCTATTCTGATTGTATTATCGGTTTGGCATTGTAGTTCGTTTCGTTCGTAAAGGAGAACAGAGCTGCGGAATATTGAACTCATCATACAGAAAACCCAAATAACTAACCTTTTTAGTTTACTTTTTTTTTTTTTTTTTTTTCAAATAGGAATGGTTGAGAACACCTGGTCTGTATAAATGGAGAGCAAATGAGTATAGTACCGTTTAAGAGTAGATGTGATCAATGAGAAGGCCTGTAACCCATTCAGCCTCCCCTTTTCAGACCCTTTCTTATAAATCACTAAATATACCACCCCATTAGTACTACCGAAATCCAACAAATAGTGATATCTTTATTTCATTCAAATACACTCTTTGCCACTGTAAGATATTAGCTTTCTAAGTTTTTACATTTTTACCCTTTACTCTTTTAATCGTCTTAATTTTCACTTTTTAATCTTTAACTGCGAAGCCTAAATGTTTTGCGTTTTACCTGCTTCCAAATTTGGACTTAGAGTCCAAATGACCTTATTATCGACTGGTCCTTAAGCTCCACTCATTCACTCCACTCACTCTCTTCCACTCACTCTCTTCCACTTACTCTCTTCCACTCACTCTCTTCCACTCACTCTCTTCCACTCTCTTCCACTCACTCTCTTCCACTCACTCTCTTCCACTCATTCTCTTCCACTCATTCTCTTCCACTCACTCGCTCAATTACTCTCACACTTACACTCACTCTCACACACACACACTCTCACTCGCTCACACTCTCACACTCATGCTCACTCTCACTCACAAACTCTCACTCTCATACTCACACTTAGCCACACTCACCCACTGTCACTCCTCTGCTTATAAAAACGTTCCTTTGCGGCTTAGGGCCCTCAACCCTTGGCTGCACTTTGCGGCTAGCGGCCCTAAGCGGTCGCAGATTGCATAACGCTGGCAATTCACAGAAGTCACTGATTTCATTCTGTCACTCGCACTTTACGTATATCATTACTGTGGTAACGTTTTAACTAATGGTGTTTATCAAAAAAACTTCGATTTATAGTAGACCCAAACAATTGCAATCGTATTTAGAAGACGCTAAGGCGCATTTAACAGCAAAACGATTATGTATCATTACAAACAGAAGTACCCTTCAGGACGTTTTTATCCACCATCATAGTTATAGATCACACAGAACAATGATATGTGGCTTATATAATGTAGACTAGCCTTTGAAATCTAAGCCACGATGTTACTGCATATTTAAGCTAGAGAGTAACCATTTTATGTTGTCAAAATTGTGATGTTAATATTTCGCGCATTACAGGTTTACTTCCTGCTTGTTTATAATATGGCAACTCTATTAGTCAAACACAATTATAATATGAAGTCTGTTCATATACTGCTCATACGCGCAGCAATTATGCACCGTTTTCCTTGTACGGGAACTCAGCTTGCATCTTTGTTTAACATTTATATTCAAATAGCTTAGTTACTAACAAGGATTAATGTTTAAATAGCTACAATTGTTAGTTATAATGGCTCAGCCTTCGTCTCAACTGCTTTGTTTTGGGTATGACGCAAGCTTATGGAAGTAGTAAACAGAATAGTTTCAAGTTAACCCTTGCATAAGTGAATCGAGCGATGACGTGGCTCCAGACATGCATTTTAAATGTTTACACAACTGTCAAGTTTGCATGTAGTTATTCCTACGTTATTTTATTAGTTACGCGGCTATCGGGATAACATATGCCTGACTATGTTTTGTTAATGTATTCTGCGGATTTTGAAATTTATAAGGTACTGCAAAATTATGAATGAAAACTTGCATTATTAATTAATTTTCTCAGTGTTACTGATGCTATTTTAATTTGTTCTTGCCTTTCTCTTATTCATATTTCTCATACATTATAACACGTAATTCAGGAATAATAGTTTGTTTTCTATTTGAAATATTTATGGAAACCCTGTTTATTTTCTCTGCGATGTAGTTACAGTAACTAAAGGAAGTATTGTATTCCATAAGAAAATTTGAGGTTTCATCGAAATACATGTTTCGAGCTCCCTGAACCCGAAAAAGCATTTTTAGAAAAAGGTCCCCGCGCGCGTGCGTGTTAGTATAGAGCGTTTTCTTGTAAGTTGTGTTATAGGAAAATGGCTAGCGATTTTTCATTAAAATACATTGATATTTACTTGGTAAATAAAATGTATATCTGTGAGATCTTCATTTGTAAGGAAGTTTGTATTATCTTGTATAACTGTTATACGTTATGCGAGACGAAAGCGTATAAAGAAAAGCAGGGAAAAAACTGTGGATTTCTTTACAACACAGACTACTTTCAAAAATTCAGGATAGATATACTTTTTATTTGCCAAAGAAATATCTTTGATATACGTTAGTAAAATGATTAGGTATTTCCGATAAAATACAGCTTTTCGAAAAACGTTCTATGGAAAGGATAGTTGAAAATCTTCCAGTGCCATGTTTGATATTTATGACACTTTTCGTTTTTCAGTTATGGTGTTCACACACACGCACGCACACACATACACACAGTATGCACACGCATAGGGATAATTTTGTTTTCCTAAAAGTGTTTTTGTTTATTCAAGGGACTCAAAATACTATTTCTGGTGGAATCTCAGTATCAAATATTTATGTACTCTCACTTCCATTTGTAACGTCACCTCAGCAGGCATTTTACTGACCTTCGCAGGTGGAGTATGTATAGCAGGTAGGTGTGTGTACTTGTTTACATTTTCGCGTATTCAATGCCGTCGTGCTTTGCACGCACAGTCCTACATTATTCACATATTAATAGGTATATAACTTTGAGCAACTTCTTCAAATGACAAATTGGCTTCTCGTATACCTATAATTCTTCTCCGATGCATCTCAGCAATGTTCCCATACATCGCATCAACAACAGTTAGGGCACACTGGGACTGAATTTTCTAATATTTTATGTTTTACGCCTGTTTACTTGTAAATTGGCGCACTTCATGTAAATAAGTAAAGAAACAACTTGGCAAATGCTCAATGTTCTAGCTGAGTTTGTCAGATAATAGAATTAAGTACTTTTAATACAAAAAAAAAAAAATTAAAACTTCCCTCATATTTTTCAGTGGCATTTTCTGATATTTACACAAATACAGCGAAGTGATAATAAATTAAAGTATCTGATATTACTATTTGCGAAGAAATAAATTTTGTTTTTACGAAGTTATTGGTGCTAAAATTCCTTTTCTTCTAAGTATAAATTATTCTTGTGAGCCAATGAATAAAGCAATCGTTAAATGCGTTTAAATCTTCAGATAACACTTTGAAATTACGTAATGCAAATGGGCATACAACGCAGAGCAAAACTGAAATGTAAGGAATAAATTTCATAGTAAATGTACAACTGAGAAATAAATAAAATGAGACACAAGTGTGGTGCACCCCAGTTTGCTTAAAATGAAGTGCACGGGTGACTTAAACATGTGACTTTTAAAATGTTTGACCAAAATCATTCACAGGTGTTTATAGAATATTTATGTAACATAATTAAAGAACGAAAATGCCACTTTCACCTAAAAATTTAATCTTACGGGTTTCTAGCATATATCACTGCTTGGTCCAACTACGTGAGTTGGTAAAATGCCCCGTGAAGCATAGGGATGGCATATGTACATATATGAAACCCAGAGTACAATGCATTTACTTCTGTGCCTGCTATGTATGTTAACGTGCAAATAGTGGCCAATTGTTCCATAGTCCAACATGGAATAATATGCCACCTTTTTACACGTCAGTATACATGAGAGAGAAAGTAAAAATAATTTCATCTCAGGTCAAGTGCTATGATTACACTCTAACTCAATGGAAATACTGTTTAATTTGACTGTAGGTGACTATTATTGAATTTTCTTATATATCATAAAACAATGCATACCACCAAAAAGTCAGCTTTAGAGCATGAGTTAATTTACCACGGTTTGGTTTGGAATGGATAGGTATGTATTCGTATTAATAATTGTATTTTTATGTACACACTTTAAAACACAAATTTCACTAGCATAGTATCTTTCATGAGGATGGAATCATGATAAAACCATTAAAAATAAACTGAAATATTGGGCAGTTTATTTTGGAACATTACATATCATCTATACGGCACTACTTCACTTTTAAATACATATGTTCCAATTTTTCCGATTAAAAAAGCAAGATCTGGAGGCAACCAATCAGGGCTAAAAGTCTGATACGTATTTTATCGATGCTAAGAATCAATAACTGCAGTACCAGGTGCAACTGAAGCGTTAGCATTTCGCGTACATATCACGGAAAAATTGCTCTCTCTCTTCAACCGTAGTCTCTAACAGTGTGGTTTGCTGAAAGTTTGTCTTTATTCCCTGAATAACTTTTATATAATCTAAACCCAAATGTATGATCAGTATTAAATACTTACCTTTTACGTCTTCCTTGCCCTCTATTTTGTTCTGCACCGCCTCAATATTTTATATCATGATAATAGAACTACTTAGGACATATTATACCTCTAGGATTGTTTACTTGCGACCAGCGCAACGTAACATCTATTCCTGTTGTGTGTAGGGAGTACACGATACTTGCATATAGATACCATAACATCACCGCCAAACCAGCGCACTTGCTGAATTTTTCGAGTAATACATACACAACTAACATGTATGTACGAAGGGCGATTCCATAAATAATGCACAACTCATGGGCTTCGTGGTTTTGAAATGAGAGGTTATGTGGAGCTGCGACTGTGGGTTATTCTAAGAAAGTCGACTGTATCTGTTGGTTAGGAACTGCCCTACTGATCCCAAAGTGGCGGGTTTGCGTCCCGTTTAGACCATGGTTTTAAGTATGGTTAAACGCGACAGACCCATATCAGCATATTTAATGACTTGTGGAAGAATTCTTGCATACTGGCCGCACTGACATCCTGGCAATTGACAGCATCTTTAACCAACAATAAAAAATATTTCTTTTTTAACCGTACAGTCATTAAAGTATTGTACGAAGTCCATCCAAAAATTCCAAGCCGAGATTTCACTAGAAACAAATATGTTGAGGCCCTTAACTCAACAAAGCATTAGTAAAACTACCTCTCTCCCTCTCTGTCCCTCCTCTCTTCTCCTCTCTCTTCTCCTCTCTCTTCTCCTCTTTCTTCCCGCTCTCTCTTCCCGCTCTCTCCCCTTCTCTTTTCCTTTTTATCTCCATCTTTCTCCCCTCCCCTTTCTTCCCCTTTCTCTCTCCCCCTTCTCTATCCCTCTCTTTCCTCCTTTCTCTGCCCTTTCTCTCTCAACTTGCTCACTGTGTGTGAACAAAGAGAACATAACTAAAAGACGAAAAGTCCGGTAAATACCGAACTTAACTTCAGTATCTCTTAACGTTGTGACTCGAATATTTCCAACAAAGTACTTTAACGTACATGGAACATTATCGAAATGTTTTACCTTTCCAAAACTGGCACTAAAGACTTTAGTTAAAACATTCAATCTTTTATAAGCTTACAGAAATAAATAAATAGTCTGTATTTTCTGAGAATAACTTGTAACAGAATAAATATTGTAACAAATTTACATTTAACAAATCTTTTTTATTTTCTCAAGCTTCAAGTACAGCCACACTACTAGTTTCTCTCTTAATCTTTCCAAACTCTAACACCATACTAGTTTCTGTCTCTTAATCTTCAACAACTCAAACTGTCTCCATGGCAACCTCCTTGAAAATCAAAGAGTCTTAATGACATGGAGAAGCCATGTCACACTGCTCCCTCCTCAGAGCTGGTCGTCCCGACCAGCACTATCACTGCGGCATCTCCCTTGCGCCCCGGTGGATTAACCCATCGAACCTCTTCTCCTGGTGGTCCACGAGGGCCTGGTGGTCCTGGTATACCTTGAGGTCCTGGGTTTCCATCTCTTCCAGGCATACCTTTAGTTCCAGGTTCACCATCTTTTCCCGACAATCCTGGAGGTCCAGTCATGCCTTTGTCTCCTGGAGGTCCCTGAGGTCCAGGTAACCCTTGTAGACCAATGAGACCACGGTGTCCTTTTGCACCCTTTGGACCTTCTTCTCCTCTATCACCCTTACCTCCCTCTGGCCCTGGAGGTCCTGGCTTTCCTCTAGCTCCCTGTGGCCCTTCTACACCCTGTGGTCCAGTTTCTCCTCGAAGACCCCGTTCTCCTGCTGGTCCTGGAGGTCCATTTGGACCAGGTGGCCCTGGAAGACCTGGTGCCCCTGGAGTTCCCGGAGGTCCTGAAGGTCCTACAGGTCCCTTATCTCCCGGTCTTCCTGCAATACCAGGTGTTCCTGCTTTACCTGGTGCTCCCTCTGGTCCCTGTTCTCCAATTGGTCCCGGTGGTCCTAGAGGTCCTGCAATACCTTGTGGTCCTGGAGGTCCTTCACTGCCTGGCTTCCCTGGTGGACCTGTCTCACCTTGTGCACCTCTCTGACCTCTGAGGCCAGCAGGTCCTGTTGGGCCGGGTAATCCTGGAAGTCCTCTGTCTCCTGGAGGGCCCTGTGGACCAGGTTGTCCTGGAGCTCCATGTTGTCCTTGAGAGCCTGAGTCACCCTTAGGTCCTTCAGGTCCTGGTGCACCAGCTTGTCCTGGAGGTCCTGGATTGCCCTGTTCACCTTTCATTCCTGGGAATCCACGTTCACCCTTCATTCCAGGCAAGCCTACCAGACCCTGAGGGCCAGGGAATCCTTGTAAACCTTGAGGGCCAGTAGGACCTCGCTCTCCAGGGGGCACGATCCAGGTATCGCTGTTGGATAGTGTCCCTTGGTCCAGGTAGGACGATGTATGCCATCCTGCTTCGAAATTCTGCAACAGTACCGCCGGTCTTGACGGTCCCTCGTCCAGTTGCCCTTCTTCCTGGTGTGTTGACGGGCCATCCTGCGCACTTTGAAACGGCTCACTGGGTACCATGTCCGCCGACCTCTCTGGCGCACCTTCGCAGCCACCTTGCTTCCGATGGGTCCGGCAACAAACCCCACCACATCCGCGCGAGTCGCGTCCACCGCTGCACTCGTGTTCACTCGTGCTCGGCACGGCCTCTCCTGTATCCTGCCGTCCACGATGATGTCCACCATTCTTCCGTTCACGGCACTATTCGTCAGGTGATTGGATGGCCCCGACGGTCCCCCCATGTCACACGCCAAGTCGGTTCTCGCGTGTTGCTCGTTTGCTTGTGCGCTTCCCTGCTGATCGTCCGAAACGGGCGCAACTGTCGCCTCGGCCACTAGGTGCTCCCTCCCCGGCTCCGCGCTATTCCGTCTGCCCCTGGCATCCAGTACTTTGACGCTCTCGTCAACTCTTACTACCAGGGCGCCAAGACGTTCCCCGTCGTCCTCCACGACGTCCACGTGCTGGCAGAGGTCTTCCACCTTTTCGCCGAGTTGTTCCACGTCTTCCGTCACGCCAATCCGTTCGCCGAGTTGTTCTACGTCTTCCGTCACGCCAATCCGTTCGCCGAGTTGTTCCACGTCTTCCGTCACGCCAATCCGTTCGCCGAGTTGTTCCACGTTTTCCCTCATATCATCCGAAACGGGCGCAACTGTCGCCTCGGCCACTAGGTGCTCCCTCCCCGGCTCCGCGCTATTCCGTCTGCCCCTGGCATCCAGTACTTTGACGCTCTCGTCAACTCTTACTACCAGGGCGCCAAGACGTTCCCCGTCGTCCTCCACGACGTCCACGTGCTGGCAGAGGTCTTCCACCTTTTCGCCGAGTTCTTCCACGCCTTCCGTCACGCCAGCCAGTTGCCCGTCAATTTTCGCCGATAGCTCCGTCTTTATCTTTTTCAGCTCGGCAGCGAGGTTGTCGTTTCTCGTTTCCATTTTGGCAAATAATTCTTTCATCATTGCCATCATCCTGGTTTCCGAATCTCCCTCCATCCCACTTCCTGACACCAAATGTAACAAATTTACATTTAACAAATCTTTTTTATTTTCTCAAGCTTCAAGTACAGCCACACTACTAGTTTCTCTCTTAATCTTTCCAAACTCTAACACCATACTAGTTTCTGTCTCTTAATCTTCAACAACTCAAACTGTCTCCATGGCAACCTCCTTGAAAATCAAAGAGTCTTAATGACATGGAGAAGCCATGTCACAATATAGACTGCCCAATACTTCTTACACGGAACAAATGGAATGTGAAGTGCGCTCTCGCCTAGATTACGGTGCTCATCAGCTATAATCTGCTCTTTAAGCTGAAAGATCCATTTGATTTCATTTTAATTTAAAACTTTGGAAGATGGCTAAACGGCACCCAGCAGCTACTAAAATTGGAAAGAACACGTTACATTTCTAGAGGACTACTTTGAAAAATGTTCATGTAATTATTTAAAAACACAACAAGAACATATATTTAAATAACTGCACTTCACTGTCACTGATAGCATTGGGGCCATAGAGTTCACTGATCTGTCAATGAATGTCCGCTACTGTCAGAAACCGAATCACAGACACTTTCAAAGTCAGCGGGCCCATCTGAATCTACACTGTGAACAGCACACTGCAGTACTACCGATGCAAATGGGACGTTTTACGTGGAAGGCATGCCGGGAATTGGCGCGCATGCGCATGTCAATGTTCGCGCGAAATTCGATGAGCTACGGCGTTTCGGACCTTCCTTTACGAATTGCCCTCTTAAAATTTTCGTCTATTAATTATTTCATATTTCCCTAAATAAACTTAGTTGCATTCAATCATCTATTGTTACAGCTAAGGTATGGAAATATTTAGTTGCTTATATCGTTAGACAGTTTTATTTTATTATGAGCTTATACGGAGAAAAGGGGCGAACCACAAAGCTCTTACTCAGTTCTAAACTTTCAGTAATAGCAACAAATAAAGAGTTTAAACTTTTAAATAAAGCAAACATTTCGTTTTGTATTGCAGAAAGTTTTAATTGACACTAATAACATATTTCAGTGAATCTGTTCTTACTGTGGTAGATCCCTTATGGTTATCCACATTTATCAGATTATATAAACTTCAGTTTGGCAGAAGAGTACTTCATAACTTCCGTACAGAGTTCAAGATAAGGATTTTATTGATCATGTCAATATCTAGAACATTTTCAAGTTTAGTGAAAGGTGTTAAAGCTGTATATCAGGAGATAGATCGAAATGTTTTGCATATAAAACACTGTTTGGGAAAGAACTTCATGAAAGTATTCATATTGCATGTTTTGAAGGACCTGTGTTACACAAATACGGAAATTTGTGTTTTATCACATTTCTCGTTTTTATACATGCACTTTGCGTGCACACACTAACACGCACATGTAGGTCGCAAACGTTCTGGGTTCTAGAAACTTGTGAATTTGTTGATAAAATATGGATATCAAAATTTTGGACGGAATAATGGACTCAATTACTCATTGACAACTTGCGGAGGCGAACTTAGCAATCCTTTGTGTCTATGTCTCTGACGGGGCACCCCCAGGGCGGATGAATCAGGTGAATGAATCCAAAGGAAGGACGGCCGGAACGTTGCCGTGACACAGCAGAGGGCAGGGTCCCTACATGTTCCCAGTTAAAAGCACCCTGGCATAGGTTGACTCAGCCGTGCTCTTCTCCCACCCCAAGGGGAGGGGGTCCTCGAAAACCAGCTCCTTCCCTCGCGCTTGTATCACCCCATGGGGAGCCCGCAAACCAGTAGACTCACCTACCAAGCCAGGAGACGAGATTTCCAGAGCGCATTTGATCCTTGTGTCGTGCTGCTGCCACGACGCTCGCCGACGCTTCCAACCCTGAAAGAAGCCTAACGAGATGAAGGGCAAAATGAAGGGACAGATAATTCGGAGGATATGGAAATCCTTTCCAGCGTTCACCTGGCGACCAGGGGATATCTCCAAAATAACCTATGGGTTAGGAAGGTTGGCCAGTGAGATCGAATCATCGACCCCTCGAATGCGGGCCACAGAGCCATCCCGTTCTGGTAGACGGAATAAAGTGTTGCCTCTACCTACCACAGTAAGAAATAAAGTAAATTTTTTTCAGTATATTAGTTAATTAATAATACGTTGTCACTCAAAAATGTCAAAACAAAAAACAAACAAAACAGACGACTGAATTATGCATTATCAAATCGACTGTATCGCCCAAATGTGTAGCATTCCAAACAAAACATCACGCAAATCACATGCCATGCGTTAAAAATAGGTAATAAAATCTCCCTTTGTCACCCAAATGTCGAAAATCGCCCAATGTGAATGATCGACTCTATGGACCATTGAGTATTAATGAAGCATTGATATCTCCAAATAATTCTGCGTTAATGGTACAAAACAAACAGAACGGATTTAGTGCGTGAAGTCGTTTCGCCCTTTTTAACAAGCGGGGTCAGAAGAATCAATATTCAAGTTGGGCAGCATTTGGCAGAACTACCTGTGGCGGATGTTATCCCTAATCCGCTTCTAACGTACCCTGGTCCCATATAAATCAAGTGACCGAGCGAGAACAATCTACCTGTTGATCGTTATTGTGAAGAAGGTATTTGTAACTAATTACAGTTCTCAGTTTGAACGGAGGAAATCTACCTCACTTTTGTTTTAGTTTTTTCGTCAACTTTATGCACTATAGACATTTTGATTAGTAATTGAATAATTTTGATTACTGATTGAATAGATCACAACGACCTGCTGCGCTTCTCACGAGCTTCCGTTCAACATTAAGCAAAATGTCTGAGATTTCCAAATTTGTGTTTTCGATAGAATTAAATAAAGCAAATCCTACTCTATATTATACGTGTTCATTCCAGTGGAAGGAAAATTCCCACCCTCCCAATTGGGAATTCAACCTGGAAACTTTGCACCGGCTGGTGCTCTGCTAACTGAGCTACCGGGCCACCCAAAACGGTTTTATTCACTCACTTTCTTGTCGCTCTGTTTTTCCATTCATTACGAATTTTGCAATCTATTTCACATTTACCTTCCGAAGACCTATAGCTCTTCCGGTATGAAGTACTAGTCTCTCTGTTTTGTTCTTAATAATTAATGATTTTCTGTAGTACTTGCCTATAGTAAGTATAGGAATTGTTGTATCTGGGACACTGGGAGTGAAATTTGACAGTTCCACATTTCTTGATAGATTTTTCTGAAATTTTTACTGTGTTTGTATTTATATGATAATAGGAGGTACACTAAATTTCATTAAAATTGGATAATTCGTTTATGATATATAAATTATTTTATGAATTTAATAGGCACATTTTCAAAATAGAGCTCGCGTCTATTGAGTTTTCAAAATTCGTTTATATTGGCAGAACTGATACTCTAAAACATGGGTAACAATTGTATGAAGAGATATTTCAAATACGTTTGCTCATTGTGCTGTACATATTTTTTTAATGACAAAGAAAATTTAATCTTAAAGATTATTGATTTTTTTTTCATACAAAAGAAAGTTTTTGCAATTCATGTTAATGATAACATAAATATTGAATCATAGTTTTGTTTAGCTGCTATTTATGAATTCTTTTGGAAATTTTCATTGAATTTGAAGCAAAACTCAGGCGTAACCTTCTTTTGGAATGTGCAGAAATGTAGGTTTGAGAAAAACAGGCTTTTATATAGGAGCATCCTGTGTGCGTTAAGGGAAGAGCACTATTTGAAAGGGCCGTAATGATCACATGGAGTGGGGATATGAAAAATGTTACTTGATCCAAATGCACAGGTGTTCCAGGAACATTTTAAGGTAAAAAAACAATTTTGGACTTTTTGACAATTTTGACCAAAATTTCACTCCTAGTGTCCGTTAATCATTAATGATTTTCTGTAGTACTTGCCTATAGTAAGTATAGGAATTGTTTTATCTACACAAAATATATCGGGGTTTCACTGAAATCTAGCTTTCTAGATGATCTTAATGGAAAGAAAGGGCTTTTTGGAAAATTTTTGCAAGCGTGTGTGTATGCGCCTGTAAATGTTGCGTAAATATCAAATCCATCAAAATTTTTCAAGAAAAAACATTTCAAACGAAAAACAAAAATTCGGACAGATATCAAGCTTAGTACTTTATTTCACCATTCTGAAATACGCCGCACCAAGATTTAAAAGAAAACCCCACCCTATATTACTCTTTACACGAAAAAAATGTTCCTTATCTTTTTTCTTTCTCAAACGTGACCCTAAGTGTTTTTATTAACATATGTTTAAAATATTTGAAAAACACATTAGGTTTTATCTAAGTGACTGGTTTGTGGGGGGAAACAGACCAAAAGAAAAAATAATTAACACATCGAAGGTACCATTTATGAAAATACCTGTACTTAACCTCAACATCTTGCATATACAGGATGTCTCAAAAAACACCGACAACGCTTAGTATGGTGTGAGGGGCGGCAAACCATTCAGTTTGAGACAGGAGCTCCTGCCCAGAAATGCACGGTTTGGACGCTGTAGCGCATTGAACTGTGAAATGGTTGTACGTTTGCACTTTATCAATAAAGCCAACATCAATCTATCTACGTTACAAACGGGCTTCAAACTGGGCATATCGGCGGTGGTGAGCCTTATGCACATGACCCAATACGTGCGGTTGTCTTGGAAGATTTTCAATCATCCGTGGACTCGAGCCATAAGGTCCTCCGCTGACGTTACAGGAGTACCATACACTATACTCTTCACACAACTCCACAGAACATAGTGGAGAGGTGTCAGATCGGGTGACTGAACTGTCCATAGAACTGGCCCTCCTCTACCAATCCATCGATTTGAATATGCGACGCTCTGGTGATTCCACAGATTTACATCAAAGTATGCTGGAGCTCAAAACGGCCATATCAGCAACTGTTTACTGATACATGTTGCACTACTGTTAAAAAACGCTACTGTACTGGAGACAGCACAGGTAACGTAGTAGGATAGGCACCAGAGACACTATGGAGCAATTTAGCGCATGCGCAGGAATGATATCACTCTCAGGTCGTTCATTCCAGTACGCAGATGGCTAAAGGGTTGCATATCTTCCGTATTAAGATACGAAAACGAATGTTAAATGTCCACAACCATTCGTTCTCAAACTTCAACGCTCTCCACCGTCCAAACCGTGCATTTCCGAAAAGGGAATGGGGCTCTAATGACCTAGCTGTCGACGGGCCCTTAAACCCTAATCACTTACTCACCCGAAATGGGGCTCCCGTACAACACAGTAAGCGTTGTTGGTTTTTTTTGGGACATCCTGTATATGACTATTGTGTGTGTGCGCGCGCGCGGGTGTTGTGTGTTACGTGTTTTATACATTTATGTATTTATTTATTTATTGCCAATGAAATATCTACATCGTTCATTCTCTTATTTCTAAGTTGTTGAGAATGTAAGAAGTAAATAAATTACCAATTAATGTTATATTTGTCAGCTGCTTAAATTCTTGTTTTAGAGAGCTTCACAGGTATATATTTTTAACTTGTTAATTTAATGTAAATCGAAAGCATTAACTAAAATTGGTTATAAAACTACTGGTAAGAAAAAATAACTGTTTTTAATAGAAATTATTACATTAGCAGCGAAGTTTTTCAATTATGATTACGAGAGTGGCATTGAAAATGCATAAATTAAAGTTGTATAATTTACAAATGGTAATCTATAAGCTAAAATTATGTGTAATTAAAGAATTTAAAACATTAGTTATCTGATTTATTATGCGGTGGCGTCATTGAAAACCAAAGAACAGGGAAACTAAGTACAGCTCGCAAATTAAAGAAGTAAATTAATCGAATAATTCTGAAATATATATATGAAATCTCAACTACTGTGGTTTATTTCAGTCATAGAAGTGCTCGATTAATATTGATGTCAGAGTTTTGATTATTTATCAATATTGTTTTGCATTAAGACAGATGTGTTTTCCACTTTTTCTCTCTGTCTTTGTTTCCTGAAACCTATCGAATAGACTGAAGTGCAAGAGGCAGTAATTTTTAGAGTTGAAATAGCCGATGGTTGCTCAGATTAACTTTACTGCTTGAGTCGGCAGCATATCTGGAGTAGTCTCTCTTGATAGTTGAAGCCAGTTTCGTCCGCTCACACTCTAACCGAAGATGTTCAATAGCCCATCAGGAGCCTGGGAACCATTCCGGCGCTTCCAGACCACTCTTTTGCGGTAGGGTTCCGGATATCCGCCCCGGAGCTCCTTTAGTATCTAAGGTCAGAGGTACTGTAGACATTTAGGTTTCCCCAATTTTGCACCAGAACGTTTCAAAAGATCGAAGTCTCCCTTTCTCTGCTGCCATTCTCCCATCTCTGGAAATCATTTTCATGCGCAGTTGGTAATGTATTTTCGATAATGTATTGTGCAGTGATTTGGCCGCCAATTCCCTTTCAAGTCTTTTGGAATAAAAATGACAAAAGACACACATTGGCCTTTCATGGATTATATTGCTTTTTTCTATTACCTAGCTACAATAGTACTTAGGAATATCTTCTTTACCTTTATTTTTAACTTCAGCCTATGTTTGAATGCAAAAGTAAAAACAGTTGAAGGCAACATTATAATCCTTTACTGAGCCAAAAAACGCCAACTTGTCCAACCTTGATATTGTATTGTTGTTGATCATGATGAATATAATCCAAGAAAAATTTTGGTGGTAACTAAACCAAGAGTAATTCAGCATACTCCTTAGATTAGTAATTTAGAGGAGTATATATTTAGGTTAAAGAATGAGCTAATCAGGTCCAAAAATTAAGCTGCAAGTATGCAAAATTCACCTGTAATTATTAAAGAAGCTAAATCACAAAAACAGTAGCGTGACAAACAAATGATACTGCACTTTCTGGTTTGTATGCATTGAGATAAAAACTGGGTTATCTCCACGCTATCTAAATTTTGTAACGAGTTTAGTAAAACTAAATAATTCAGTAAGAGTGGGTACAGGAATAATTGTATTTCATTGAATAATTTGTCAGAAGTTCCTTGGAAACAAGTGGTTGAATTTCCTCACTATTAAAGAAGAGTAGAAAGTTTGTGGTGTGAACATAAATTAAACATTAAAAAAGTTGGTCACTAGTACTTATATCCTACAAGAGATAGACAAAAACACCCCATAAAGAATCTGAATATTGTTAAAATATGCATTGTATATAAGTTTTCTTTTTTTTGGCATTAATCATTTCTCAGACAATTTTTATTTCAAAGTCTGCATATAGTGACCTCCTTTAAAGATATGAGCGACCTCCAACACAATGAACAATAGAACCATATCTCTGAAAATTGTCTCAGTGATCACAAAGTGGACAGAAGAATATTTAATAAGATTAGGGATTAGAAGAAACATTAAAATAAAGTACATAGAGTAGCTGTGCCTGCAACACAAGGGTAATGAAACAAATATTACTATGTCAACTTTAATTGAATTGTGAGGACTATTTGTATTTAATTGACTTTAATATATACAGATGGTATAAGTGGGGATATAGTGCAAGCGTATAAGGACAGATATTCTTACTGGTAATTGAGGACAGCATAATATTTCCTAATTAAGTGTACGACGTTTCCAGGTTGGTTAGTACCTCTAAGAAAGCGTGATAGAGTAGGCATGACGGAGCGTGCACCGTTCTCGTAATAACGAATGATGTACCACAAACTATTGACCTAGACCAGGGGTCGGCGGCGCCGTGGCCGAGCGGTTAGCGCGCTCGCCTACCACCTAGGCGGCCCGGGTTCGATCCCAGGGACCCGCATGTGGTATTCGTGGTGGACGAAGCGGCGTCAGGGCGGGTTTTCTCCGGGTACTCCGGTTTCCCCCGCCATCTCATTCCACCGGTGCTCCATCTTCATGTATCATCAGTGTCACCGCCTGCGGTGCCGTAGTAGTAAAAGCGGGCGTTAAACACTACAACAACTACAACAACAATAGACCAGGGGTCGGCAAATCTTTATCAACTGATACGACGTAATACCAGTCGGGCAAAGCGATAGCAGCCATCCTCCAACCCTCTCCTCTTCAATCAACTCACGCTCAAATGTAAACAACCAGTGGTGCAACCCTCACGGCTCTTTCGAAACAACGAAAACGGTCGGTTAATACCAAAGTTGGTATTTAAGTTTAATCTATTTTAAGGATGGGACAGAGCTTTTTTAAAAAATTTCTCCACTATACACTATCCTTTAAAATGATTTTTTTTTTTAAATTTTGACTTTCTAAAAAATAATACAATTTTGGTTAAAATACCATATGTTTTAGATATTTTATGGTAAATGAAATGTATGTTATGAATTTTCTGACTATATCCCTTATAGTTCTGTTCACTCTCGATTACTTTTTCATAACTGATAAATTGTAAGAGATAGACCAAATCGTGCTATACAAAAATATAGATATCGTTAAATACACAAGTTGTGTCCAAATTCATTTGTGGTAGAGTGTACGATTTTGGAGATATTCCTTGTTACTTGTATGATTTTTGCAATACTTGAATTTTTCTCTATTTTTCTTATTTACTTTTTAATATCTTGATCGTCCAAAGAGAACGGAATTCCATTGAGCGACTAGCTTTAAGAGATTTGGCTATCGTTCAAAGCCTACTGTATTCCTGTATTCCTTTTGCAGCTACAAGGCAATTAGCAATAATATAATTTATGCAAATGTTTATCTCAACTAACATGAAGAAGATAGAGAAATAGGAGTTTGTAAAGAATAGTTGGTACAGGAGAAAAGAAAGTCATGTGAGTGCAACACATCAGATTTTTTTGATGTTACTAATGTGCTCCTTTTCTCAGGAAATCCCTGATGGTGTTGGATCGAAGGTTAATGTGTATCGACTAACCATCTTCATTGATGAATTTCTTGGAGATTCATTAATTTATCATTAAACAACATATTTACTCTACGCAATGAATACCACTGGCGTAGCTACAAATTAAAAAACTAGGGGACGTAAGTAACATGCTTTAAACTTGTGACTTCCATTTGGAAAATTAAAATAGAAGTCCAATATCATATGAAATCCACATGTGCAGGTTGTATGTTTGAAACACGTCATCGATGCAAAGCGAAAATGAAATGAATGCACAGAGATAACAAACGCTGAGCAATGTATTCTGTTCACGTTCGTGCATATCCTTTCCGAATGGCCCTGCGGCAAATAATTACCACCATTGCTTCAACCAGCTCAGTTGTTTTACATAAGACAGTTGTCTAAATTTAACTTCCGCATAGATCTTTGTGACAACAATGATCCTTTCATGCATCTGTGGTTTGAAAGCACTGCCAGGGGGGACGGAAGTGAGAATGCCTCCACACATAAAACACCATCAAATGATGCAAGACCTAAAAAATGCTTTCATCCTCAGGGTGCCATAAGTGCGGTACGTAAAAATGGAACAATATATTTATGTAGTATCCGGATGTATTGACCTCATTCTACAGACTGGTAGAGGGCCAACGTTGCACTTATAGGTCCCACTGCAAACATATTATGTACCCAACCTTTGATTAGTTCGGCGGACTAGAATACGAAACACCGCTCTGGCGATAGACTCTGACAGCTCAACAGGTTCCAGATCGGTTTGTTACTGATTCTAGTCTCTTATTGAATCTAAATATTAATTCTCTCTTCATGTTATCAAGAATTTCTAGATTTAGAATAGTTTCCGATCTGGCGTGGTATATCCTAGAGGTTGCAAAATGTCACAAATTCATGCCACAATGCAGACACCGCAGTACACAACGTGGCTTGTGATCGACACTATCCTAATATACACTGCTCAATAATATTCTTAGCAAATAAATAATAGGGAACGAAGATTTAAACCTTTTTAGTATATTACAGACACGTTTTTTCTGTTTTAACATTATTTCATTTTCCTTCACTATGCTATAGTGACTACCTCTGAACTTGGGGTTCTGATGGGGTTATTGCCGTATCTTGACGTTGATTTTAATCATTTTTACATTAAACACACACTAACATTCACTCCCATGCATCTAGGTTCTGGAGGATAAGGAATTATTCTGGTTAAAGAATTCCCAACGCCAGCTGGGAATCGAACTTTTTCCTTTGGGTTGAAGGAACTAGCATAGTATTAACAATATGCATTAGTACCTGATTTGCATCCAATCGTTTCACATAGTACTTCATGATCGATAATACAATGGAACAGGCGTACGTTTTCAGGCATGAATAACATTATATATAATTGCTTTGACCTGTTTACCAGACCCTTTTCTCCCCCAATCATTGCTGAAGCACCATTTATCACCATGATGTCCTTTTTAAGCCTCGGCCTTTTTCTACTGTAGCTTTCAATGCTTCCAACGGTTCCTCTCATGTTTGCTCCTTAAAGGTTAAATTCAATTGTCAATTGCCAAGACTACATCTGAGTCGCCAGTGTGCCGGAATTTCGTCCTGCAGGAGTTTTTTTTACATGCCAGTAAATCTACTGACATGGAGCACACCTAAAAACTACCCATCTTTGCTAGACTAATTTGCAAATCTGTTAACTTCATTTTGAATATCGTTTTAAATTACTTCTGCAATTTTAGCACTCTGGTTTTGACAATTTTTAAGGATACTATGGATCTGAACCGGCTTTGGAGCCATAAACTTGGACTCAGTAGGACAGCGTATGACCAACTGAGCACCCAGAATGATACACTTAAGGAGAGATTGTTTTAGAGCGCTAGGACAAGGACCTAGCTAAGCAGTCCGAGAACAGGAATAGCGCTCAGCCACAACTCGCCGAACACCGTCACTGGTCGTTCAATCTTATTAGATGATAATAGAGAAAATAGGGGATTGGCAAATTGAGGTAGAAGAAGAATCACACCTGCATTTGCCTACCAACCCAGGAAACTACAAAAACCCATAGTCGGAGTAAGAGATCACGGGAATCAAATTCAGGACCTTCCTATTGCGAGTTTCGCACATAACCACTGAGCCATCTGGTTTGGTCAAAATACTTATAACTTGGAACCTGTTGAGTTACAGACGCAGATTTGTGTGTTTTGTTAAGGGTTTGACCTTCAAATAACTTTGATGCCCTCAGTAAATTTTGCCTTATTTGCCTTTTACCTTTGACTTTATCTCTTTGAAGACGCTTATGCAATTAGCTGCTATTCCCCATCTCCTCCTTCAGTCAGAAGGTGAAAGACAGTGTCTGTCGCATGTGGAATCACAGTCACAATCCAGTGACGGACAGAAACAGGCGATTCGGTGGCAGTTTCTAAGTCATAACTTTAACTTCTCTGGAAATGTCCTCAGAAGACCTCTTCATTCAGGATGATTTATGCATAAATGATAAACAGAAAGAGAAAACATCTTACTAAATAAAATGTGGATTCCGTTAAATCACACAATTTATGACTTTTTTTCTTTTGAGTGATCCATTTCCTTAAAAGTTTACTTTTCTCAAGTAGGAATGTTATTCGTGCTTTTATCTCATGGTCTTGCAAAGAAATGGAATTTCAAGACATCACGTAGCAACCAGTGCTTAGAAAATTTCAATATAACAATACTACTGTATTCCCGAATTATCCTTGCACCTATAAGAGAATTAGCAATAAGACAATTTCTGAAAATGCGTATATCGTTTATAATGCAGCATATAGACAAATAAGCATTTGCAAGAATAGAGTGCATAAGAGCGAGTAATGTAAATGTAATGTAAACCCCGCGCGACAGCCCACGAAGGGCCAAGGTGGGACGTGGTCAGCGCTCCGAGCCCTCCCGGCCAGTTATGCGGTCTTCTCGACCTGGGGCCGCTACTTCTCCATCAAGTAGCTCCTCAATTGGTCCCCCCGGGACCTAACGAGGCTGAGTGCACCCCGTGCCAGACCTCCCAGAGGGGATAAAATCCCCATGCTGGTACCGGGGATCGAACCCGGGTCCTCCGCGCCACAGGCAAGCGCGCTGCCAGCTGCGCTACGGAGGCGGCCGCATAAGAGTATAGCTGTAAATACATTTGCGAACAGAGTTTCTGAAGATTGAACTACACTAAAAATCTGTATCGCAATATGCTACGCGGTGATCATTTGCTGGATCTTCTAAGACTATGCAGTTCAAGTTTGTCGCCAAATATTGATACCCTTCTTAAACGTAAGCAGTACCAAAGCGGTCACTAATGAACAGATGTTTATCGCATAGGATTTGAAAGCGCTGTTGCAAATCAAACGCAACGTATATATAAACAAACACACCTGAGTGTTGAAAGAGTCAATTTAAAGTGGAAGGAGGTAAATCCAACCTCCCCTATTTTGCAAACATTGGATATCGCTGATCTAGATTATTTTACTGGTTCTCAAAATTTGAAGGACTCTTGAATCAGTATTATTCCGGCAACCAGTTCACAGTATTATCAAAGTGATTGCGGCGATTGGAAATATTGGCTTCTTTTTACATCTGGTAGAACAGAAACGTATTCTCATTTCTCGTGATTAGTAGGAAATTCTTGTCACGTTTTCCTGCTTAATAATTATCCGTGTAATCGCTAGTCCTCATCCCTGTTAATCATTGAAACTACAGGAAACGAGGGAGGTCCTAGGCAACGACGACAAACAGTGTTTCATAAGGACTTTTGTTTGTGCCACTTTGGAACAAAGAAGGATTTTCTTTCAGCCACAGAGATTGAAGCCCATCTACACATGAGACGCTGGGATTATCAGCGATCCAACAAACGAAGATATCCTTCATATGCTGATTAGCCCTCTCAGGCCTTCAGTGGCGACGTTTTCCATTAACTGTCTGTGCTTTAAAAAGAAAGAAAAGCACTTCATGACATAGTTTCTCCTGTTCCCTAAAGCCGAACGACGTTCACATTCTACTCTTGTGGAAATGCATTCCAGCTGATATGCTATATTGACCTAGTTTCAAACAGAAACGTTCCTTAGACACGACAGACGTGTGACACAGTATGTGCTTTTCTGTTCAGTTTTTGATACATCTACTTGGAAATACGCCAATAATAATATGTACGTCATTTTGATTCATACTTTGCCAGTTTTAGTTTAAGCGAGATTAGATTTCATAGGAAGTTTGAACAAACCTATTAGTTTGGCTAAGTATGCAAATTTGGAACATACCTTCAACGTAAATAAACGTTAATTCTTTTTTCGCTGAAGTTTGTACACCGTAAAATTAACACTGAACACAGGCTAATTTGATAGTAATTGTATAAGTGAATAACATAATAAATATATCCTCTGAACTGCTCAAAGTTGGTCATTCAAATCCAGCAGAAACAAAATATATCCTATACTTATCCTAGGAAAACATTGTTAATCAGGAAGCGTGTTGTATAAGTGCTCAGAACGGTAGAGTAACTATGCAGAACTAAGAAAAAGATACGCAACTGGCTGAGGAGTAAAACACATTATAATTTATCTATTAGTGTCATCTATCACATAATTTCTGCTTGTAAAATCATACAGAACAATCTGGTAGTAAATTTCTGCCTACTCCTACATTACTATTATTATTAGTGTCGCGCCGACCGAAAGCGCGGGTGCGGTTGGTAAGAAATGCCAATCGGGGCCTGGTCTCCACCCGGCAGCAGGAAGTGATTACCTGCCCTAAAGACCCGACTGCCGACCGCACAATAGAGCATGCGGGGACAATGGTTATTATGTGGTGGTCCGGTGACTAGACTGTTCTCCCACAGTCACTCCCGAGCATTCTACTTCCAGAAATTTTCCATTGTCTACAGAACTATATAAGGGACCTGCTCACGCCCGGCAAAGAAGTTGTTCCAGTCATTCTTGTAGTGAAGTGTTGGAATGACTTAAAACGTTTACTAAGCGTTCAGTGGACAGAACCTGTGAATCGTGTCGAGTTATTAAAATCATATTCTACCGCTGTAGTGTGGTGGTGACTTGTCTACCTCACATTCAAGAGGTTCCGAGTTCGAATTTCGGCTAGGATGAGCTTACCGGATAAGCTTCTTTTCCAAAGTTTTCCCTTATCTTCCCTTCGCAGCATGTTTAACCATACAACATCGCAGATGCTACAAGATGTTACAAGAAAGTTACAATACCGTAATTTACTGCTAATAAACAAAATGCAGCCAGTTTGGAAAACAACATTACTGCCAGTTTGAAAATATCTTGTTTGAAATTAACTTTGAAATATACAGACTGTTAGGGGTATATGTGCGTATACTTGTAATGGCAATTGAGGACAGAGTAATTAACTATTACACCAATTTTTGCTTCATTTGAGGACTTAACTTAGATTAGTGTGTTTTCAGGATGGTTAGTGCCTTCAAGTAGGCGTGCCACAGAAAACGTGACGCAGACTGGGCGAAACATTGGTCATTAATATTTCGAGTCAACCCATGTTCAGTTATATACAGATGAAGTTTCCATTTTGAATGTGTATATAATATCTGATTATACTCCCACCATAGTACTGCTGACTACTAGAACTTTTGTTTTACCAGCTTCTCAGCCCACGTTCATTTCGCTTAAAGGAACGAAAAAATTAACGAGATTCTATTTCACAGGGGAGAAAACAAAAACAGGAGGAGGACCAAAGCAAATTGCCTTTTCCATTCTGCTGTAAAACGAGATCATTACTTTTCCTGAGCGAACGGAGAAGAGAAAGACGGCTTGCATGACCTGTCTGTTCCTGACAAATCCGTTTTTGGTGTCAATAGCCGTAAAGCCCTTCAGCCTGATGTTATCTTGGATGTTCAAAAGAAGAGGATTTTATGCTTTCTTTGAAGGATTTGAGCCACAGACTTGTGATTGGTCCCAGTGATATCCTTTTTCAGAATATGGCTGGATCTTCAACCAGGGCAACGAGATTTCTTGTTTTACATGGTGTAATATACTGTCTTGGAGATAGATGAAACAAAAACCATAGGAACCTCAAAACAAAAAACTCCATGAGCACATTTGACACAAGAAAAAGGACCACAATTAATCACAAACGTCCAAAAGTAGTACAATTTGATTACGTTTACTATAAATATGTCAAAACCTACAGTTTCATTCCCAATTAAAACAATTTATGCTTCATGGCGCAATAATTTAGCAAGTTATTATAGGGTAAGATGTTTCTTGCTTTTGCCTTTATTTCTAAGACAGCATCTCAGTTCCCTACCTTTCTGCTGACTGTTACTGGTTCCAATCCAGCTCATATTTACATGAAACTCTTATCTGCAGGCGTTGGTGACAAGAAAAGCTACAGTTACCTTATGTGAGGCAACAAAAACTGGAACCTCGTATTCTATTGAGCTTTTTAATTTCTTTATTCTGTTGTATAATTATTTATAATGCCCTTGAAACACAGTTACACTGGATTGATCAAGCACAACTTAGTTTTTGCTTCTGGATTTCAGAAATCGCCTCACAATGCTTTGGATGTTAACCCAGATAATACTTAAAATACGGCAGAACAAGAAACAAATTATTTTGTTAAATTTAAAAACCTAAATTTTCATATATTGCATTTCCAAAATTCAACCCGTCTTCCATGTGCTTTAAAATCTATGTTGATATGATTTCTAGATATGCTTTTCCCTGGAGTTTTTCCTTATGTTGTGCATACCGGTGCTCATACTCCCCATGTCGTTCAATGTTTCCTAACCTACAATGGATATCTATTCATCTAAAGATTTCCATAAATACTAAGGTTATGTCATTTTGGTAGTGCCATGACATTTTGGAAAAACATTGGGTGCGGATTGATTTATATTCACATTAATTTCTACCCAATTATGTCATTTCTTCTGTCAAATAATCATACCAAACTTTAGTTTCCTAAGCAAGTCCTGCTAATCTAATAACATTTTGTAGAAATAGCTAGATTACACATATATTCCGTTCTCTTTGCACGGCTAACATATAAAACATGAATAGCGGTGTTCCATTTGACGAAAGTTTGTGTTACAAAATTCACACAAATAACAAGGAATACCTCCGAAATGCTTCATTCTACATAAACATTTATTCAGACATAAATTGTGTAATTCAGCAAGATCTACATTTTTATAGTAAGATTTGGTGTATGTCTTTTACTGTTTACCAGTTATGCAAGTGTCATCCAGGGTAAACAGGAAATCATAGCCTATAACTAGAAAACTCAAAATATAGCTTTATGTGGTATAGAAATATCTTAAATGGCATTTTAATCAAAATCGTTAGCCATTTTCGAGAAAATGAAACTTCTGAAAAATATTCCATGTAAAGCCTAGTTTAGGGTGGAGGAATTTTCTTCAAAATCTTTGTGTCGCATCCTAAAAAGATCTTAAACTTAAATATTAACTTTGGTTTTTAACCGGCTTTTCGTTTTTGACTTACTCTGTCCACAGACTGACACACGCACACACCCACACACATTTACACTGAGGTGGTTCCTCAAAAAAATACATTTAGAAATATCGATAACTTTTTGGTGGAATAAATACTCCATGTATAAGTAGGTGCTACTAAACTCTCATTAATGTTGTGCATTTCCGTGTTTATTCCATGTCTTAATATATATGCAATAAATAAAACGATAATGCATCGATGTCGTAAATGATTCCCTGTGTTGATAATGTTCTGGAAACGTTCCATATCTCTCCAGTAACGCGTACTTCATTGCGCATTGAACCCATTGCCAAAAGCCTGTGTTTTGCAGCATTTTACAGATCGTACTCCATTAAAAGTCCCATTTCCTTCATCAAAGAACTAATTACTTTCATGTAATAGCAGTATTGATTGTGTGAAGTGCCTGCATGTCTGCTTGACATTAAGCAGACCTGTAATATGAAATAGAGAACACACCGAGGCGAAATATTGAAGGGAAAAGGACGTTTTTAGCTTTTTTATAATAAGCATCACTACAGTGGACTGTGGAACAAACTATATTAAAGGGAAAGGAACGATGAAAAGGTATTGAAAATGTATGTTGTAAACACGGTTAAGTATGATATGGCAAATTAATTGACTTCCCACTTTCATCGCTGATCACAAGGATTTACGCGTTAAAATACTGATCTCATATCTTGGTGTTAAATAAATATGACAGTTAAAGTTAAGAACAAGAATACTGTTGGACGTGAAATATAACATTGTGACTTAAGCTGCGGTGCACAACAAAGGACGGTTGGGTTGAAGCTACCTCACAATACATACCAGGCGCTCAAGGTCAGGCTGTCTCGTGCGACTGTTTGTGAACATGCGACAACAATCAGAGCAGAAGCACAAAGCGTTTTCGAGATTATTCGCAAAGTGTCTGGTGACCGGCGTATTTGTAGAGGTTCCAGAAAAGGTGAAGTTCGATTGGATTGATGGAGTTTAGGGGCCCGTCGACAACTAGGTCATGTGAAGTTCGAGAAAGGTCCTTGTTGCAGCTATGAGTAGTCGCAGCATGCAGTAGTGTGCGTGTGTGCGTGTGCGTGTGTGCGTGTGTGTGTGTGTGTGTGTGTGTGTTCGTCGTCAGCAACACTCATTCACTCAGTCACGACTGACTCACTCACCGATTCACTGACTCACCACATTATTCTTCTATTGTTTCAAAAACTCGATACTTAATTTCCAAATATGAGACTTCATATTATCATAAGGTAATCTCGACCCTTCTTTTGTGACGTCCTCCGTGGTATAGGGTAACTTCCCCGAGGTAGCTGGTTGAATCCCGGCGGCGGGGATGAATACTTTTCGGGCGCAAGCATCCTTAGCATGATCTGCTTCTGAAGGGGTCCTGTGTCGCCGATTTACGGCACTTAAAAGAATCTCAAGCATGATAAAAAGGTCCCTAAGCAAACTTAAGCAGTCTTTAATGCCCAATATAGACTAGGACGCTGAGAACATCCATAAATAAAAACTATATTTCAATTAAATTTTCTTCCACTGTCTCGCATCATATTTCTGCTGTCTAAATTCTTTAATTAGTAACCATATCTTTGATTTGTAAAACGGGTAGGTTAATATCCAAATCCACGTTCTTGCTCTTCCTTTTACACACTACTAATGGAGATGTGTATTTTTTGCGGAAAAATCTCCCCGATAGGAAGCATGCGTGACGTGGTTTTAACATCAACAACCCTATCTTAAATGCAAATGGGGTAAGTGATATGTCTTTTGCCTACCGCTCCATTCAGCTTCGTTTAAGTCTCGCGTCAGCCAAGAGTGTTAAAATGTAAATTGAGCTTCATACTTGAAGCAGAAAGGGAAATTCTGAAAACTTGGCTGAACTCTCATCTCTTCTGCATTAGTCCATGAAACAAACTGGGAAGAATCTGTCACTGGTTGTTATCGCAGTAGATTAAGCACATCTTTGACTGCTTGTGTGTTAACGATTGCTTTGTCGGACATTTGACTTGTAAATGATTCTCTGTTTAACGCAAATGGATGTACGGGAATGTAAAAGAAGCAATCAGAATAAGTCTTTTATGTATTTTATACGGAAGCTTGAGAATGAAGGTGATTAATTCTTCATAAGCGTGTATTGACTATACATAATATGCAAAATTAAAGTATAGTGGGCTATGTATGCAAAAAATCTGATGTGCTGTGCTCTCAGTGCTTTCTCTATAGTCTTGTGCAAATTACTTTTATAAGCTCTTATTCCTCCATCTAGTGAGTAACAACCCTAACGGGCCAAGGCTTACTGCCCGGCTGCTGTGTACTCCACCTCTGCGCGCCACAGGCGTCATGAGTAGGGTGCAATACTGGAGGGGGAGACGTCAGCGCCCCGAGCCCTCCCGGCCGGTTAACCAGTCTTCGCAACCTGGAATCGCTACTGGCCCCTCCGGCACCCAACAAGGCTGAGTGCAGCCCGTGTCAGACCTCCCAGCAGGGGAAAAAATCCCCATGCCGGCATCGGGGGTCGAACTCGGTCTCTCCACACCAGAGACAGGCTCTCTACCACTATTCCCTCATCTACTTGTTATTAATCAAGATAAACATTTGCAGAAAGTATCTTACTGGTAATTTTCTTGTAGGTGCAAAGGGAATATGGGAATACAAGCGATGGTCAAATGCTTTTAGAGCGCTGCTGGTCACTGCCATGGCATTGAAAGTACATCTGCATGGGACGGGGAAAATAACTATTCCCACTCACGCATACCAAGAGAGAGATAGAAGTCTCATAGCTCTTATCAGTGGCAAGCAGCTGATTCAAAGGAACTTTGAGACATCATTAGCCGGTTGTATTGTTAATTCAGACACGTTTGACCGATAGAACAATATGTAATTCTGCTTCAAATTTCACATGAACGTGAAGCAAGTAAACTAATTGCTTCACTTTTTCACATAATAAGTGTGTATAATGTATTTTTATGCTTTGCTGTACGTTTCCATTAACATGTTCAAAGTTCACGGGCCTCTGTTGCTGCTGGTGAAATCACTGAACTAATATAATCTAACCTAATCCTATGTTGTATCTGCTATCATGTAATTGACAACATTTGAAGAAGGTAGATTGTCAAGTTTCTCAGTTATGTCGTTTAATTCTGAAGATTATACTTGGTTTCCAAACGGGGTGATTGAAAAATACTTTTCAGAAGTTTGTGGACGCGTTTCCTACAAGAAAGAAAAAAAGCCCAAATAAACATGTTACTTCTGATTTCTTAAAGTTCAAGAAGTTATTAATGAAAGGGTTTTAAAATGACACAATCTATTTTTATTTTCTCTACTGGTAGAAACGTAAACTGTTATTAATACATTTATAGACTAATAACGCCTAAACAAAGCATTTTGGGGCATATGTTTACAAGAACGTTCTTTCTGGTGTCAGTGTAAGACTTTGTAAAACCATTTTTGAATCACTCTATACATTGTTTCGATTACCTTAAAGCATGAACCTCTGGAATTCAAGAGCACGTGGCTACTATAAATTCTACCCCAAAGCGCTACATACTCTGTTGTTTTCAGAAGGAATAGGAAAATAGAGCAAAGAAGATACTGCATCGCCCTAATAGCTTGCGAGAGAGCTAACTATGGTTTACTCGTGCAGGGAATTAGTAGCAGTACTCTCATGATGGCATTACCGTATTACTCGCTGTTATAGATACTTAGCGCTATATTAACACGACCAAAAGGAAAGTTCCTCCTTCTGTCGTTAATCTTAAAAGCTTCATCACAGGGATGAACTACAACGGTGGTTAACAAGCTTGCTATCTCTGTGTTAATCAACAAAAACACGTCTTGACGGCATTGCTGTTACCTAGTTAGATGGAGGACGAAAATGGACAATTCCTGTAATTACGAATGTGTAACCAGCTCATTTTTAGGTGTGTTCGCCTCTCTAGACCACCTGAGTAACGACACTTCGAAGTACGTAAAACACCTCTTCTGTTTTATTGATATTGCTTGAAATACATAGTATATTGCATATAAGGATGGTAAGTGATTTTTACTGGACCAAGATAAAGTTTGAAAAGACTAGACGTGGTGAAGTCTTTTCAATTTCCAAAAATTAGTAAAAGCACTTAGCACACACGTGTTGTATACAATTTTTTGGGAGATAATTAGTAATTTAATACAGCGCATGAAAGTTGGAATACGATTTCAAGATCAACAAACTCGTCCAATTATTTACCCACCATTATTAATGCTAATTGTTGATTTCAGCGCGGAACGTGTATTGAAATTCAGTGACTCCCTGCTTATCTTCGATCGTTATTACAACGAAAGTTGGACTGGTTCCAGTGCTTTATTCGTTTATTATAACGTATGGAATATAAATAAGAAGACAATTATTGAGGTGGGTAAAGTCAACAAGTAGGTTTGATTACATTTTATATCTGTATTAATAAACATGTTCTTAAGTTTAAGGATGTGAAAATGCTAGCTTATGCCTTTAAAAGTGCGTAATATAGAACGGTGGATTAGGTTGAGAGGTGTGAATGTGGGATAATTCATTTACCTGCAATGTCAGCATAACTTCAAAGGCCATGCAGTTATACCCTCTTCCAAAAATATGTATAATATATCTGGAGATATGAAACATAAATTAATAAAGCGTGGGTCTTTGTAGCCACATACTCAGATTGAAAAGAAACTAAATTAGAAGTATAGCCAATGAACACGACTAATAGCTACGTCTGTGTTAGGTGCTTTCTTCGAATACGTAACAAGCGCATTTGTATTATGTTTGTATAGTGTAGTAAAGCGATATGCATAATTTCGTGTTGGCATAGAAGCAACTATGCAAGGTTCAGTGTCGTGTGACGGGCAGGTTCGGAACTACGGAGTAACCCTGAGACCATAGTCTCAACAAACTGGAAGCATTCATTAGTTCTGTTCTATGCTCATTATCAAGGAGTTTTGTTGGTAAATAAAATACTAGAATATTCTCTTTAAAAATTAAAGCAAAACCTCCTCTTCCATACTCCATATTAAAGTCAGAAACTAATTCAGATTCCCCTTTAGCGATGTTAATTTATACGTATGATATAAAATAAATATTTCTTGATAAGATCTTAATTGTTAAATAGTTTGTGTTACGTTTGGAAAAGCATTGTCTTTGTGTAAGGAGTTGATTACAGTTGTTATATGTGTTGCTGTGTGTCATTTAAGACTAGAGGTATTCACGTTGTAAGGAAATGGAAAAGGAAACTGAGAATAAGGTAACGAATTGTGAATTAAAGCTGTTTTTCTGCGGTATAAAACCCTCTGGCAAATCATAATTAACATACAGCTCCTAAGCGTCGGGGAACCTCTGGAGATATAGGTATTTTGTGATCGCCTTATATTTACCAACATTTACCATATACCTAATATTCACTGGAAGGCTGCAAGTAGTTTAATTTTTGAAAGCATTAACGTTCTTTGACCACTTAGATCATACAGAGTAAAACGAATATATATATATTTTTGTTTAACGACGCTGTCAATTGCCAGGATCACATCAGCGTCACCGGTGTGCTAGAGTTTCGTCCCGCAGGAGTTCTTTTACATGCCAGTAAATCTACTGACATGAAGCTGTCGTTTTTAAGCACACTTAAAAACCATCGGCCTGGGCCGGGTTTGAACCCGCGACCTTAGGATCAGTAGGCAAGCATCTAACCAACTGAGCCACCCACTCCGACCAGAGTAAAAGGAGATTAAGGTTCAAGGAGTTGAACTACCTTAGGTAAAACGTTTCCAGATAACTCGGCATAAACAAGAATAGAACTCGGGTCCTCCTGAATGAATTAAACATCGGCAGGTATTTAAGTGAACATTAAAGCATTTGTTGCTGTTTTTAAACGATGATATGATTATTGACATTAAGTTTAATTGTACAAAAACTGAGGTATTTCATTCCCATGCTCACTTTTTTGCTGGTCTTTCACAAATGCCATGGCATTTTAACGATGAATTGGTTTACATAATCTACCGTGGCTTAAATATACGATTGAGTTGAAGAGAACATAAAGAGCATTCTTATTCTATGATACGGTGAAGCCCAAAATTATAATTTGAGTCGAAGTAATACTCCATGCTCATATTATAATGAACATTTATCTACAGCGTGTATTGTTTAAGTTCTTTCTGGCATCATCAGCTTAAGTGGACTTCAATTTGGTTTAGGAACCCTCTGGTGACAGTTCAGGCGCATTCTAGGTAAATACTAGCAATAATTGGAGCTATTAGTTGGACTCAAACTACGTTAAACATAAAGCAAACACTTGTTTTGAAACTTTACTGAAAAGAAAACATTTCGCTCAATTAAAATAAAGTGACTCGCGTTTATACAGCGTCATCAATTTTTGTTGTGACGTCGCTGGCAACTATGAGCAGCCAAAAACTCCAGAACGATCCTGAACTGATGTGCAGTAAGCGGCGTTCTGTAAATACTGAAAACATGATATGCAGTATAGGTTTATCATCTTCTGTTTATCACTATTATCAAGATTATTATATTCTAAAAACAAGTAAGCTAAAGTAAGTACAAGTAAGATTAAGTAAGTTCTAAATATTATGTTCCAATATCTAGTATTTGTGTTAACATGCCTTTGAAACCACAACCGCAAAAATCATACGACTCATAAAGTGTTATAAGACTTGTTATAAAGTGCATGACTGCCCACATCCAGAGACTCGTAAATAGCCTCAAAATAGATTTCATTCCCTGATTTAATATCACCAACACTTTAGAGGGTAAGTTATGACATACAGATCTTTAACCCTCCTTTAGGCGCGCGCTCTGGTAGAACACCGTTAGTTGTGTTTTTGGGCTTATATAATTGCATGTAGTTTTCTTTCATTCCCACGCTTAGCTTCATTTAGCCTAAATATACATGTCTTTCATTAGTATTACCTTAATACATTAATCAAAGATAAGTAAAACGTAATACGAGCACACCATACACTATAATTTGTACTACACTATATGTAAAGATAAAAAAATTGTGATGCCCAGGTTGTACGATAATTTGAAATAATCTGATGATGATATAGTAATAATAGTAATAATTATAATGATTAATAACAAAGATTTATAATCATTAATCATACTAGTAAAGCAGTAACAGTAAAGCAATAAAACTAATGGTGATAATGGTAATATTTATTTGACAAGCATGTGATGTTACCTACAAAATGCATGTTCTTATGCCATGTGTCATTCTCTTCCTTATGATCAGTTTCTGAATCTGAAGATCTAGTTTATCTTGAGAATTGGAATTATCTGATTCATAAAAGTTGTCATACACGTGTAAGGCATTTTCATCACAAGGCATTATCATGGACTTCTTCCAAATGCTTGGAATTTTGTAGATGGTACTCCGGTTTGTGAGAAGTAATGACATATACTTGCAAATACAAAGCAATATAACACATCTAACGAGGAACAGCGTGTGTCTAATGTGTAATGAGAGTAGACGCGCTAAGTTGGGTTGACCTCTGCGATTGCTCCTTGGAGCTAAAGAAATAAACAGATAAGGTTGTGGCTCCACCAAACAGTAGAGCAAGGTGTAATGTTAGAAGTCCAAGTCAGGCGGTTGCATAGGTGCGTTTGTTCCAAAACTAGAACGTTCAAATAAACGTAGAGGCCTCCATACACCTAGCGACCAATGGAGGGTGAACATGTGCAATTAAATCTGACCAAAAAATTATCCAGAAATGCAGAAAAGCCTTATTCTCTAACTTGGTAACATTTTGGTACATGCATTGCCAACTGCTGACCATTTTACAACGTGGTGACTGTTGCTAATGCTGAGGTGGGGTAGCAAAAAGTCGAACATTTAAAGGCACCTCACCATGACGTTGTGAAATGTGGGCGGTCTCCTCGGCTGTGGCTACGAATGTACCCAACAAAACGCAGAGGGTAATAAACGCTGAGAACGTCCTAACACAAAGAAACGAGAGTAAAATGAAATGAAGTTATGTCTGAATCTTCTTACTACTTACTCAGACTACCTTAAACGTGACTTAAACGTCAGTGTCTAGAGTCGGCGAATCTTTCTTTGAGTGAAAACGCATGCACTCGATCATAAATAAATGCACGAAAAGTAAAAGCAGAACTTATTTTCTAGACATAACAAAAGGATATGAAAAGGATTGTACATATAGGAGATACGAGTGGCACTGAATTTAAGATATTTCTATAAACAATAAAATACCACAGCTTTAATCAAATGGGTGAAACATTTGCAGAAATAAGATTCCCAAAGTTGGTGTAGGGTTGGGCACAAAAGGAAATCCCAAATCGAGAATTATAAGTAGGCTGTTGAGAAGAGGGGTTTTGCACAAACCGTGAACTCGTATAAATGAAGAATTTTTGGAAGAGCAGAGCGTGAATCTGAAGCCCACATTAACTCAGCAGCTGAAAAGTTGCAGTGTTGATCGCGCTGTTAGTTTGTTACCCACACAGAGGTTCCTTAGGAATCCATCATTATTCTGGGTGAATTGTTAAGTTTAGTTACCAAAACAAATTTTATTCATGTTTTCAGCCACCAAAGCAATTGTTTGAAACCACAATGTAATGTAGTTCCACTCAATCCTTTGACATCTTCACAACCTGAAATGTAAAATAAGTAGTTGCTTGTAGCAAGGATTTTCCAGTCAAATAAACAATCCTGGGGATTTCTGTAATATTATTCTGTTTCAAATGAAGCTTGTGCTGATCGCACTTATTTTGTTTTATGGAGGCACCTCCTTTGTTTCGCAACTCTTGCTTTCCCCGCTGGGTTGCGCTAGTGTCTTCCTATGGGTTGCCTCTCGGTCTGACAGTGAAAGGAGACGGCAGTCGGAGTGCTCCTTTCGCGCCGTGCGGGGTAAGTTGTTTGGCTTTAACTAGGGCTCAGGGTCCACGCGAAACATTTAGGCTTTCAGATAGGCTGAAGACTGCCCGACTCCTCGCTTGAGAGGGAATTGACTGGGGGTTATGCAAATTGGTTTGTCTTACCTGTATCTCTGTTGTGTTTCGACTTCCATTTCTGTATAAATTATTGATCCATAAAGGTTGTAGTTCTCGGAATTTTTAGTGCTCTCTTCTTTTCAGTTCCTCCCCCCCCCCCCTTTCTCACGATTGTACCTAAGCCCCTATGGTACAAAAATGGTAGCAGAGCGTGGTTGTCTTATGGTCGAGTGGGGCAGTTAAATTGAGCATTGGGTTATTGTTTTGATTAACCATGTCGAGTGACTTTCAGCTGTTGCGTAAGAACGAAATACTATTTGAGTTGGGGATTCGTGGACGTGATGATTTGTCGTCGGCAGACGTTCCGGCCCTATTAGACGCACTTCGTGGCGTGAAGGATAACGATTATGTTGTGTTGCCGGACAAACATTTATTGGTAACTGAATCACCGTCATTATGTGAGGCCGCACGGCTGGAATTTGAAGAGTTGTTCTCCGAGTTGAGTAATATCTCGGGGTTTTCGAAAGCGCAGGTGAGGCGTTTGACAGCCAGGATCTGGCATTATGTGCAGCGGATTGAATATTTCCAAAAATATTGTCCTAAGGTTAAGTTCGGGGTTGACTTAGCCGAGCTGAAGGGGCAGTTTAGGAGATATTTAGATGTGCTTGCTCAGAAAGGGGATCGGGCCGAGTCGGCTACTGTCACACCAACTGTGACGTCTCAAATGTCGGCCTTTAAACCGCTAAAGTTACTTCACCCCTTACAACAGTTGGTTGAACCTTATCAAGTCTTTAAGGTTGTTGATGTTCTTACAGCTCTTGAATTTCTGAAGTTCCTGGTAAGAGCTAAGGATTGCGCTGAATTATGCGAAGTTCCCGGTTTGCAGCTGCTTGAAGTAGTGATGTCAAAAGGGGGTGACGCGGTGCGCAGTATAATTGGGCGTATTAAGGGACGTGTTGATCCAGTCTCTGAATTACATGACAGTGTATTGAAGTGTTTCATTCCTCGTCGGGAGCTACATACATTAATTCAAGGTCATTATTTGAAACCCCAGGGATCAGGAGAGCCTTTCTTCGAGTACATTAGCAGGGTTAAGTTGTTTGCGCGTATACTACGGTTGCCAGATAGCGAACGGCAGATCTGTGACGTCATTATTACGGGGTTGACCCCGGAGGTACGTTCTCTTTTGGTATTTAGCTCTTGTCCTGCTACGTTTAAAGATTTAGAGGGGCTATTGCCGATCTTGGCAGAGTATGAGGCGTCAAATGCGGCACGAAACCGCGAATCATTGCAAGTGCCTCTGCATGGTGTTCGATTTGAGCCGCGGCAGACTAACCGAGGAGATTTGGCTCGAGATAGTTTTCGCTCGCCAGGGTCTTGTTTTAGATGTGGTTCTCCTGAGCATTTGGTTAGACAATGCACGGTGGCCAGGAAGCGTGGTGGCGTTTTACTACCCGTGGGGGTAGATGGTCAAAGGCGCCAAGATTGACAACGAGCCCCTTGCGGAATTTCTGCCTGTTGTCGGATATTCCGTCGGATAATAGCCAAGCCCTTTAATTTGAAGCCGACAGTACAGGTGACTGTTGGGAAACGACAGTTAATCGCTCTCTTGGACTCGGGAAGTTCCTGCTCTTTGGTACACGAGGAGTTTTATTATACCTATCTTGGTAAATTCTCGGCCAAACCGCGACAGTGTAGCGTTGGGTGCGTGTCTGTAAATGGTCATAAATTTCAGGTGAATGCCAAGGTTCTGTTGACCATACGTATTTCGCGTTTTACGTGGAAACACTATTTCTATCTTCTGCCGGACCTGCCATTTCAACTGATTTTAGGCTCGGACTTTATGACTAGAGTCGGCCTAAGGCTTGATTTTCGGGATGGGGAAATCACCTTTGCATTTGCCCCTTCCGAACGAGTTGCATTTCAGTGCGGTCAAGTCATCAACAAACCACCTTTGGAGGAGAGTGGCGGGCTACGTCACCATATATGCGACGTCAGCAATGCTTTCCCCCATTTGACGGAAGAGCAGGGCCGTTCGCTGGAACAACTCTGTGCGAACCATGGGTCATTGTTTGCTGACCGTTTAGGAGTAACAAATTTGGTGGAGTATGATATACAACTAACAGACGACACCCCTGTGAAGTTACCACCCTATCGTGTCACCCCACCTAAAATGGCTATTCTTCGTAAAAAGATCGACGAAATGTTACGAAAGGGAGTGATCAGGCCGTCCACGTCTGCTTATAGTAGTCCAGTATTTCTGGTCCCTAAGGGCGAGGACGATTTCAGGGTAGTGGTGGACTACCGGCACTTGAATAAAAAGATAAAGATCGAGGCCCAACCAATGCCACATCTAAATTCGGCAGCGCATTATTTTGCGGGTGCCAAAGTATTTACTAGTTTGGATTTGAATAGCGCCTACTACCAAGTGCCCTTATCGGAGTCCTCTAAGCCACTAACGGCTTTTGCTGTCCCATGGAGGCTTTATGAATTTCAACGAGTACCCTTCGGAATTGCTACTGGAGCTCAGGTGTTGTCGCGGTTATTAGACGAAATATTTTCGGACATCAAGTTTAAATATGTGTATCACTATCTAGATGACGTGGTTGTCTACTCGCCCGACTTTGAAACCCATTGCCAACATTTAGCGGAGGTCTTTGACCGGCTCGAGCGCGCAGGCCTTACCTTGCGCAAAGAGAAGTGTAACTTTGCTGCGGGACAGATTTCTTTCTTAGGTCATATTGTATCTCCGGCTGGGATAACGATTGATCCGGAGCGGACCAAAGTTCTACGTAACTTTCCTCCCCCTAAAACCGTAAAGGCATTGGCCAGGTACGTGGGGATGGTGAACTTTTTCAGCAAGTTTATTCCGCATTTTGCAGCGCGGGCGGAACCACTGAACCGTCTTCGGCGGAAGGGAACGCCGTTTAAGTGGGGTGAGGAACAGCAGCAGGCCTTTGAAGACCTTAAACAGGCCATAATGAATCCCCCGGTGTTGGCTTTCCCTGATTTTTCACGTAGATTTATCCTTCAGACCGATGCAAGCAGGGGATCGGTGGCTGCTGTTTTACTCCAGGATTTTCCTGTGGGGCGTAGGGTTATTGGGTATAGTTCACGTACCCTTACTCCAGCCGAGCGGAAGTATTCAGTTTACGAACTTGAAACTTTGGCTGTGGTATTTGGCTTAGAAAAATACCGCGAATATCTGGAGCATGTTGAGTTTACTCTTGAGTGCGATAACCAGGCGCTAACGTGGTCGTTGGCCTCACCGCGATCTACAGGCAGGTTAGCGCGTTGGGGGGTACGCATTTCAGCGTTTAAGTTTGTCCCGATACATATACGTAGTTCAGAAAATTGTGTGGCTGATGCCTTAACAAGAGTATTCGAAGACCCGAGAGAATGTAAATGCGGAAAGGAAAATGTTTTAGCCGTCTGTGAATTTCCGGAGTTGTTCGAGGGTTTGCACACACATCAGAGGAAAGATCCGGATCTGCAGGCCCTTATTGATCGGCTTGAGGCTGGCGAGGTTGTTACCCCTTATTGTTTGAAGGAGGGTGTTTTGATGACCCAGGCTACCTTCGACGGCAAGAACAAGGTTGTTTTGCCACGGGCCTTAATTTCCATGGTGTTTGAATATTTCCATTCATCTCCTGTAGGCGGGCATTTGGGAATAGCCGAGACCAAAGACAAGATTCGGGAATATTTTGTGTGGCCGGGCATGAATAAAGAAATTGCTTCCCGAGTTAGACAGTGTCAACTTTGTGCAATGGCGAAACCCGCGCAATGTACAGTATGGAAAGGTTTAGCATCGGAGGTGGCAAGTAGACCCCTGGAAAAATTATTTGTGGATTTTGTCGGTCCTTTCCCTCGTTCAGTCCAGGGGAATACGTATGCATTAGTCGTAGTAGATTCGTTTAGTAAGTTTGTATGGATGTCGGCCTTACCGAAAGCGAATACACGAGGGGTAGTCAAGGTTCTCTCTTCAGTATTTGCGGCTTTTGGAGCCCCTCGTTATTTGGTAACAGACAACGCCACTCAATTTACTTCTTTCGCCTTTAGAAATTTCTGTTTTAGTTGGGGCATTAAAACCATAACTACCACCCCTTATTACCCCCGTCCTTCCCATGCCGAAAGATTTAACAGGAACCTCAAATCAGCATTAATAGCCTTTCATCATGATAATCATACTAAGTGGGACACTAATTTGTCTCGGTTGCAGTTGGCGTTTAATTCGGCTCGACACGAATCACATGGCGTTACCCCTCATCAGCTTATGTTAGCCTATATACCTAACTCTCCGCTGTCTAACCTTTGGCGTTTGGACGATTTGCTTCCCCAGAATATTACTCGCGAGGAAATATGTAGAGTATGGAAGGCCGCTTTTCGGAATTTGAAGAAGTCACTTGCCCAGGTAAAGAAGCGGTATGATGAAAATAAACGGCCTTCACCTTATGCCGTTGGCCAGAAAGTACTGTGTAAGCTGTACACTCAATCTTCTAAGCAAAATGCTTATGCAGCGAAGTTGGCTCCTAGATACGTAGGGCCGTACGAGATTATAAGTATCTTCAAAAATGTTTCTGTGCGCTTAAGGGACCTCCGCACGGGCCAAGAAAGGAGAGCTCACGTCTCACAATTGAAACCCTTCCAGTAGTTTGGTATCTGTTTTCCGTATGTGTATGGGTTTCCTTTGTTTACTCCTGTATGTTTATGTTGTGAATAAAGTGTTTTGTTTGGAATGTGGGTGTTTGTTTATGTTGGAGCGTGCCATGTGTGCGCCGGGCTGTATACCTCTACGGCGCCCCTGTAGTTAGTTTCTGCCGGGCGTGTGGAGTCGGCATTGTGTAGATTTGTTTTCGTGTGTCTTTGTATGGAAGCGGTGTGAGGTGTTTGGTGTGGTATGTTTGGGGAGTATTTGTGGGATGTTTGCTGCGTGCTTGCGGTGTGTGTCTTGTGTAGTAATTATGTGTATTTCGTGTTTGTTCTCTTCTGTTGTCTGGCCAGTAGGGATTTTGTTTTATGCGCATTTATTTATACAAGGCCTTGTTTATTTTGTTTAACTTGTATATATATTGTTTAGCCTGTTTTAAATTGTCATTTGGAAGAAATTATATTTAATGTTATTCAAGTTCGTTTAAATTGTTCTTATATTGTTATGTTCATTAAACAGTTTATGGTATGTTATCACGCTTGTTGATTATAAATTGATTCAATTTTTTAATTTCTGCTATTTATGTATTTGATGTCATCCACAGTTCTGTAAAAATACTGTCATTCATTCAGTTTGATCTACCCTGAGATGTTATTTTGGGGCAGCAGCCTATTTGAAGCCTGCGTTTTGTTCCCTTTCTGTTGGGTTTGTTCCGTGTTACAGCCTCGCCAGCTCCTGTTCGTAACCTGTCCAGAAAGCACCTAACCACCGCAGTTTGGCGTTGTGTAATGTTAAGCCTGGCTGTTACCATCTATCTGGAGTGTTACTGCAGCAGTAAGGTCCGCAATGGAGATTTCTGGAGGCCAGGGAGGTGACGATGGAATATGAAGGGGCTTGTATGTGGCCCACGTTTTGGGTTTTGGACTTTCTCAACGCCTGATTGCAACGAGAGGGCATCCACAGGCTCAAACCCAGAATTTGTTAATTTCTCTGGAACAACGAGGGATCGGTACGCCCAACGAGCTGTGCATCGTCTCTCCCGTCCTGGAAAAACAGAATTGTGCTCTCTGATGTGACAGTGGCCAGTGATTTGTAGTGACAGTGTTTGGTGCCAGTGCTTTCACAGTGACCTGTACAATGACCGGGCGGTGTAAGGTGTGTCCTTCCTAATATGATACTTCTCATACAATATCAGTCTGTTCCTTTCCAGAATGGCGAGGGCGTGTTGTCAGATGGGGGCGGGAGTATTGTGCTGATCGCACTTATTTTGTTTTATGGAGGCACCTCCTTTGTTTCGCAACTCTTGCTTTCCCCGCTGGGTTGCGCTAGTGTCTTCCTATGGGTTGCCTCTCGGTCTGACAGTGAAAGGAGACGGCAGTCGGAGTGCTCCTTTCGCGCCGTGCGGGGTAAGTTGTTTGGCTTTAACTAGGGCTCAGGGTCCACGCGAAACATTTAGGCTTTCAGATAGGCTGAAGACTGCCCGACTCCTCGCTTGAGAGGGAATTGACTGGGGGTTATGCAAATTGGTTTGTCTTACCTGTATCTCTGTTGTGTTTCGACTTCCATTTCTGTATAAATTATTGATCCATAAAGGTTGTAGTTCTCGGAATTTTTAGTGCTCTCTTCTTTTCAGTTCCTCCCCCCCCCCCTTTCTCACGATTGTACCTAAGCCCCTATGGTACAAGCTTTGATGCAAAACTTTCTTTTAACTGCCGCAAGGGAATTTTTCGCTTAGTTTTGACACAGCGAACAATGTAGGCCTTTTTATCGAGGTATTTTACTAGTTTGGTCATAGCTTAAGTGCACACCTCCGAGGTGTGGGGTGGCGTGTCTATACGAGCATTCAAGAGGTTTGGAGTTCGAGTACTGTGATAAGTTCTGTTTTTTCCAACGAATTCTCTTGTCCTGTAAACATGAATGTGGGATTAAAAATGTTATACTCATTTGAGCATAATTTCAACCATTTTCCCATTGCCGATACACCAATAAGCTTCTAGACAAACAGAGAAACAAATAGATTGTAACACCAGTTACACTGTAGTCATTCTAAAAGAGTGATGACACCCTACAAAGCAATTATATGTTTGTAAAAAAGGACGTGTTTATTATGTTCTAACCACTTTATTGTGAGGTAAACTGTTTTCTCGCTCCAACTGCTGGTAGGATTTATTAATATTCTGTAAGACATTGAAATTTTCATTTAGTTGCCGAAATCTCAGTTTGAGAAAAATCCGACTTAATTTTAAACACAAGAAGGAAGGTTATTATATAAATGTAACGCTTTTAGAGGAATGGTGTTATTAAATCCCATTCGAGGTTATCAACGCTGAAGTAATAATTAGATGTACTGCTTGGGATGATAATGAATCTTCATTTCCCTGAATGAATGCAGAGCCATGCTGCAGTATGTAAATTAAAGCCTTAGCAAATTATTGTCATTATCCTTCCATTTATTGCTTTTTCCCTAGAGCAAAACGCTGCTTGATAATGAAAGAGCTCATATGCTCTAGAGAGAGAGATCAATGAGTACAGATACATTTCATAATCACGCTCATCTACACGTTATTGTAATATACCAGTTTTAATCCAAGTACGGATTAAAAATAGTATGGTTTTAAAGTTGTTTCTTGTTATAATTGGAAACAAATCTTAAGTAAATATTGAATATAACAGTCCAAAATAAATAAAATTTATTGTAATCCGTTACTTAAGCTACACATTAGCATCTGTTAACGTATTACAAAGTCTCGGAAGCAGAAGGGACTTCACTTCCTTGGTGTAAAAATACTTCAGCAATGAAATTACTTTGCATTCAGGAAGTCCCGGATATTCTAATCCATTGTAGCCGACCGATTAGTCCTTTTTTCCCCATTTCTTCTCGTGGTTTCCTCTGTCACCAGATGAACACTGGATTGGATATTTTCAGTCTATCTTCACCTTTTTTCTGTTCAAGAAGGATGTAGCCTGTGAATGGTATTGAAAATCTCATTTCTACTTCGATTCTCTTCTGTTACCATTAGTGTTCTTATTGCCGATCCAAAGATTAACTTCTGCGTCCCACATTCATGAGGTCCCGGGTTCAAATCTCATTGTTATTTTTCGTGGTTGCCCTTAGTCTCTAAAGTACACTCCAGATTGGATAGTTAACTGCATATGGGGACCCCAGTAATTTTTTAATTTGTTGCTAATTTTAAACGGGGTTTGCATTGTCTCCTTGACCATTTCTGTACTTTAACTTCTAATCCCTTGCTACGCAGAAATTGCCTTTTCTGGAATTTCTGACTGATAACTTTGTATAATGACCACTTCCGTAGCGCAGTTGGTAGCGCGCTTGCCTCTGGCGTGGAGGACCCGGGTTCGATCCCCGGTACCAGCATGGGGATTTTATCCCCTCTGGGAGGTCTGGCACGGGGTGCACTCAGCCTCGTTAGGTCCCGGGGGGACCAATTGAGGAGCTACTTGATGGAGAAGTAGCGGCCCCAGGTCTAGAAGACCGCATAACTGGCCGGGAGGGCTCGGGGCGCTGACCACGTCCCACCCTTCAGTACTGCACCTCACCAATGACGCCTGTAGTGGGCAGAGGTGGGGGACACAGCGGCTGGGCGGTAGGCCTTGGCGCCTCGTGGGCTGTCGCGCCGGGGTTTAGTTAGTTTTGTTTAAACTTTGTATAATGCTGCGTATTGAGCAGCTAGGGTTCGCTGTCGCCCCATATGCAGTAACATTCAGCAGATTTCTTGCATTTTTTCTTTACTTTCTTATCCCTTCCTATGCAGAAATCGCCTTTCCTGTAATTTCTGACCCTTCAGCTTTTTTTTTATTTTGTTCTCATTGTATGACTTTCGCATAACTTGTAAATCTAAGAGATATACCAAATCTTACTATACAAAAATGAAGAACTTGCTAAAACACAGATAATGACCAAATAAATTTTTTGTATAGTGAACCATTTCGCAGATATTTGTGTGAATTTTGGAAGAAAAGCTTTGGTCAAATATAACATCCATATTCATTTTTATAGGCTAGCCCTGCAATGAGAACGTAGTGTTAAAGCTTTAAAACATTTGACTATTGCTCAAAGCCTATTGCATTCAAATATTCCCCTTGCACCTACAAGGAAATAAGCAATAAGATAATTCGTACAAATGTTTATCTTAACTAACACGAAGACGATATAGGAATGAGTTTGTAAGAATGGTTAGTACAAGAGTAGAGAAAGTCATGTGAATGCAACAGATCAGATTTTTTATTATGTATCTCCCTTATACTTTTAAGTTGAACTATTGTCACATTATTCAGTTCAAAATATCAAGTCTTACGCTCCCTCCGACCACTGTTCTAGAAATGATTCTTACAACAGCATAGATTTCTGAGTACTTATTTTAAATTAGATAAGTGTTTGCAGGGATTTTATTGGCTATCTCAGGCAAAAGACTGATATAGTAGACTGAAGCGATAGTTAAATCTTTAAAGCGAATATCTCTGCATGAGGGATTTGAGACCCCACTGCTTATATGACTACGAGAACATGAAAACAAAATAAGAGATCTGAATACACCTAATATGGACCTTTAAGTTCTTGGAGATAAGGCAGAATAGCAGGGTGTGAACAACTCGCAAGCATTCAGGGAACTTTAGGAAGCAGGCAACCACTGCAGTGGGTCTCTTCAACAGGTAACTCATTTGCAGTCAGAGCACAAATATTTTAGGGAGTTACGGAAGTTAGGAGGTGATGTGGGGTTGAAAGACAGTAGTAAACATAGATAAATACACAAGGGTAGCGTTCTTGCCGGACTAATACATCCTTAGAGCATGTTAAAGGAGAAACATACCTAATTTTGCGAAAGCTCAGTATGCTGCGGTCTTGAATCAACTTACTAAGATTATTATTGCAACAGGCAGCCTCCTATCACAAGATTTCTGAAAAGTCTTGTGTGTTTCCACTCTCATGGCTTTCTCGACTCTTGTACTAGCCATTCTTACAAACTCTTATTCTTCTATCTTCTTGTGGATGTTTCATTTGACAGAACTAAAAGTTCTCCAAAACTCACACAAATAACAAGGCATATCTCCGAAATACAGTAATACACTGTATTTAGACATAAGTTGTGTATTTTAGCAAAATCTACATTTTTTGTATAGTAAGATTTGGTCTATCTCTAACGGTTTGCCAGTTATGCAAAAGTAGTCCACAGTAATACGACTACAGGGGTTATAGCCTGAAAATTCAAGATATACATTTCATTTGTCAGAAAAATATCTCAAACATAATCGTTAGTCATTTTCAAGAAAATCAAAATTTTCGCAAGATTTTCGATGTAAAGGGTAGTTTAGGGTGTAGGAATTTTCTTCAAAGTCTTCGTGTCGCATTCTTGAAAGACATTAAACTTAAATACCAACTTTGATTTTTAACCGACTTTTCGATTTTGGGTTATGTGGTCCACAGACTGACAGACACGCAGATGTAGACACAAACAAACACACACACACACACACACACACACACACACACACACACACACACACACACACACACACACACACACACACACACACACACACACGCGCGCGCGCGCGCGCGAATCTTTTTCTAAAAATGCTGTTTCTGAATTCAGAGGGCCTCAGAACATATTTTCGGTGAAATCTCGGCATGGAACTTTTGAGTGGAATAAAATACTTCCTCTACTTTACTATACGTAGTAGAGAAAGTAAAAATATGTCCAGAATCCAATGGTGGTAAACAAATTACTCATGTGTTACGGAAAATACACGTACTTGAATGTTCTAGGCAACGATCCAAAACTAATATCCCTTACTATCCAAGAGAAAATAAATATCGCTCAGTAATCAATCGAAGCATTAGTTCAGAAGATGACATCAGCAAAAAGGAGAAAAGAAGGAAAACTAAAACGGGGAAAGCAAAATGAAATGATCCTATTTTAGTTGGTGGATTAAGAATGCTGTATTTTGGAGAATCACAATACAGCGAACAGCTTATTCATGAGCTAAATATACTCAGGAAACGCTCTCTAGCCAGTGGTTTGGAAAATGTTTTAGCTTCAAAATCTCAAGCTTCGTATGAAACCTTATGTGTGGAAAGTGTGTGCTGTCTTTTACATGCTGAGAAGAAATAAATGATCAGCTTTAACAGTTCTTTCTGTGTATGTTATAATTTTGTATTGTTATGTCTTAAGTACTGGTATGTATATTTCTTAGTGTGCATGGTCTATTTCGAAGATTTCTTGAACATAATAATTGTATCAATAAACACGAAGACATTGATTAAATTACTCAAGAAATGAGGTTTTACTACGAAGCTTACAAAGATCGTAATATTCAGAGTTTGTCTGTTGATAAAGTTTTGGTACTGTGATTTCCTAGCAAATATAGGTTTTGGGGGCTTCTGAATCAAAAAATGACAATTTTTGGAAAAAGCTCCGCATGTGTGACCGTGCGTCTGTGAAATAAAAAAGAAAATAAATGAAAAGCACAAGTCTCTTCAACGTCACATTTCAGTTTAACATCTTCCTAGAATAGGATAAAGAAGATTTTCAAGAACATCTTCCACCTCAAAAGACCCTTCACATGGAAAAGTTTACTAAGCGTGGTATTTTTTTTTCCAAAATACCGTGAGAATTTTGGTTTAAATGCCATATGTTTAAGATATTTTAATGGAAAATGAAACGTGTAGGTATATTGAATTATCTGGTATTGTCCTCAGAAGTCTTGTTCATCCTGGAGGAGTTTTACATAACTCGTAACCAGTAAGAGAGAGACTAAATCTTACCTTCTATACAAAAATGTAGATCTCGTTAAATCCTATGTTAACGATTTTAGTTAATTATTTCGGAGATATTCCTCGTTATTTGTCTGAAGTTTCCAATACTTATGCTTCTTGCAAAATAAAGCCGTTATTGGATTTATTTTTTATTTATTTTATCTCTTGGCCATGCAAGGATAATGCAATTTTAAAGCAATCACATAGCGATCAGCTTAAAGCCTTCCATGTTTCCGTATTTCCCTTGCACCTATAAGAAAATTAGCAATGAGATAATTATTGAAAATGTTTATTTCGATTAACATGAATTATATAAAGAAATAAGCGATGTAAGAATAGGTTGTACAAGAATAGAGCAAACCATGTGAATGCAGCACACCATATTTATTTATTTCTTACATTTTAAGGAAATGCATTTGAGCATCGTTGACAGAAAAAAGCAATTGCAGAAAGGTGTGTCTGTGCAGTTGGGGGCGTGGTGAAAGGAGAGGGAGAGGGAGAGAGAAGAGAAACATATAGGGTACCACAGCTCAAAACCGAAAAGTCGAATCAGTACCAAGCTGAGTATTTAAGTTTAGGGTCTTCAAGGACGTGGAACACAAATGTATACAAATCTTCCATCATTGACTACCCTTTACATGGACTATTTCATACACGTAGATGTTAATTTATCATATACGGTTTATAACCTGGTCATCCTTTAATCTTCTACAATGTATCACTAGATCATTCTTTTGTTTAGTCAATATTGCCAACTGTTTTCCCATAAATGCTTGAACAACAATTTACTGCACATTACAATCGACTAACAATCCAAACTCAAGACGGAGGATAATTCAAAACGATTTGGTGATGCATCAAATTATGAAATTGAAACAGTCATTCAAAATTCTATATCATGTAATGCAATTAAAAATAGGAGTGTGGGAACTCTATTCAATGATTTCTGTAATATTAGTTTACTATTAACGTATTTTCTCAGGAGAAAGATTATTTATGAATATCCAAAATAAAGTGAGATTTATTTGAGATTATGAACTGCTTTTCTGTTCCTGGATTTCGTTTCCTTCAATTGGCAATACTCAGTAAGTCGGACTGCGCTAATCGTAATGAATATATATTTAAGTTATTGTTTTTATAGAAACACGATATTTTGGGGTCTCTTTGTGTAATAAATAATCAACGCTTATTCAACAAAAAGTTTGAAGAAATTAATTAAAATACAACGTTTATGTCAAATGAATTATTAAACTGGGAACATTACCAGAATTTGTATTATTTTGATGGATTAAACAAGGGTCTGCGTCCCATTTTATCAACTTTAATACCTACACTAAATTCCATTATTTTGGGAAAAATTACTTCACAAGCCGCTACATTTTACACCGGAAATCCGATATATCGGCACCTGATACAAAGGGGATAACGTTCTGCTCTCAGATGGTTTTATAATTTATAGGTGCTCTTATGGGGTGAGTAGGTATCCATTACAGGAATGCGATTTGTTGCGGATTATTAGCATACTTCAGATAAATAAAAAGGGCTAGTAAAATATGCCACATTGTTTGCACTCCTGGGATACACACTCAACTGCACGAAAGTTTGGCAGTTCAACTACTTTTGCACAATATTTTCGATTATTTAATGCTTCAAGGCACGTTATCAAGAGGTGTCCAAATCAAAAACTTGCATAAATTTGAGGTTGATTGCGATGAAAATGCATTATCCTGTGCAAAAGGCTGTCATTTTATGAGAACTGACGGGAACAGAACAATCTTATGTGCTATATTTTAAGAGCAATGGTGAAGTTTATATTATTTAGACTAAATATCAAGCTAAATATAGCTTTTTCAAGCGTTTCTACTCAACTAACAAAGTTATGGTTATTTTATAGAGTAGAACATGTGCACAAACCTTGTTAAAACTAAAAAAGGTTCAAATTTTATCAACAAAATTAAAGAAAAAATATAAGCAAAAGTTCTTTGAAAAAGCAACACTTGGATAGTATCTTCACTTTGATTAGCCCTCGTAATAACCGAACGGAATGGTTCAAGCGGTAACGTCTGTGGCCCTATAGGGGAGGTCGCGGGTTCGATTCCCGCGGCCAACCTTCCTCTCCTGGGTTTTCGGGGGGTTTTTCCGAGTCACTCAAGCGATTACTGGGGAAGATACGATTTAACTTACATCGTATTTACCTTACATCCCACGATTCACTCCCATTAATTTCATTCTCCCTATCCGTTCTTTCCAGGCTGTAAGAACCATCGGGGTCATGCGCTAAGATGGGGCTTGCCCTCTGCAAATACGGTGTTCAACTGAAGGTAGGCGCTGCGGTCGGCTGCAGGGGGACTATCTAGTGGTGGTGCGTTCTCTGGCGGTCTGGAACGCTATCAGGCTGAAGAACGTCTGCACCGTTAGGGAACCACCGTAATTCTGCCTGTTATGCGTTGTAACCGTCTTTCTCATATCCTTCCTCCAAGGGTCTGGGCACAATAAGCCATCTGCCAGAATCCTCAACGTAACAGATAACACAAGGGAAGCCCTCGTAATAAAAGTTTACAAATGAGTTTAAATTCGTTCTAAGGATCTATAGGATAATATTCTATGAAAAAATCTCAAAACAAAATTGTATGGAATTCGTTTTGTAAGCGTAACATACATTTTAGTGTGAATCGTAACCACATGTAGCTCACGAATGTTCTACGGTATCTTTCCAGTAGCCTGCACAAAGAAACTTTAAATCTCTCCCCGTTATTGAACCCTCACCCAAAGCACCTGTTTTCATGTTTCAAGAATACTTATTCCTTAATATTAGTTTCAAATTGCACGCAGTTACAGCTAAAATAATATGAAATACTCGTATAGATGCATACAATTTCTATTTTAATAGAAATACGTGCAAGTAATCAAAATAGCTTCTCCAGAAATGAAACGTACTTTAATCGGTATTGTCGTTTAAGTTTAAATTTACTGACACATTTATAGTTTCTCACTGAGTTACAAGGCCAACTTTTGCATTCTAAGAAAAACACTTAACAAACTTCCAACATTTGCTTTTATTTGGAAACGAATGGGAAGTTAGTGAGAAGGAGTTTGAGAGCAAACTAAAGTTTATTGCTTTCTAGAAATAGAAAATAAGATGAGAGAAGTGCACACAAATATATTATCCTTCAGTGCTAAGAGCTTTCTGGGGAACAGTTATTCTTCTAAACTTATTTATTTCCAAGGGTATCAATTGACACATTTTCCTTAGTATTCTCTCTGAAAGCATAAAGAATATCCTGAATATAACTGGCTATTAAAAAGAAATGTAAAATTCGAGATGAATTAATAACGAGGTATTAAACAGCAAGATTGAGATAATGGTTGTTCTTTAATAGAATCGAGTGTATGAAGTCCATAGTATACATGGGTAGTAATTGTTGCTAATCAACAGCTCCTGACAATGTTCTAATTTTACTAGTGTTTTGGAAGCGTTATTTAGAAGTACTTATTTGAAACTAGAACTATCGTATTATTACTGAAAGACAATTTTTCACGCTTCTACCAAAAGAATTGCTGCCAGAGGTAGCTCATTGTTATTCAAGCAAACGTAAGAGCTTTAGATTTTAAGAGTAGCTACAGCTTTTAGTTCTAATAATTAATATGGAACTCAAAATTGGCGTGCCTTACGATTAACAGGGTTACAGGTATGACGTAACAAAGGTAACTCATCGTAAGCGTCTGTTGTAATGGTAGAAGCTGCTTGTTAGCCTTGAATAGCAGTAGCTTAGGCACGCTGGGTCTCTATTTCTGGGCTTTGTGATGACAAGGTTAAAATTCCTTGACATTTTAATTTTACTGTGGTCAATATGTTGATTTATTACGACACTTCCAACAATATTTCATTTAGATCGCTAGTGTTAGTCATTTAAAATGTTACGGACGGTTTACACACTTCTGTTCTGTCAGAATTTGACATTTGAGTACAAGGTAGTCCGAAAGCATTCGTGCATACATGAATATGAAGATAAGCAGCAGGAAACGTTTTTAAACTTCAGTTTAAGTTAGTAATTTGCAAAACTCTACACATTATGCAATTTTTATTCTTCTCTTATACTTTTAAGTTAATCTCAATATCTTAAATTATTCCTCGTTGACGGCCGTAAAGACTTACTTCGTTTTGTGTAGCTTTTGATGTTCATGCCACGCACGCGCACACACACACACACACACACACACACACACACACACACACACACACACACACACACACACACACACACACACACCCACATGCACATACCCACACATCATTTAGACGAAGCTCGAAATTATCACTTCCATGCTCTAGTCACTCTAGTGGAACCTTAAGCGCCTTAGCCAGAACGCAGGCTACCCGCCATTGTTTGTTAACTGGCTGGAGGAAAATCTTGCGCCCAAGCATAGCTGCAACTTCTTCGCATTCCCTGTCTTGCGGGAAGTATCATTAATGCTCACAGCACTTTTATTCGGCATTTACAACTACTGATAGGTTTATCTTTTATTGACCCTGTTTGGATTGAATGCGCCTTGCAACTTTTGTTTATAATGCACTTTTAAGCATCTTTTTTTTCTCTTATTTTTAGACCTTGTTCATAGTTAACTATATCGGACATCACAATGTGCACAATGGCTTAAGCTGGAGAAAAGAGCACAGATTTATAAAATATACAGCATCACAGTAAGTTAAACATGGGATGTTCATTGAAACAGCTCCGCATTGTATAAGCTCCTTATGAAGCTTATTTCGTGGATATTTCATTAAAAATAATGCCTGCTTTACTAACGAGAATGTCAAGTATGTGCTGTTGTCTATTTACAATAGATTGTAAATAACGCAAAAAAGTAGAGTAATCAACGCATCCGTGTGCTGAAAAACGAATAACGCTTTGGTTTCAAAGTTCTTAAGCAGCAATGTAAGAATTAAGTTAGTAATGGCGTTATACGTTAGACTTTGGACATCTTTTACTACAATTTACTTTTAAAGTGTTACGAGATTGAGACGATTAAACAATCAGCTTAAGCTAATTCAGATAAGTTTAAACCAGAATAAAATTCCGTGTATTTACTATACTGAAGGATGTATTCTTCACACAAAGGATGATTTCATAATAATAATACTTATAATAATTGACATACACGTTCATAGTTTACAAACGCAACTTCGGGCTGCAAACTTAGTTTGTTCACAGCTCATGAACCCGGGCAGGGATACTGGAAGCCAGTACGTCAGTAAACAACTCCAGTTACACAGCAATATTAGAAGCTGGAGTTGTGCTTCTAGTCGCATTAATCTGTATTCACGTTAGATTAAAGAAAAGAAGTCGCTCAAAATAGCGGAACTTAAATTTTAGTTTTAGTTCACACACTATATTTAACTTATAAAAGTAAATTATGTTTTCAGCTAACCCCTCTTCCCCCGCTGATCGCTTCCTACCTTTTCCATAGCTTTTAAAAACCCTGCCAGCCTATTTCAGTCTCAAATGGTATAACCTCTAACTTATATCGTGTAATTCCTGTATGGATAAGTCACGTTCTTTAACTACTCATTTTACTTTGGCCCAAGCTAGTTCTATAGGATTGAGATCACACTAGAGCCGGGGTCTCCAAACTACGGCCCGCGGGCCAAATCCGGCCCGCGACTGCTTATGGTTTTTTTTTTTTTTTTTTTTAAGTTAACTGTGTCATGAATTAGAAATTTATTTAATTTTAATGTATCAATTAATTACAAAATAAAGTCTTACAATATTATTTGAGTTAGTTGCGTATTATTACAAATCAACGTAAATATTAACACACAAATAATAATACAATAATATTTACAATAATATTTATAATAGTTGGTTACAATAAGTCTGTTGCTGTGATATGTTAGATTGAAAAAAAAACCTTAATATTAGTCTGTTTTATTTACTTGCTATGTAAAGGTTAATGACAAGTATAATAATCAGTCAATTAAATTTATATATTATAACTAACAAATAATTGCAATGAATCTAGTTAACATTAGTGAACATCCCGCGGTTTCACCCTCGGTAGTTATGTTGGGGTAAACAGTATGTAAACCGAAGTTTGGAATGTACATACATATATCCTAAATATCACACATTATTTTCATCTTGAAAATCCCTCGGGGACGGGAAAGCTAAATTAATGTGAATGAAACTGCGGGGTGTCCCCTTCTCAAAAATACTAATGAGATTCATGTAACTGTAACTGCGATTTACCACTGGCAATATTTTGCAGTTGTGGACCAATTATTTTGCTTGTACCAATAATTATTAAGAGAGATTTAAGATGCTCATCGGTTAACTTAGATCTGTAAACATTCTTTGCGTACTTCATTTTGGAGAATGTTTTCTCACACAAGTAAGTCGTACCAAAAACAGAAAACAGCCCACGAGCAAATTTATGCAAATTGTCAAATTGTAACGGTGGAAGACATAAAATTCCAACAAAGATGAGTTTTGATATGTGTTCTTAATTATATCACTGCACTGTAAATCAATAATTCAATAATTTGAAGTTCCGGGGCTAAGGTTTCAATGTCAGTATCAAAAGTATTTTGAAATATCTAAATTTCATTCGCAATGTCATCAGAATCTGAGAAACTGGTATTAAAATTTATCTTCAAAGCACCCAAAGCATCAATTGCAAAATGGACAGGAAACTCAGTCTCAGTAGTGTGGCTGAATATTTCACACCTTTTAAAATGTGTGAAACATTTTTTCCGTGACTGTGATTGAAACAGTATTATTTTCTGCCGAAACGATTTGATATTAGTGTATAACACAGGGAGAAGTTGGTTTACTCCTTGCAATCTTAAATTCAGTTCGTTCATATGTTTTGTCAAATCTACACAGAATGCTAACTTCCAAAGTCATTCAGTATTTTGTAATTCAGTAAGAGGGCAATGCTTTCCATTAAAAAAAAAATTCGATCTCTGTTCGAAGTTCAAAAAAGCGCTGAAAAACGTTTCCACGACTAAGTCACCGTACGGCAGTATGATATGGTAAGTCATTTTCTGCAATCTCTTGAATAAACTCGCGGAATTGTCGTGATTCAGCCCAGTGGATCTCATGAAATTAACAACTCATATGACTGGTTTTATAACTTCAGACATATCCAAACATTTTCCGCACAAGGATTGCTGATGAATGATACAATGTAACACTAATGGTTTGAACCATCGTCATTTTCTACAGCCTTTGACACAAGTGCAATCACTCCTTTATTTTTACCACACATGCTTTTGCCTCCATCAGTTGTAATAGATTTCAAGCTTTTCTAGTATTAGGATTCTTAGTATTAATGGCATTTTTAACCTCCTTGAAATTATCTTCCCCAGCAGTCGTGCCGTGAATACTATCAGTATCAAGAAGGTCTTCATAGTAGTATCTGTCTCATCCGTTGACTCATCCAAGGCCAGAGAAAACCACTCAAGATGTCCTTTTTTGTCACATAGTTGACATGGTAATATATTTTCTGCGATGTCTTGTACCCTTCGAGCCACGGTGTTTGCTGACAAACTGACAGTTTTAAATAAATTTACCTCTTCGGGACAAATTTCTTCGGCTGCTGCAATTACGCATTCTTTGATTATTTCTCCATCGGTGAATGGTTTTCCATGTATTGCAATTTCAAGAGCCACACGAAAGCTAGCACGAGTTGCAGCCTCTTGTTCACTGTTGACTTTCGCTAAGGAGGAGGATTGCTGCGATTTCAATCCGCGCTTCAAAGTTTCAAATTTTGTCTGCAAACTTCCTGTATATTTTGAGTAATGTTGCAAATATTTCGTTTCATAATGACATTTAATGTTATATTCTTTGAAAACGGTTATGGTTTCATTGCAAATCAAACATAGCGCCTTATGACAGAACTCCATCACGAAATACTGATAGTTCCATTTATCTTTGAATGTTCTGCATTTACTATGTACTTTTCTCTTCTTTTCCATTCTAGTAAATCACACACACAAAAACAAGTCAAATCAAAATACTGTTAAGTATGGGCGTTGGTCGGTTCGAAAATGCCTTTTAAACGGGATTAACACTACCTTATTTCACGATTGTTTCCCTTCCTTCGCCTTCCCAAGGAAGGCAGACTGACCGGGGGGTCTCGCTGCCTGCTGCTAGCCATCTCGAAGTGAGTGGAATACACCAGAACGTTCTCGAAAGTACTACTAGCACCATCTGTTAGTGATAGAGGGTTCTACCACTATTTCCGCTTTTGACAACTAGATGTCGTCAAGTGTCACGGTTGTAACAATAATACAAAATTTGCCTAGTCTAGAAATTACAGATAATGGCAGGAAAAATTAAAACGGTTCTGGCCCTCGTAAATTTCTGGAGTAACCAATGCGGACCTAAGGCTGGAAAGTATGGAGACCCCTGCACTAAAGGGCAAGCAAACGACAGTGTGGTCCAATGAAGAAATACGTCCGCTTTAGGAACCCCTTTAGGTTTTGTTTGTTTTAATCATACCATAAGAATCTGTTTTACAGATTTAACTATCAGTTTCAACCCCTTTGTTCTGCAACCACTCCTAGACGGGGGTTTATCTACTTTTTACTCCTTTTCTTCTTTACTTTAAAAAAAAGTTATTTTGTTGTTTAAGGACGCTGTCAATTGCCAGGATCACATCAGAGTCACCGGTGTGCCGGAAGTTTGTCCCGCAGGAGTTCTTTTACATGCCAGTAAATCTACTGACATGGAGCTGTCGTTTTTAAGCACACTTAAAAACCATCGGTCTGGGCCGGGTTTGAACCCGCGACCTTGGGATCCGTAGGCCAGCGTCTAACCAACTGAGCCACCAAGACCGACCTTTTACTTTCGACATAACGCTAGTGACTCGCACGATTTTACAACTGAAATTAAAAGTTAGACTACATGGAATGTCTCCCCTCTGTCCTTCAGGTTGTTGTTTTTGGCTCCTTACTGAACAAATACGAGTACTAAGCGGACGTTCCACTGTCAAACTTTTTATATAAAAGCTTCGTACACAATGGAATTGCAACCCCCCCCCCCAAAAAAAAGCGGTGTCTGTCACACAATGATACATTTTATTCCAAAGGCAAATGACAGTTCAGTAGCAAGCAAGCATGAGTAGACGACATGGTGGATGCAAATATTAATATACAAACTGAGTTATTAAGTATAGGTTTAGGATATATTTCTATGACTTTCGGTGGGAAGAAAGATGTAATAGGAGTAAAAGGCATTGGTAGACCCGTCATGGTTAGAAAGAAGGGAACTTGCCATATGGTGTGAAGTATGTAGATGTCCCATCCTCTTTTGGTGTGAAGCGAGTCCGGTGGCACAATAATAATGACGATAGTAACAATAATAATGACAGTGATAACAGTAATAACAATGGTAGTAAAAAATAACTGTAGTACCTGTTATGCAAATCCAGTTACATTAATAGAATGCTATTCTAAACTTTAACCCGTAAAGAAATTATAAATATTTATCTGGTAGTAATTTCTTCGATTTTCGATGTCATAAAATGATTTCCGTCTCCATTTGCACTTCCCTGAATTAAATTTGTTAGAGAAGGAGTGAAATAAAGATTAATTACCTGACAGCATTAAGGTAGTAATGCTTTTTGTGTCGCCCGCTGCGTGTTTTTGGGTTGTTTTGTAAAGTGAACACACCCTAATAAGCTTTCTCCTCAGTGCCTGCTTCAACTTAACCAGAAGCCCAACGCTGTCTTTGACTTATCCAGCACAAGTGCGTGGCATATTTAATTTGTCCCATCAGAGAGAAACTTCGACATTTCCACAGACATTTGAGTGCGAGAGAAAGAAGAATTTCAAGTGCGAAATTTCTTGGAGCAGGGGGATCTGCAGTGTCTCTGCTTATTTAATTATCCTCTGGCCTCGGGGCGCTATAATCAAGTTTCATCCCATTTAAAATTCCACCAAAATTATCTTCTTATCCAGAACGGCAGAAAATGACAGATGAACACTACATTTTTTACTTCTGCACCACAGTCGGACCTTTTTCCTTTGGAGATAATTATTCTCTGTGTGAAACATTGGTGGACTCATACTGAATATAACACAGTCTAAATTTACTTAAACACGTTTCCACTAATCCTAAAAAATAATCTTAAAGTCCACATAAAAGTCTTGCTTTTATTATATCAACTACGGATGAGTATTATACCTACATAATGTGTTGCAGAAATGACATCCATTTCAAACACAACATAAGAGAGAGTGGACAAATGGTCATTATTTCGACTTCTCAATCCAAAGTTGGACTCAATTCTCGGCTGGGACAGGTGAATGGGTATTTAATATGAGCACAAAAAGCCTGGTAGAGTAAACTTGGACTGAATGAGCGTAGGTTTCAAGTTAACAATGAATAAAAACCAAGTAAAAATTTACAGCCAAAGAGCCTCCAATACAAGTGAAATGGGTTAAACGAATGAATCAAATCAAATACTGGGAAAAAAAGAGTAAATAATTTAGAAACACATACTTTACGTTGATTATGCAAACGCTTTTTATAGGATAAATAAGTCAAAATTACGGGAAATAATGGTTAAAATGACAAAGGAAATGGACCTAGAAAACAAATGATAAAATAAATGTTGGGGTTATGCAAGGGTTGTCACCCTTGTCGTCCATTGTCACCCACCTTGCTTAGTAAACGACACCATAAAATCTTGGCTGACAGCTTTAGAAACAAACTGCAAAACTAATGATGCACCTTTGAACAGGCTATTGTTTGAGGATACCAAGTGATTATGGCTGATACAGAGGACAGTTTTCAGATAGCTATTTGTAAATTAAATTATATAATTAAGGAATACAATTTAAATATTTCAGTTCTAAAAAAGTAATAACGTTCCTAGGAACAAATAAAAAATATCAAAAATGGTAATCAATATCTAAATTATTGAACAGGTGACCAACTTTAAATATTTTGGATGCAGGTTATCATACCAAAGACAAATGGCTATAGAAGATCAGCTTTATAAGTACATATCAATATAAATGACGAAGAACAAGATGTTTAGGGAATAAAACCCTTAAGCAAACTCAAAATTGTATAAAACAGTAGCAATTGTACAACTACTTTATGGAGTAGAAGCATGGGTACTAACACAAAAAGATGAAAAAAAATGTTTTAAAAACATGTAGAAGCTTCAGAAATGATATTTCTAAGATGGTGCTGGGTATAAATCGGATGGAACATATAAGAAACTCAGACATCAGGTATAAACTTAATATGCAAAATATAAGTGAAAAAATTCAAGTCCGTCAAAATAACTGGGCGGAACATTTGCAAAAGATGGATGCACCCTGTATATCAAAAAGAGCTTTCAACTATAATCAAAGAGGGAGGGGAAATGTTGACCTTCCTATGTTACATTGGATCCAGCAATTCTAAGAGTACCGGAGCAGGTCATGGGCCACAAATCGTGCTGTTAATGGTGAAAATGAACAAGTGAAAATATTAAACAAAACCGATTCAGTGTACATGTAGACGTTGCAGCTGGTTGTCCTAGAGGACTAGGTCGTCCTTGGCACCTTTTAGCTATATTAATATACCTTTTACGAATCATATATCATTATTGAAATATCTATTATTTGCAGAGAGAACACCAGTTGATACTAATCACAAGTTTGTCTTCTAATGGGTTAGTGGCGCTAAACTTACATTATTGCACGGTCGAAACGAATTACAACTGAACTGTCGCTATCGGATTACAATCCATATAGAACTGCACTTGTCGCGATTCGCACTTCCTGTCCACTGAACGCTTCGTAAACGTTTAATTGACTTACTGTCTCACTCCTTAACTGTACTCTGGGCACGAGTGTAGCGCCTGCTACACGGCGGAACTTTCTCGAAAGCGAAGTCCCTGGGTCGTACCCAGACGAACTCTCGAGTTGCAATAGCGCACACAATGGGCATTATGTTGATCGGCTATTGTCTGTCTAGCCCGGCGCGGCAGGTAGAAAATCAGGCTAGCGCGCGCCAATCCACGCCTATCTTCCGTCAACAACCTGCCTCATCCATGGTGACGTTTTAATTTGTCGCTGAAGTAATTTTAAACCGAAAATATCAGGAATACGGATGTTCAATCTTTTTAATTTATTTAAAACAATATTTTTATAGTATCAATGTTTAAGCAATGTTGCTAAATGCGTTTAAATGTCCGAGAATCATTGTGGTGGAATTGTCAATTTTAAAGTGTTTTCATTTTTGTCAAAGGTTTGCGTGATCCTAGAACACAGCTTTAGGCATATTAAATTGCATCATGAAATAAATTAACAGATGCCTATGTATGTACACAACAGTGATGATTGCTCCGTAGCCGAGGAGAGATCAATCTGCATAAAAATGCCGGGTTGGTTCAAGCGTAGCGGGATATTTTCCTTTAGGACCATATCTTTGAGAGTAAAAACCAGTGTTTTGAATTTTTCCTGTGGCACGCAAATGAACTAAAGTTAACTTTGAAATTCAACAGTCGGTTGCTTCTCAATATGAAACAAAAACCAAAGTCATGCAATCATTGCCTACTTCATTGCTACCAGCAGAGAGGAACTGTTTAAGACCAAATGGCAGACTGGCCTCACTTTAATTACTCCTTATTTAATAACAGAGACAGAAATGACTTGATTAGACTACAAGCGAATGTCAGACGGAGAATCCTAAATTAAATTAGGTCAGAGTCAGAAGCGAGAGAAGTAATTTACAAAATTACGGCTCTCATACAGCAGACTAAATAGCAGGTAAGAAGTACAGGAATAAAATGGATCTTGAAAAAATATAAACATATAAGAGGCAGAAAGATATTTATGCAATAACTTTCCTCTGTCGTAGTGGCGCAATCTTCCACTTATCAGTAGTAGCAGTATTATTAGTAGTATTAGTAATATTTAATTATTATGATGTTCTATTATTGTGCTCGTTACTGTTATTATTGTCATTCACAATAATATCATTATCATCGTCAGTGGAATCCGCAACTGCTTTATTGCGTTGTTTGCTGGGAATCTTCTCCTCCATCCCTTTTCACCTTCCCATGTTCCTGACTCCTTTACCTCAGTTATTCAATTTCGTTCTCTACCTCTATGTTAACAGGTCTGGCTATTTTGCGTTTTCTTCCGCTTGCTACATCTACTTCACCTTATATTATTATCCCTACTCCTCCATTGCCCTCACTCACTTTCCCCCACTCTGTGCAATTTAGAAGTAACACCAGGATTTGAAAACCCGTAGAAAGACTTTTGTTCCTAGCTAGTAATAAGCTGTAAAACACAGTTAAAGGTATACAAACACTGTGCGTGTTTACTATGTGAGCTGAAATATACAACTCAAGGAATTCGGTTTATGCATACGGCTAGTAGTAACGAAAACATTTCTGCAAGTTTTTAAATATTTACACTATTAAGAATTAGTAAATGGCATAACTTGTCATAAACGCTAAGCTTATTTTTTTCGTGTACATTTGTGGAAAACCAAATTTTTAGCAAAATATTCTTTCTTTTGTAGCGTGTTAGGTAAAGTAGTGTGGTGTAAAATATACTATTAAATTTCGTAGCATCAGTAACACTCATACGAGAGAGATGGAGATAGACAGAGAGGGAGAGAGAGAGAGAGAGAGAGAGAGAGAGATCTTGAAAAAGCAATTTCAATTTCTAGTAAGCCTCTCGTTTGTAATCATTTATTCAAAATCGAAGATTACCGAAAGAGTAAGTTAGCAGGAGGAGGAACCGGAGCGGGAGCAGGCGGAGCAGTAGGACTAACTCCTAGTTTAGCGTCTCTTTATATTTGTCTGCAGATCCTACACTGATAGCCCAAGTAACTTGTGATTATCTTGTGTATGTTGTTCAGTTCTCATTTACATCCTAAAATCATTTTTAAAACTCATATAAAAGTTAGTTGCTGGTTCACTTCATCCCTGGCTTTTATGTTCTTTCTCTTTGTATTTATAGTCATATGAATATTTTACACCTCTAAGGCTGCTTAAAATATAATTATATGCAGTCATATTTAATTTATAATTTAATTTCTAACAACATTAGTTCCAATAAAAAGCTTATATAAAATAAACATACGTTCCTGCAAGGGCGTGAAATATTCGCCGGAGAATATAATAAAATGGAAAAAAGAAACTCTTTAAAAATGAAATATTAAAGTACCATTATTTAGCTCTTGTAGTTCCTAAGTCCACAATCTGCCAATCTGGATCAAAAGTAAGAATAAGACGCCTCAACACAGGATTAATAACCTTAATCGAACAGGAAAAACGAGTTTCGACATTGCTTATATAAAGAACGTTGTTTACTTCGGTACACAATTTAGCGCACTGAAAATATACATTTATGGAGCAACTCGTATATGTCGTCTGGAGTTCTAGGTTATTATCCTTTGATACCTCAAACTGCAATAAAATTACCATTTCATATACTTGCAGCGGAGATTGAAATGCTTCTTCGAGCGCTATAGAAACTTTCTCTGTGAATGTTCCTTCCTATAACAACACACTGCAGTGAAATCGCTTATAGGAAACGCGTTCCACTCTCGGAGGCTAGAAGCTCACAAGAAGTTTTGTGGTTCTGCAATCGAAGAATTCGTGCATTTTCCATAAACAGAATCCTATTATGGTTTCGAGCTGCATAGTAGAATTAGGAGTATTTACGGAGGGGACTCCACACTGAGCCGAGGCTGTCAGACTCCTGGAAGAAGGAGGAAGTGAGACTTCTCTATGGGCGAATAGAGACTGAGCCAGCGCGAGGGTCCCGAACGTGTGCTGGAGATTCTTGTTTTGGACACCAGGGTTCGCCAAGCAGTCACTGTTAGGCAACAACAATACCTCCCGTTCGCCGAGAAGAACACTTACAGTTCGCAAGGTACCCACGCAGCAGCTTCAAACTAGCCCATCGCCAGCACTTCCGAACCTGAAAGATCTGCTTGAATTGAAGCTGAAATGGAGGCATGGGTAATTCGGATGAATTCCCCTGCTAATTCCAGGAAAATTCCCGAAAACCCCCCGAAAAACCCGTAGATCAGAAAGGTCGACCGCGGGAATCGAACCCACAACCTCCCGATTGCGAACCTCACCGCTGAGCCTCTACTTCTGTGAGCTGCATAGTGCTAAACCATAAGAGATTGCCTTAGAAGTAAAAGAAAAAAAATATATCTGACATGCCGCGTTCGTACGGCTTTCTCTATTTACTCGTCTACAAACTTCTCTTACGAGAATTTATTCTTTTATCTATTTCTTGTTAAGATACACTTTCAACTCGCAGTTACACATTTATTGTAGCAGACTTCTTAAAAAGCGAGTCGCTTTCTGATGACGTTCAAATTCCATATACTTTGCATGGCCACGAGGAAAAAAAGCGAACACTGAATAGTTAGGAAAGTATAAATAAGAATAAGTAAAAATAAAAGTTCCTACTACTAATAAAAAATACTTCGGAAATAAGAAACTGCGCAACATTTATCACCTAAGCTGTGCACTGTGATTTCTACATTGCGTACTAATAACTTGTGTATCTCTTGCAGTTTATCAGTAATTTAGAATGAAGAGTCCAGGGCTTTTCCAGAAAATTAAAGGAATACATCATTAATTATGGAAATGTCTTAAATATATAATTTGTTAGTTGACAGGTAAAGCTATTTTTGAGAAAATCAAAAAGGATAAAAAATGTTTCATGTAGAGGGTAGTTTTGAATGTGGCGGTTTTCTTGAAAATTTTCGAGTCATATCCTAGGAACCTGCTGAATTTAAATGTGACGTTTAAAAATTAAGAGTTTTCATCATGGAGTTGTGTTCACAGATATAGATTCACACACATGTACACGCGCACTCATAGATCCATTTATAAATGCTCTTCTTTATATTTAGGGAACCTCAATGTTTATTTCTGGTAAAATGTTTATCACATTTTTGGGTAAAATGCCGTACTTCCTTTGATTTATTGTGACTTAACATTAGAGAAAACAATTCTGAGTGAGCGATGATATACCCTTTAAATAAAGCTCCTTTAAGTGCCATTAGTACCACATGCCTTTTCCTCAAAGCTCAAGGTACGACGGCAAAATTATTTATGAATTATTTATTACCAAGGAAGAGAAAAGTGTGACCCAAACAAAGTCACAGCCTCGCTAATCCTCCTGTAACAAGGAAGAGTTTCCATGTTTTGCTGCAGGGCACCAATTTCTGTGTACTGTGTAGGTAGAACTTTCAAAAATACACATTAACATTTATAACTGTTGCGAACATAATCGCAAGAGTTAAAGAGCTCGAAGTCAGTGTATAATGGCAGGAACGTAATTTTCGTTCATTGTGATTTTAGTGATTTACAAAAATGTACAAACAAGTACTACAGTACTGCGACGGCAGTCACGTGCTCAAGATCAAGCTATATCACTCCATTGCTTGTAAATACGTGGCCCGATGACTATGGAGCGGTCAGAACAAAGACAACTATGAGCGTGGTAGAACAAAGCAATTTCGGTCTGTTCGAGAAACTTTCGACTGCCGGCTTATTTATGAGAATTTCTAGAAATGGTGAATTTTCCAGACAATTTGCTAGTAATTCACCTAGACTATAAAAGTAATTGGGCGAGTTAGTGTTAGAGCAGGTTTTCAGAGTTGAAAATTGTGTTGAGCTTTAGCAGTTAGTTACTTTCCAAGTGTGTGTTGTGTATAGTCAGTGTTGAGAGAATTGGGATGTCCATCGTCAGGGACAGTTTTTGACATTTAATCGTCGCATTTGGAGTTTTTTCTGCTGTAGGTTTTAGTGTTTGTATCATCTGAGCCAGATGTTTATTAGACAGAAAGAGAGAGAGAGAGAACTGAAAGACAGTGAAATATGTGTCTAAATTACGATTGAGCCGAACTGCCGTGTGTTGCAAGGTCACGACTATTTGCTTATTGCGTTAACGATGAAATGGAGAACTATCTTCTGTGATTCAATTTTAAACGAAATAAAGTGATAAAAAACGAAATGATCAATTAAGACGACTACAATGGTACCCATCCGTCGAGAACAGTGGTTACAGTGCACAAAGTCGCCACACAGCAGCGCCAAACTCGTCCGTCGCCAACATTACCGAGCCTGAAAGACAGGATTGAAATGAAGGTGAAATTAAGTGGAGGGACAGGAAGTTCGAGGGGTGCAAGCTATGCTTTTCAGCATTCGCCTAGTGAGGTGTGAAAATCAACGAAAACGTTCATGGAGCATGGGAATCAAACCAATAACCTCCCGAATGCAACCCTCACACTTATCGCCGAATCATCTCGGTTGGTCAGAAAATAATCTAAAAAGATATCACATTACTCTGATTTTTACTTCCTCTACTGGTAAGTAGGGGAAGTATTGTATTCCACCCCAAAATTCGAAGTCGAGATTTCACCGGAAATATATGTTTTGAGGCCCCCTGAATCCAAGAAAAGCATTTTTAGAAAAAGGTCCGTGTGTGTGTCTGTGTGTCTGTGTGTCAGAAGTCAGTCTGTCAGTCTGTGGACAGAATAACTCAAAAACGAAAAGTCGGTTAAAAACCAAAATTGGTATTTAAGTTTAATGTATTTCAGGGATGTGACACAAAGATTTTGAAGAAAATAGCCCCACCCTAAACTACCCTTTACATGGAAAATTTTTCGAAAATTTTGATTTTCTTGAAAATGGCTCTAACGATTTTGATTAAAATGTCATATGTTTGAGATATTTTTATGACAAATGAAATGCATATCTTGAAATTTCTGGCTATAGCCCCTGTAGTCGTATTTACTCTGGACGACTTTTGCATAACTGGTAAACCGTTAGAGATAGACCAAATCATACTACACCAAAAATGTAGATCTTTCTAAAATACACAAATTTTCTTGTAGGGTGAACCATTTCGGAGATATACCTTGTTATGTGTGTGAGTTTCGGAAAACTTGGAACTTTCGTGAAATAGGTCATCGTTGTTCATTTTTTAATATGTTAAGTGTGCAAAGACAACAGAATCTCAAAGCTTTAAAACATTTGACTATCGCACAAAGCCTACTGTATTCCCCCTTGTACCTTCAAGGAAATTAGCAATTAGATAAGTTGTACAAATGTTTATCTTAGCTAATACGAAGAAGATATAGGAATAAGAGTTTGGAAGAATGGTTAGTACAAGAGTAGAGAAAGTCATGTGAGTGCAACACATCAGATTTTTTAAAATGCGACTACATGAACACAAACAACGTAACAGTAGAATAAAACCTAATGGAACGTTTGTTGCAAAATATATTAGTAATACATGTTCCAATAATACTACTATTGCGAGTGTCTCCCATGCGTGAGCTCACGTAATACATTTGCTGTTGCTTATGCCTCCTCATTTGCATGTTTATATGGTGCTCGGAGTTCCTTCCCTATTTGTAACCCTGTTGTCATCATAGGTGTCATTTCACGAGAGCAGTATATTACTGTAGTAAGTGAGATGTATGAAGTGTAATGCAGGAGAACACAAATACATCATCAGCTATACCCTTGCACGTTATTAGGAAACCAGGTAAACTCGTGTTTGTCGTCTGGGAAAATCATTAGCGGTAGCACTGAAAGATCAAGGCTTTCAAGCTTAGATAAACAACACCAAAAACCAAGAAAACTAGCTTTTTAGAATTCCCTATATGCATAGAGACAATCGTAAAATTGTTACTATTCATGGTGTAGGAGTAGCTTAACACCTTTTTTCGAATCCGGAAGACTATTCCAAATCTGTTGGACAGCATTGCCAGAGTAACTTTTTGGGGGTTCTTCCTAATCCTAACCTCAAACTCATCCCTGAGGACTCCGTATTGTTATAGCGTATTCATTGTCTGCTGACGTGTCTTGTAAAAATGGAAGCCAACTATTTCAAAATGAGGACTAAACGACAGAACAGTGTGTTCAAGGTTATGGGAAGGCAAAGCAGTTCTGACAAGGGAGGGTCACCGTAATTGTCGCGGAGAATAGAACATAACCATTTTTATTTCTTACTGGCTTAAGATAAAATAGTTGCTATGCTGCAACTGTATTGACAGAACAGGGAGTAATAGATGCGGCGGTTATAGGTTTCCCCTTTCTAATAAAGTCCTTCATTTAAGTATCGAATATTAAGTATCTTTTTGTCACAATATTCATATTATCTTGGTGTATTTAGTTTGAGCATTTTTTAAATACATACTGTACACTGTAGACTGATTAGCCTCACTAAGGGTTAGTACATCTTTTGTTTCTTTACTTCATCTATTATAATTAAGTGAAGTTTAATTAGCATTTTTATGCAAAATGTTACAAGATAATCACGGCACTAAAGCATGCGGAACTCAATTCTTTTGGGTTACTGAGTTTCCTTTCTTGGGTATACAATACATTAATTTATTATAGTAACGAAAGTAATGACATTCATTGGTAAATACGTAACGCGGTCAACACTGTTCCTCAGAAACAAAGTGCTAGAACAAGTGAAATAGTTTAGCTACTTAGGATGTGATATTTATTATGAATATGCTAGGGATTTAAAACAAAACGTATATAAATTTCAAAACATGTGGCACTATAAAACGAACATTAAAAAACAAAACAATAAGAGATACCATATTGAAATTTCATATAACTATGGCAGTGCCCATTATATCTTATGGAGCCGAGACCTGGACCTTAAACAGAAATGACAAAATAATAATTGAAGCAGCTGAAATGAAATTTTTAAGGTACGTAGCTGGCGGTAATCTCAAAAATCATGTTAAAAGTAAAACAATAAGAGAGCACTTAAAGATATTTAATTTAAACGATAAAATTAGCAAATACAAGATGAAGTGGCAGGAGGATATCTCCAGAATGCTAGAAGAGAAGTTGGAAGACCGCAGAGACGCTGGGAAGATCTCTTCTGAGTCGAAACAGGTCTATCTGGCCTATCTTGAGAGTCCATGATGATTATATATATAAAATCATATGATTTCGCAGTTGAAAGCGCAACTATCGATTCTCATATGTGCAGTCGAGTAACAAACATCAGTAAAATGTGACATGCACAGTAGAATATTAAAACATATAAGTATTTTAAACTTTAAACACGTGGTCAAGCACAAATATACTTATGAAACTTGAGTATAACGGCAATTAAGGTGCTGCTATGAAATATACTTGCATTTTATACTTTGAATAAAATAATATTGTATGTTTGTGATCGCTTGAGAAGAAGTGTATTCCTTACAGGAGAAATAAACAGAAGAATATTTGCACAGTTACGTAATTGCATATATTTGTTGCAAACTTTGCCATCCCTGTCTTTCTGGTTTCTTTTCTTTTGTTTAACTTATTGCTTTCTTTAATATTCCCTCAACAGAAAATGTACACTGGAAAGTTTTAATAGGCTTATGTGTACCTTTTTCTAAAGAATACACCCTTATCTAGTCGAGGCTATTTTCGAATGCTGTTCTAGGAACGATATCATGCTTAAAGGTAGTTTCTTAATTAACTTTTAAATTTACTGCCAATTATAATTAGCAGCCTCGCAAGAGAAAGGGAAATAAAAATAGAAGTGCAAATTTTAAATAGCTTCTACGCTCGTAAACCCTAGAGCAAAACTATACATTGTCTGCGATGTAATGAGATTACCGAAGTTCACTTTTTCTTTTACAACAATAAGAATTAAAAAAAAACGTAAACTGATGTAAATTGTCATGACCAACATTAGCTGGGCTTTGTGCAGATATCTTTTTCTTTAAGGCAATATAAAAGGGGGTAGATATGAGCTGAGGTTTAGTCATTTAATAAAAATGTTATGGTCTGTATGTTCCAAACTAAACAAGGAAAAGTACTTCTACAATTTTTAAGATTGGACTTGCTGTTCAATATAATTATGCATTGCTTCCGAATTTTTGGAAGGAAAGGAAACTCACAAAATAGGTGAAATAAAACATAGACCTAATTTGTGACGCTGGCTGCCCGTCAAGGAAACGCCCAAGGTCAAGTTACCTCACACTACTATTTATAAATATGAGGCCCGACGACAATGGTGTGGTCAGAACAATTAGGTTATGAGTGCGGGGGCAAAGCGACTTCATAACGTTCTAGAAGCTGTTCACATGCAGGGCTTGTTACGAGAAGTTTCGAGAAGGGTATTTTCCAGAGAATTCACCATTACTTCGCCTGAACTATAAAAACGAGAGAGCACGGACATAGTTTTTGCTTTTAAGTGTGCATTGTGTACAGGCAGTGTTAAAATAGTTTGTGTGTATCGTTAGAAACATTTTTAGATATTTAATCGTCGCATCGGAGTTTTGTTGTGTGAAACAGTTTTTAGTGAGAATATGGGCGGAGCCAGTTGTTAGAGAACGTAGTAGGACTGAACAGTATTTGTTCCAAGGGTACGATCGGACAGAACAGCTGTGAACAAAATCACCACGAATTATTTATTATGTTAAGTATAACCTAGAGAACTGTGTTTTTGTGAAGGAAATAAAGTGACAGAGAATGTAACTAAAGTGTCATTGTTACACAATATATAGGTGTTATGTACGAATTACACCTAAACTACGAAACATCTTTTGTTATCCAAACATGCTATACTTTAGCGCAAATAAGCTTAGTAAAGTAAATAAGCTAAACTTTCTTGAAATGATCAACTAGTTAAATTAATTTTAATAACTCGATTTTAATGCACATTCATCAGAAAGTCTTTCGTCATTAATGTTTAGAAGCTAAAGCACTAAAACTGACACTAAAGTTGTTGGATGACACATCACCATATTAAAGAACTAGCGAAGCTAAGGATAAGGAATTAGTATCGGGTTTACCTCATATATGGATTGGATGGATATTTGAGAACGAGTTTGATTTAGACAAGGCAAACAGGCGTGTTGCGTGTTCTGCATTACTCTCCTCTAATACAAATTAATTACACATACATTTTGAAGTAAAAACAAAAAGCTGATGTGTTGCACTCACACTACTTTCTCTACTCTTGTCCTAACCATTCTTACAAACTCTTATTCCCATATCTTGTTCAAATTAGTCGAGATAAACATTTGTACCAATTATCTTATTGCTCATTTCCTTGTAGGTGCAAGAGCATTGTGGGAATACAGCAGGCCTTGAGTGGTAGTCAAATCTTTTAAAGCTTTGAGATTCCGTTCTATTAGCACGGCTAGGATATATAAAACTAGTACCCGTAGTCTTCTTAATGCGAGCTATAGACTTTAATCGTGCAGTAAACGTACTCGTAATACTGAAGAAGCTACTATATTTCCTGATATAATCCCCTGTAATTCAAAATTATTTGTCACTGCACTGCCTCACTTCTGCCTCAATTATAATATCCTGCAGCCAAACTTCATCAGCACACAACTAAGGTGGATTTCGCACAATACCATTATAATTTGAAATTTGTTTCAAGTGCAAATCATTGCCTAAATGAAGAATTTTATCAAAATCATGTGATTTCCAAGCATTAACACTTATCACGGTTAATAAACATGTCGCTATCACTGAATTACTTATACACCGAGTAATTTTAATGTCACCAAATATAGTATGATTTTGGCTAAGAGAACCAGCAATCACTTTGAACGCTTTTACTACCAAGGATTTTGTAAGATTACACTTAAAGGTATTTAGTTTTCTACAAAGCGTTATGAAAAGCCTTGGAACACAGAAGTAAACAAATATTAGAAACAGCTGCACAGATTTGAGCAACTGTCTCAATACATCACGGTGCTTTGTACCCTCCCCACAACCAACGGCATGCTCAAGTTGTGGATATAGCTGACAGATCATGCCTCGAGCGTTGACGTCACCTTATAGGTCATCAGCAGTGACGTAGCACGGTCAGGACATCAAGCCAAGGAGAGACCTACTTAAGGGACCAAGCAATATACACACGAACAGCTGGTTGGGAAGCTAACTCCGAGTCAGATGGTGAGGTAGCTATCTTATATCGAATGTGGGCTGGTTATATTGCATTTTAATCTACAGTTTGCGTAAGTTCTATTTTGCCTTCTAAATATTCCTGGTATGCAGAAACTTTTCAATGTAGTTCAATAACTTGATTCGTTAAAATTCCATAATTCTTCCTAAACTGGAATTGCGCAAAGAATGGCTTATTAAATTTATTCTTAATCATATCAGCCACTCAGGGTAAACTAATTATACTTAGAACTAGTGGAAAGTTAATGGCATTATTATTCAAGTTTGTATTTTTTGAAGATTGCCTTACACGATCAGACATTGAGGGATCAGCATCAAGAGTTATAATTTGCCCGTATTACTTCCTACAATTGTAAACCAGATACCTTGAGAATTAGGAAGCATTTATACGATCCACTTTCCTTACACTTTACAAATTGGTAGTTCGCCTTTAACAAATATACCTTGAATGGGCCGGAGGGTAAGGAGCAAAAAAGAAACCTTACGGCACACAGCTGAAATCAGTAGATATTATAACAAATAATAAATACGAATTAAGCTTAAAATAAAAGTCTTAGTATTTGGTTGAGTGGTAACCCATCGAAGTTCAATGCGCTGATGGACAGCTCCAAGATTTTTTTGATTCGTAATTTCATGTAACTAAATCGTACATCTTTAGATCTTACGAAAACCGCATTCAAGTGTCTCCATCGTGGTAAAAAGCACTTGCAATGGAAAACAGAAACGAGGAAAGAAGAAAAGAAAAAGAAGAAGAAGAAAAAGAATAACGATTCCGCTAGTCTTTGAGCGATAGTCAATGTGAAACATAAGTATTGGAAAAGTCACACAAATAACAAGGAATATCTCCGAAATGATTCGCTCCACAACAACAACAACAAAAAAAATTACATAAATTGTGCATTTTAAAAAGTTCTGCATTTTTGTATTGTAAGATTTGGTCTACCTCTTACGGTTTACCAGTTATGCAAAAGGCAACTAAAGTACACAAACTACATGGACTATAGCCAGAAAATTCAAGATATACATTTCGTTTGTCATAAAGTATATCAGACAAATGGCATTTTAAGCAAAATTGTTAGAACCATTTTGGAGAAAATAAAAATTTTCGAAAAAGTTTCCAAGTAATGGGTAGTTTGGGGTGGAGGAATTTTCTTCATGTCGCATCCTTAAAAGACATTGAACTTAAACACTAAATTTGTTTTTTAACCGACTTTTTTGCTTTTGAATTAGGTTGCCTACAGACTGATAGACACACACACAAAACACACACACACACACACACACACACACACACACACACACTCACTCACTCACTCACACGGACCTTTTTCTAAAAATGCTTTTTGGATTCAGGGGCCTCAAAACATACATCTCCGTGAAATCTTGACACCAAACTTTTGGGTAGAATACAATACTTTCTGTACGTATTATACGTAATAGACAAAGTAAAAATGTAAGCTAGAAGGTAGAAGGACAGACGCGGAGAGGTGGGGCGAGTGGAGACAGAGGCCGGTGAGACTACTGGAGAGCAGGCAAAGTAGAGGGCAGAGTCCCCAGTTAGAAACTCCGACACTAGCCAGTATACTGGTCCGCCGATTCGCGCAGAGCGCCGCTCACAGGGGCGCCATCGAGTCTCAAGGATCTCGGCGTGGTCACGATCCGGAGGCCGGTTACCGTGACAGGGGACGGGAGTCAGTCGGAGCATTGCATCCCACCATACTGCACCCGAACGCACTCTGACACATTCGACCCTGAAGGAGACCATACGAATGAAAGGATGAACGAAAGGAGGAGTGAAGTGAAATTGAGAAAAAGCAAGGCTGGAGCAAGCGGTGGAATGATGGCGGGAGAAACAGAGAACCCGGAGAAAACCCGCCCCTGTGCCGGTGTGTCCACCACACATCCCACACGCCTGGGATCGAACTCGGATCGATTTGGTGAGAGTCAAGAGGTCTAATCGCTCGGCCACGGTGCGGTAAAATGTAAACTAACACTATAGTAAATAAATTTTAATAAACACATTGTAAAATCGACTCTCTTTATTGCCATATTATCCTAGCCAGGTTACCACCATTTTTAGAATTTTTCCCTAAATGGATTGCAATCCAACATTTTATTACCACCCGAAATTCTACTCACCCTATACAAGTGAAAACAACACGTGGAGTGACATGACGCAACTAAGGCAATCTGTCCTCGCCACCACACTACGTGCATCCAGAACACAAACTATCCAGTAGCACTTTTATGAAGCACAGGAAGGCCACCGGTCAATGGCAAGGAGTGCGGGCACGATTATTACAGCAAACGCCACGGCATGACCACGATATTGATGGAAAGTTAAGCAGAGGCTACTAATTCTTTTTTCAGCCCTTCAATGAAGTGTAGAAAAATTTACAATGTAGCAGAGCGGCCTGAAAATATTAGTTGTTAGAATTAAGGTATATTTTGAACGAATGCATTCATTTCCAGCATTCGAGAACAGGTCGCACAGGTTCTCATGCACGGTATGTTAGAAGTTCAATCTTTTCATTGAGATTCCCATAAAAATGGAGGAAAGTTAAACCCTAACCAATAAACTTCAAGCTTGAGTTCAAAACATTGCACTAAATAAAATGTATTTAAAAACACGGTTTGTATCTTGTTCTGTATTACCGTAGGCAGGGAAATCTGTGATATTGGCATCGTTTATACCCAATCCAGATTTTAATGCGAGTAACAACCAGGGAATCAAATTTCTCCCTGCTGGTCTCCAGATCGATTTTGCCATAGCCCACGGTGTTTTAAACATTCGTTGCGTGCTGCATTCTCATTGGATGAGAAGAGGAAGGAAGGATATTGTGCAATTTTCTAACTATGCATACATGCGCAAGAGCAAATTCTTTTGTTTATTTTTCTCTCTCGCTCTATCCTCGTCCCTTTCCTTCTCTCCAAGCAATGCATTAGCGAATTGGAAACTATGACTAACTTGAAAAGTATTTACAGCAGATTTAATATACGATCCTATCTCTCCATATAGTCTGTATGCTTAATAAAATGTGGCATACAGTAAACTCAAAGGTTGGCAAACACTCACACTCTGACAGATAACACTGAAAAGGCTCCCATCAAATTCTCAATTCACTGAGAGTATTCGAAAAAAGACGAAAATACATTTGGCATGGTAGTGGGAATAATATTTCTCTTTTGCGTGGAGCAAATATTATATATCGGGAGCTGGTATTTGGCTTCCCTGCACTAAATGAGTATAAAATCATACAAACTTTGTATGAGTGACCCAAGTCTCTCTCCCTAACTTATTGTAATCTATTTATAACCACTTATATTAGAATAATTAAAAACAACTAACCCCACGGCGCAACAGCTCTATCCGGGCCGAGGCCTACCACCCAGACATTGTGTCCCCCACTTCTGCCCACTGCAGGCGTCATGAGTGGGGTGCAGTACTGGAGGGTGGTAATGGTCAGCGCTCCGATCCCTCCCGGCCAGTTATGCGGTCTTCACGACCTGGGGCTGCTACTTCTTGATGCAGGTAGCTCCTCAATTGGTCCCTCAGGGATCTAACGAGGCTGAGTGCACACCGGACCAGACATCCCAGCGGGAAAAATCCCATGTCGGTACCGGGTTCAAACCCGGTTCCACCGTGCCAAATTCAGGCGCGCTACCACTGCGCTACGGGGGAGGTCAGAATAATTATTAATCAAAACTTATTTGCCTACCTCTTACCTGTTTTTGATTGTTTTATTGCACCAGTTCATTATGAAGAGTTTATGATCTTATGATTATCTCAGTTAATCTTAAAACGAAACATAATTGTATATGCGCTGCAGTAAATATGACGATCCCTTAACCCAAAAAATAAGAAGAGGAAGAAAAAAAAACCACGCAGTATTGCATGGTTTTATGTGTTTTGGTAATCCTATTGAATTTCTGTTTTACATTAGAGAACCAAAATCGAATGACTGACAGTCGAAAGCATTTTAACTTGTTCGACTGCAACAGTCTCTTTTCCATTTACTCGCATTATCATGCTGTAAACTTATTGGACATTAGCACCTCTTTATATACGTTTAGTTCATTTTAAAAGAAACATCATGATTTTTTGAAAAGAAACAGTTCAAGTGAGAACAGTTGCTTGTGATAGGAATAATTTTGAGTTTTCTTCTGCAGAATTTTTACGCTGTATTGTTACATGCACTATTTTTGCTTAATAGTTCAAAAATCAATGATGCTTTAGTTTGTAGTTAACAGGCAATAATGGCTATACTTGACATTCTAACAAAACACGGCACACGTCATCGAAATATAACTGCAGTACAGTTTTATTTGTAATGCTTATTGGAAGGATATTTTCTCTAGTATCAGAAATATTACATATATATTGTAACAACGACAAAATGTCCGTCTTGTTAATTTTCCATCACCTTATCTTCTAAACTTTTGCACAAACAGTTATCTTCCTGCCGTTAACACAGTCTAGAGTCTCTGTGCTATCATAACTCACAACGTTTACTTCTCTTAAACTTGACTCAATCGTTTTAGTGTCTTTCTTCACTTTCTCTTTCTAATACACTACTCCGAAGATAAGCGACTCACTCGACACTCGTTAAATCTTCACGACGCGCCGACACACTCGCAGCTGTCTCACACTTACTGACACAAAGACCGACTGATTTTCGTAACTGTGTTCTGCCTCCTTACACAGCTGAGATGAGAACTCCTTCAAACACATCGACAATCAGGTAGCCAAATCTTTCTCGAAGGCTCCGTTGAAAGCCCCTTGTTCTGGCACTGTGATTGTTGTTAGTCACGTACACACAACAGTCACGCGAGGCAGCCTGACCTTGGGTGCCTTTCTTGATCGCGGACTGGTATGTGGTGTGAAGTAGCATAGTCCCGACAGTTCTTTTTGTTATGCCGCGCCCTCTATCAGGGATAGAGAAAGTTTTAAAATCTTTTCACAATTTATGAATTAAGAATTTTTCACATCTCTCAGTCTTCAAAGCCCTAATCCCACCATTTTGCACACACTTGTATGAAATTTACAAGGAATATTTGCACCGGACAACCTGAAGGAAACCCGCCCCAGCGTCGCTTCGTTCATCACAAATCCCACATGTGATTGCCTGGGATCGAACCCAGGCCGCTTTGGTGACAAGCGAATGGACCAACCCTCGGCTATGGCGCGGCCACTTTGCCTTTGGATGAAATGCTCGTCGACAATGACGTTGACTTGTCTACTATTTTGTTAATCTTTGAATTTGCTTTCGTCGGTTTTTTTTTATATATATAAACATTACATTCACAGACATACACAAATTTACAGCCTCACCCATATTCCCCCAAATCTAGTGAGGACGGACAATGCAGGCTGGAGAAAAATTCCCATCTTCCAGCCGAATCCAGCGTCTGTGGATTTGGAAGCTAGTAAGAACCAGAACATAGTCTGAAGGTATTTCGTTTGTGTCTGCATTTCTATATTTTATATCCTTACTGTGGTCCTAAAATAATTTCAGCGTATTGTAACAAATGACACTGTGACACGTTTCACTACTGACATCATTGTGAGTTTTCTTTTTGTATTGTTGACGCAATTTACAATTCGTGGTGACCTTGTAACTCTGTTGTTCTGTCCGATCATAATGTTGACATACGCTTCACTGCGTCTTTAGTCTCTCTCACTAACACCAAGCTTCGACGATACACTCACTAAAACTGCTGACTGCCTCACACAACAAATAACTCCGACGTGACGATTAAATGTGTGCGACAGATAAATAGACTTAAACTCTCTTAACACTGACGGTACACAACACAACCTAAAGATTAAATGTTAGCTCAATACTCAACTCTGAACTCTCCTAGCACTGGCTCGCTCCCTCGTTTCTGTAGCCTGGCTAATTTCTGGCGAATTCACTGGAAAATTCACCTTTTCATGAGCCCAGCACGTGAACAGATTCTAGGTTCCTGTTCAGGTCAGCTTTATGGTTACCTTGTTTATTCGCTGTGCAGTGGTGTGAGGTAGTGGACCTCGGCTCTCTTTGATGTGCAACTGTTGGCCGTCCTCACGCTATTAATACCTATCACGTTTTTAATTTAATCACGTATTAAAGTGCCCTCTATGTAGTAGCTTCTTAGATATTTCAGCTCGGCATTCAAAGTGCAGTGCTATGGTAAGTCCTTTTAAGCAAGGGCGTAATTTTAATTTGAAGATAGCATTTTTCTTCTGCGCTTAACTACTAGTGGCTGAGAACCAGAGCTTATAAAGAAAGTACTTATTTACGGGAGTACTTCTGTGCAGGTCGTTGGCTACAGTTTGCAGGTTTAGCCCTGCGAGAATATAGGTTTGCTCCATTGGAAGCTATTTCACCTCTTAGAAACAGGCTAGTGTGTGCTAAAAAGCCTTCTCGCCTCTGTATGGAAGTAGAGAACTGGTTTCCGAAAAGTGTTGTGAAAAAAGTTCGAATTTAAGGCTCTGCTGCAATTTCATTTGCGAGGCTCATTCAGTTCAGCAGAAAACTTTTTGTGCTACTGGACTGCCTTTTGTGGATAGTGTAGAGTGTTGCTGAGAGACTTTCTTTATATACCTTAGTCACGCAGGAGCTTCAACCCACGCTCACTTCATAGCACTTTCTCAAATCAAACTCAGGTGGTGGCATTTAAAATATGACTGCAAGATTCGCAATTTTATTCAAGTGATGCTCAGAAAATCAGTACTTCCAGTTAGCGAAAGAATCAGTTTTTCCAAATACAACTACATTTCAGTTTTCACCGCGCTTCACGCCTCTTGCAGCAAGCATTATCATAATTTCATTTCTTTTAACTGAATGAATAATAAATAAGTTGATAAACGGGTTTGTTGACTATTTTAATAAATACATCACATTTTAGAACTCAGTTGAAATTAAATTATTTTAAGTTACTTTTTCTAATCTTTACGTTGCCTTCTTCTTAACACTATGGACTTCATACGCCCTTAAAACTTGATATATGTTTAATTTTTACGCATATCCTTGATCAGTTTTAGATTTGTTTCCTTTTTCTGAAATAGCATTCCTTATTTTCTTGCTTTTAGGTATATAATTCTGGCATTCTTTGGTAAAGATACTCGTTAATTTCCCTACCACGTACCTACATAATAGAAGTTCTTGCGTTTAACCTTACAATTCAATACCGATATTTCGATATTTCACAATAAATATGTTTTGGGATGCTCTCAATCGAAAAGAATCTTATTAGAAAACGTTCCGGGCAAGCGGTGTGTGTGTGTGTGTGCGTGCGTGTGTGTGTGTGTGCGTGCGTGTGAGTGTGAGTGTGAGTGTGTTTGTTTGGTGAGCAGCATAACTCACGAACGAAAATTAGTTTAAATGCCAAAATGCTGGGATATTATTATTAGTTTCAATGTTACAATGCATTCTAAAATGGAAATTCGTTTTTTTCTCTACTAATTACAGTAAGTAAAGCAAGTATTGTTTCTCCTGAAAAAATTCCATATCAATATTTCACTGTAAATATACAAGATACCGTGAATCGAAAAAAGGGATTTTTAGAAAAAGATTTGCGTGCCTGCCATATGCATATCTATATGTGAACCGTGTCAAACTCAGTATTTAAGTCCAGCAGCTTCTAAGAATGCGGCAGAAGATATTAAAAGCTAATATACTAACATAAACAACGCTTTGCTTGGAAAAAGTTTCGAAGATTAGCATTTTCTGAAAATGCTACAAAGATTAATTAAACAGTGCTGCATATAAACAAGTAAACATCTATATGAACAAGGCTGCCACAACATAGTTCGGAATACCTAAGCCCTCTTCCTTATTCTTACCTAACAATATGCTCATAATCGACCATTTTATACATAAAATATTGTAATAAACGGATTACATACGCTATTAGATCCACAATGAAATTATTTTTAAAATCTTAAGTTTTTATAATGCTTCCTTTTTCACTCTTTTGCGTAGTGGATCAATATTTGCGGTTGTATCCCTCAGTTATTTTATGCTATTTCTGTTGGTCATATGAGTATCATGAAGTATTTATGCGAAATGGAGACAGCCCTATAACACTGTTTTAAATGAAGTATTGAATCTGAATTTGAATTTCAGATTCTATCAAAAAGAATTTGGTAAAAATTGTTTTTCTGACTCTTACTTTACATATCTTGCGGTTCCCGTATCCGTAGTCCTAAGAATCATACATACTCGTAATAGTAGGCATTTAATTGTATTCCAAATTTGAAGGTGAAGGTTAGAGTACTGCTTATAAATACTTCAGCAACAGAGTAAGTAATTTAAATGTGATTTACGAGGGAGTATGTGTTTAGTCTTGTAATTAATGGCACATTTAAACTATTTTTCCGTTTTCCTTGAATAATTTCATCACGAAGATTTCTTCTGTTTATCTCATTTATTCTCCGTCTTATCGCAGGTCTTCCTAGATTTGCTCCACCGATCGGTTGGAAATATGACTAACTTTATGTATGATAGTGCGCAATATCTTCTTAGCCAGTTTTTTCCCCTGATAATTTCCATTATTTCCTCTCCGGAAAGGTAGGAAAAATGCTCGAAATATTCGCTGCTCAGTTTTATTTTTACATTCATTTCGTGCTCAGGACCATGGCAGGAAATTGCCTCATAACTGAAATTGTTTCTACTTACACCAAGTGACAGAATGCTAATATATTTATAGCTGTACTGCAGTTTGTTTTGTTCATCGCTTCCCCAGTTCTAGTAGTTTATCCTGCATTTGATGCAACCAGAACAAAGTTGTCCAAAGTTTGAAACACTATTGTGGGCAGCTAAAAATGGTAACACAATTAGGGAATTTTCAGCCTGAAAGCTTGCTAAAATGGACGGCAATGTAATGATTGAAAATAAATATCCCATTTTCATTATTAATCCCTAAAAGTGCGTTTATAATGAAGATTATAATGAAACACGGATTCAAAGCTCGCTGAACACCTCGGTAATTACAAATTTTTCTGAAAAATGTTGCATAAAAACTTTACCCGTGTCATATTTGTTCTTCGGAAAATTTCTACACGGTGGACATTTGAAGTGCGATTCAGTTTTTCTCTGCAATGTAATGACTGAAAATAAATATCCCATTTTCATTATTAATCCCTAAAAGTGCGTTTATAATGAGAATTATAATAAGCCACGGATTCAAATCTGGCTAAATAGTTGGGTAGTTATAAAGTTTTCTGAAACATTTTGCATGAAAACTGTACCCGTATCATATTTGTTCTTCAGAAAATTCCTATACGTTGGACATTTAAAGTACGATACAGTTTTTCTCTGTCAATATTCATATCTCTACATCAGTCCGTTAGGCTCATTAAAAGCTACGTCGGCCTTTAATGTACTTGTTTGGTTATTGTAATATATGCATATTAAATAATATAGCCTTCGATATAAAAGTTACTAATTGGTTTTTATTATATTTTTTATTTTTATTCAGGTGTACGAAGCTGGAAAAGCTATCATAGATAGAAAATGACCATAACATGACTTAGGGAATTTACAACCTCCAAACTTCCAGGAAAATGGTTATATTGTAATGTAGTGTTCGAAGCCGGGGCCAAGAGAGATATAATGAGAGGAATTTCTGCAATAATTATTAAAATAGCATAAGCGAAGCCACAAGTTTGGCTTTAATGTTATTTTATTTTAATGCTTTATTATGCATTACGATTCTCTGACTGCTCTCCCCGTATGGAGGACTTACACCCCATGTGCCAAGCCTATGCCTAGTGCAGATGCCTGTCGGGGAGTAGACGAACCTATGGATCGGGTAGAGTGAAGACCTGGAATCGGGTGGTATGAGAGGTACCAGAGTGAGGAGGAGGATAATATGAAATGCAGGCGAACTCGATGATTGGAAATGTGATGATGGTGCATTTGGTGAAATGAGAGGCGGAGGAAGCCGGAGAACTCGGCGAAAATCTGCCCAGACGCCGCTTCGTCCATAATGAATACCACATGCCCGTCCCTGGGATCGAACCCGGGCTAACCGTTCGGCCACGGCGCGGTCATGCATTATAATCTGATAATATCAGTCATGTGTGAATGCTTTAGAATTTCGCTCCTCTTCTATCTGTTCTTGATGACTGGACATCTAGAAGATTTATTTATAATAGACTCAAGATTCTAATCCATTACTTTACAGTAACATTGGATAATGGAAATTGTTTTCGTACATAATTAAGGTGATAGAATAGATGATAGAATATGTAACAAGCAGTTAATAGGTTCAATTTCACGGTTAGCTCCTTACGTTTGCATATTTACATGTTTCAAATCACACCATTATGATTACTTTAATTCGGACTATTGTCTTTGATAAGGCAAGTAGAGAAAATTTTCAGATAAATAATGCTAGTAAAACACAGCAAACTAGAATCAGAGAGCTGGATGTCCTCATTAAAATTATATTTTAAAGCTCAAAAGTTTTTACTTGCCCATTTATTGTATGTTGCTTTAACTGCGTAGCCATATCGCGATGGTTCTGTGAGGAGATAACTCGTAGATCGGTGTGTGGCGGACAGTTAGCCTTCAATTTCTCATCCCTGTGTCATTTCATCTTGCTTTGTCTCGAGTTCACAGATGGAGCAGTATAGAGCAACTATTCCTTCGCCTCTGTGACGGACAGATGGCATTAGGGTGCCATCCAGTCTATCCGCTTTAGTTTTGTGCATAGATGGCACAGCATTCTCGATTACCTCTATTTTTCATTTATACTGTTGTTTTAGACTTAAGGTAGAACTTTGGGTCGTGGTGTTAAATATCCAGTCGGTTACGTTCCTTGGCTAGAGAGGAAAACCAAGAAAAACCCAGTCAGATTGGTCGGGTCTCGGGGTTTGAACCTGGGACCTCTTGACTCTGGGACCACAGACGTTGCAGCCTGAGCCATACCGCTCAGTTCTAATGTGTGCCAATATGTATATTTTATTTGAAAATAAGTCCTCCGTATCTTGGCTCTTTCTCTATACGGGTCGTTGCGCACTGACTGCGACCTTGGCCTCGTATACCATTAAAAATAAATACCACCTGTCGTTAGGAACGCTGTACGTTTAGAAATACTAGGTGTTCATTTGTATCTGTTGACTACGCAAGTCTGTTCTTAAACTGATGACACTATCATTGTGATTAGGTCTATATTAGAGTTGGTGGATTTTACACTTTGTGAAAGTGCACTGTTAATGTTTCTGACAATCGGCGAAGAGAAGTGTTTTCCGGCATATATTGTATATAACATGGACAATCTATCTTGATAGCAAGAGAAATGTAGATGTGCTTAATTGAAACACTTTACTAGGAAACATAAATGTGTTACACTCACATGACTTTCTCTACTCTTGTACTAACCATTATTATAAACTTTCATTTCTATATCTTCTTCGCGTTGAGATAAACATTTGCAGAAATTCTTATTCTTTATCTTCTTGTATGTATAAGGAGAATATGGGAATACAATAATCTGAGCGATAGTCAAATCTTTTAAAGCTTTAAAATTCTGTTTTCTTTGCACGGTTAACATATAACAAAATTGAAAAACGATGTTGCACTTGACAGAATTACAAGTTCTGCAAAACTTGCATAAATAAAGGAATGTCTCCAAAATGGTTCACCCTACAAAGTTTATTTACACATAAATTGTGTGTTTTAGCAAGTTATACACTTTTTGTGTAAGATTTGGTCTAGCTCTTACGGGTTACCAGTTATGGGAAAGTCATCCAGAATAAACAGGACTTCATGGGCTATAGCTAGAAAATTCAAGATACACATTTCATTTGGCATAAAAATATCTCAAACATATGTCTTTTTATTCAAAATCGCTAGAGCCATTTAAAGAAAATCAAAATTGTCGACAAATTTGCCATGTGAAGGGTAGTTTAGGGGGGAAGAATTTTCTTCAAAATCTTTGAGTCGTATCCTTGAAAGACATTGAACTTAATAACAACTTTGGTTTTTAACAGTTTTCATACACACACACACACACACACACACACACACACACACACACACACACACACACACACACACACACACACACACACACACACACACACACACACACACACAGATTTACGGACCTTTTTCTAAACTTTTTTTTATTCAGGGGCCTCAAAACATATTTCTAGTGAAATCGCGATACTTCCTCTACGTAGTACATAGAGAAAGTAAAAAATGTAACGGTTAGAAAAATAATGCTCTCTGTGCTAAATATTGCGGATTTTTATTTTTTCAAACTAAAAATTAGATTTCATATAAATCATGTAACATGTTTTAAAAAAACTTAACACTTCTTTTGCAGTTTTAAAGTTGTAACTGAAGTTTTGCACTACTTCGGCGTGAAACATCTCATTTTTGAGGTTACACATAAAAGCTAGACAAAATAACTTCATCGCACCTTATAAATGTTGTACTATGCATATGTAAACCACATAACAATAGTTATTTTTGTAGTGTGTATCGAATTACATTTCCGTTGATCATTTGCCATGATAAACTCTTCGGGAGGGTCTTGAATTGTGGGCCTTAGCTAGAAAAATTTTAATATATGAATGTGCTAATGAAATTCAACTGTTGGAGTTTCCGCAAATAGACTGTGAAGTTTTCACCATCTCACTGAGTATTTTAGAATTCATACAACTGTGAAAATATGAGAGGCGGAGAAAGAATATTTCAGAAAATATACGAATATAGAGGTTCAAGTAAAGATACAATTTGTGGCAAATAAGTTTCACATTGAATCGGCTATTCCTGAAACAACTGCTTAGCTCACGTTGCAATTTTTTATTAATCATTATTAATACAAAATTCAAGAAATATATTTTATGTAAAAAGTCAATTCCAATTTTTCAACATGAAAACATAATTTCTCTGAATGCGTTTGTTTTTTACGTCCCGGATTATTTTCTTTTTTCAACAGAAGCAGTTATTGTCATCTGGTGGAGCTTAGCATTACTTTTCTTGTTTCCTGTGACCAGTTCTGTGATAATTAAAAGGAGAAGGCAATACAAGTTTGAAAAGGTGCTGATGTATGGTCACACGAATTTGTCTAACCACTCACAATTTAGATGCATATATTGTATATTACAACGCTCATTAGAAAGGAATTCTGTCTTAGAACTAGTGTATCAATATTGATATCGTTTAACACCTATGTATTTTAGCAATACCTTAAGAATGTTGAATACCAAAAGGATTATGAATGAATAGTGTACCACGTTTTATACTGGGATCTTCCCTACAATTGCTGGTTAGCGACTTGTAATTTCAAAATATTGTAATTCAAATTTTGGTTCCATTCCTCACAGCCAATATATTCTTGGTTCATATTCAGCCACTTTAACAGTTCTTGTAAATAAAGTAATTGTTCGTGTCATTTAGCATGTAAAAGGGAGTCAAGAGGCGCTTAATATGGGATTTTCACCACTAAATTCAGTGATATTCATTTTGGAAGAAGTATGATTTGGTATACAACGTTTTAAAATAGATTCAATTACTTGAGTCGCAGAATCCCAATTTTATAAAAGTCGGGAAACTAAGCGCATTCACTATAATACCTGAATATAATAAAAAAATGAGGTTATACATTATTTATTGCTTTATTTTAAATATTGAGAACGTTTCATCATCTAAAGAATCATTCAGAGGTTCCACGATACTTTACTAAATCATAGTACTATACCTGACGTCAATTTTCGCAGCACTATTCATAATGCTCTGCGACCTCAGCCTTGAATTTAAATTGCTTAATTTTCAGGAGAGCTTCAAAATACATTTTACAAATCACTAATATTTTCCAAAACATAAAGTAGTTCATATATAATTTGAATATTATTGATAAGCTATATGTAAAATTCGAAAAATCAATACATATTTATTTTAACATCTTCTTTTAACAGCGTATATGTTCTCTAATCAAGTTGAGCTTAATCTGCGTAGCCATTATATTGATTTTATAAGTTGAAAGAAATAATAAACCTTTGGTATCTGAAACAGCTTCACGTTAGCATTAAAATTCACTAGTAGAAATAACAGTATTAATAAAAGCACTACGTGGTGTTGAAGGTAAATATTGTACAATACATTCTACTCACCTTTTGATTTAATTAAATATTAAAATATTTAACTTTGAAGCCTGGATTTCTTTATGATCCCTGTGGAAGGTAGCTTAAAGTAAGTGATTCACATTTGGTATTTTACATTTGTTTACGTTCCGACTATTGACAAATCATGACTGCTTAGCAAGTCATCTCTACAGAATTGGTATCTCAGCCTCACCATTATGTGTCCTGTGTAACGATCCAGCAGAAATGAATGAAGAACACTTGAAGACCTGTGAAGCATTAAGATCAGAAGAAACTACAGTTCAAAAGTATTGGAAAGCACGAATGCTAATGGCTTCATTGCCAGATGCAAGGCACTAGAAAACAACAACAACATTTGTTTACGTATCTGTTCATGTGGTGAATGGGTTTAATTAAAAGAACGGTAAATATGCTTACTTTTAATGGATGCATTGGCTTAAAATTTGATTTTACGAGGAATCTGTTTCATAATAACATAGTCCGTTGTAAGAGTAGAGTATCACATAAGGTCTTGCTATTTTGAAATTAACTGCCATACAGATAACCTTTTTTATTTTTATTTTTACTCTGAGTTTAGCATCTGATCAAGCTGAAACATCCTGCACTGGATCCGCCCCCGTGACGCTTTATCCTAAGGTATTTTTAATGTTACCAAGTTAAAAATTTCAACTGAGAATTTTTTTTTTCAGATTAGGCGAGTTACAGTTTTCGGCGAACTAAACCAGAGTTTAATCTAAAGTATTCCGAAGCTGCAAGGAAGGTGGTACGATTAAAAGAGAGAAAAATATAAACTTAAAGGAATACTAAGTTTGGAACTATTACAAGGGATTAATAATTTCAGGTTGCTAAGAGTTTTACATAATTATGTACTTATTAATAGGCGAGAAAGTAAATGCATTTTACTTGAGTTTAGAAGTATACGCAGAATATTAAAATAAACTGTGTTAAAAGCATTGATGGCGCTGATTTCTTTTAATATTGAAAATTAATAACTGAAAATCCGATAAAAGAGAGACCGAAACAGCAGAAATAAGGTTCTTAGGTTCAGTGCCAGGGTATAAGATAATAAGAATAAAAAAGATGGAAGCTTAAGCCTATTCAGTCTGAATGACAGAATCAACAGGATGAAAGAAGACTGGTACCATGACATTCATGGAACGGATGATAAAGGAACACCGACCGCAACGTCTGCTCATTTATCAACAACACTAAGAAACACAGAGGTAGGTCGACTTGCTCCTTTGAAGTTCTGGCAACTCTGTATTGACTACAGCAATACGATGGTTTTTCACGAAGAACAGGTATGATATAATCGCGAGCTTTTATCACCCAATACGTTTTATTCGTCATTAGCCTGTGGCGTAAAGGCTAAAAATGCAGCCATATTGATGACCACACACCGTGATTTCCTTTTGTTTCTTTGTATGTCCACAGTCAATAATCCCTGATAATTTTGAACATTGTGTTTTAACAGGTATTGAAGTGACCTCTCGGTTTTGTTGGGTTGTATTAACAAAAGTCTCTGTGTAGTCAACAATACAATAGCGGCATGTACGTATTGTGTATCACATTTCCCCCTTTTCCTCAGAAAATCACACCGTAATAAAACACACCAGAATAAAATGTTTGTAATGTCTAGGGTTACTACATTATTTTATGGAAATGTAGGACACAATGATAAACAAATGTTAAATACCTGCGGACATACACTGCTAAATGTGATCTACAGTCGTATTTTTCTAAAGAACTAATCTTGTGCAAAACATGTAACTTGTATGAAATCTAATCAAGAAATTCCACACAACTAAAGTTTTTGAAATTATACTTAATTAAAACAATATCTTTCACTGAACTAACAGATAATCCTTAAACTTTTTGCTGTGCTTTTATTAAAAGTACTCTTTCAATGTTAGCGTTGTGTGCAAGGCACGTTCGCTTCTTCCTGTCTTGTAATATATTGAATTTGCACTTTTGTTTCGGCATTTCCACTTATAGCAAAAAGCGCTGTGAATTAACTGTTAACTTTACAATTCCTATTCTTGCATTACCAAAATGTAAATGGAAGAGGCACTTTGCAGTGTCTCCACAGAACACCAATCTTTTCCTCGGAGTGTAAATGCTGCGTTCCCAATATTTCGTTCAATGTTACAATTGCAGGAGTATGTTCTTTGACTGTGGCTATGTTGACATAGCGAGGTACACTTGTAGCTGATAAACGATTATGAATTTCTATTTTGTCAGTTGCCAGTTCACTTACTTACAATCACTGCTTGTTTCTAAATTTTCAAAAATTCCTCCGGACGCCGGATAAATGGCTCACCTTCCGTTAGGTGCGCGGTTTGGAAGAACACGGTTAGTCGCGCGGGGCTTTACCTTTTCATTTTTTTCCTAAGTTTAGTTTTCTTTAGGATAAATATACATAATTGTTTGAGTACTGTATTACTATATAGACCAGCTAATATATTATACGAATACAATACACACAATTTGTATTGCAATACATATAAAGAAAATAAATTGCGACTCTCAGGTGCACAACTTGTAATTTGAATTGTTCACTTACTCAGAAACATTTACTACCTCTTCCGTGTTTTCCCTGAATGAGGAACTTTCAAAAATAATTTAATAATTAATAATAGTGTTGCATTTACCACAAGCATATTTAGTTTCTTACAGGGTTCACATGGTTTCCTTTCCAATAAGGTTGCTGATATATTTGGGAAGTCATTTGTGGGATATTTAGGTTTATATTTTGTCAGAAGACCTTTCAAATCACTGGATAGGTTTGATAGCATTACTCCTCTTTGCAGCTGTTGCGACAGTAAAGCTAGAGATAGTGCTTTCAAATACTCCTGCCTTGTGGAATATTTGTTTTCATTTGCAAGGAAGATAGACCTAGAATTAATACGTGCAATATTCAGTAAATATTTTATTATTAAATCTGACCTTATATAAAGGTTTGTCATGTGACACAGAATAGCTTTCATGTGTTTGAAATGAATACATAGAAAGGTTAATAAAAAACAACAAAAAACAAAGTGTTTGTTAGTATATGGCACAGATAAATGATTATTTTATATTTTAGTACTTTCAAATTTAAATGTTATGGTTTCCATACAAATGATTTCGGCATATTGCCACAGAGTATTTTATTGTCGTTAGGACAATGTCGTCCTGTAGCTGTTTAGGGAGCTTATATTGTTGTCTCCATTGCACAAATGATTTTGGTATTGTGCCCCTTGCTCCGAAGAATAGGCCTGTGACCACGATGTTGCTGATATTATATGAGGCACTGAAGAATGGAATTGTGGGCTCATATATTTTCTTCTTTTCACGATCCACTTCTGCTGGCTGGTCTAAGGATGTCTCAAACCTCACTGTGGGATCTAAGATCTCAGTTGTCCCTTTCTTCCTGTCGAATTACTATACTAATAATATAATAATTATAATACAATAATAAACAACTTTGCATAAGCATATGATACCTCATCGTCTTCCTCTGCTTTATGATCAGTTTCTGAATCTAAAGATATTGTTACCAGTTTATATTCAGAATCAGAATCATCTGATTCATACAAATTGTCGTCTACGGGTAAGGCATCATCATCGTGAAGTAGGCGATGGGATTTTCTAGTCTAGATTATACCTTTTACACGTGTCCAACACAAAGCACTGGCCGTTTTTTGCTATGGCAAAGCGATATTACACAGCTAATAAGGAAAAACACGTGGGCAATGTGTAACGTGAGTAGGCGCGAGGGCCTGGCTGGCCTCTACAGCACATAACTGCTGATTATTCATTCTTGCAACCACAGAAATAAACACTTAAGCTTGTCGTTTCAACTAACTCGAGTAAGGTGTAATATTAGATGTTCGTCAGTCAATCACGTAACTCTTTCGCACAAAAACTATAACGTTTAAATAAACCTAAGGGTCTCCCTGGCCCTTAGCGACCAACCGAGAATTAAAATGTAGGGCGTCTGGCAACCCTACTCATATCTTGTCGATATTCTTATAATATAATTTGTTATATTCTTCTTTAATGAAATCTTATGACTTTTGGTACGGTAAAAAAACTTTTTTTTAAATGGTCAATTAAATCGATATTGTGATTCTACTTTTTGGGAACATTTCCTTCCCTGTAAACAACGTTTTTAACATATCAACAGAATTAAAATGAATCATGTATAAGGTAGAACCGATATCTTTAAGAAATGGCTTAGGGTAACACTAACAGACACAACTAATACATTTGTTTCCTCCAATTATTTATACGATAAAAATATATGAACATAGTTTTATTTACTAAGGAATAAACATTACATTCAAACATCAAGCACACCTCTACCTGTACTTAAATAGGCACATTTTAAGCAATTATTTGCTTTATTATTCCGCTATATAACTTCAAATTACTCAAAACACTCATCTGTGAATGGAGTTCAAACAGAAAATGGATGGTTAAAAACTAAATCGTAGAACGTTTTACACTTTTTTCCATCTGCTCTTTAAAATCCTGCATTACTCTTTCCACTCATGTTCTATGTTTTCAGCGCTTACAAGATTTGTTAAGAGCGGAAGTATATAACAGTTTAAATAACACCCATTCAGTGCTAAGCTTTATGACGTGACCTGAAAGAATTACATTTGTGCTCAAATTTCCAGAAGTTTAGAACACATGTTTACGTTATTGAGTTAGACAAGCTATAAATTCACTCGCTTGCTGTGTTCCTATAATTTATATGCATTACGTTTGTAATTTTGCTTCATTTTACTTCATTCTTCCTCAGCAAACAACCCAATAATTTGTGTAATTCCGCTACTAGCAGTAAGGAATTTTAGAATGTGTTGTGATTTACAACTTAATCTCAGAAAATAATACTTTGTGTGACGCCGTGGCCAAGCAGTTAGACCGTTCAACAACCACCTAAGCGGCCCGGGTTCAATCTCAGGAACCGGCATGTGGCATTCGTGGTACACGAAGCGTCGTCTGGTGGTTTTCTCCGGTTTCCCCCGCCCTTATTCCACCAACTGCTCTATCCTCACCTTTCCATTTATCGATTTTGCTTGCGTTTCATATCATCCTCTTCCTCACTATCATACATGGTGCTTGACTGACCACTTTCATAAGAATTCTTCGATTAGTTGCATTCATATCAGATCGAAGTAATAAATAGTCAACCAGTAATAAATAATGTTCCCATTGCCATTCTTCCCGTTTGAACAAGTCATCCTCCTATAGGCATCAATCATTCATCATTCTATGAATATGTCCTCTGCTGGTTGCGCTTGGCCTACCCCGCTAACTTGGCAGGGGGTTAGCAGCCCACTACTGTAAAACAAAGTTCACTACGTTTCCCAAGAATAAGAATACGAACTTCATAAAATTACGAAGTCGAATGCCGACAATGAAAAATTCCTATCGTTTCCTATTTATTGAGGTTCTTGCGGCAAACAATCTCATCATAATTACAACTGATACCAAAGCCAGCATCTATATATTAATAGATGTAAGATTATCTTGGGAAATTTCATAAGTACAGTAGTCGTGTAGGAACATTTTACTCGTATATATCTGATTCTTACTAAAATGTGATAAGAAGCACTGCTGTAGCTAATGCCAATCATTACAAACTCTCACACGACAAGTATATTATCTCACCACGTTAAGTTATTAAGGACAAACGTTTGTCCAAGAATAAATCAAACTGATTCGAACTTTGTTATACAACACATTAAAAACAATATACAGATGTTAATGGTAAGTCGTAATTAGGAACTATCAAATACAATTCCTAACACAAGGTGATTGGCCAGCTCTGTGAAGATAAATTCTGTGCAAATTAATTGTAATTTTAATGAGCTCTGCGTTGTTTCCAGCATGGTTTACAGCGTGGCGACTCAAGATAAATGCCAACAAGTCGAAAGCCGTAACCTTCTCCAGACGTCACCTCCTAGATGTCGACGATCTTCGCCTGGCCGGCGAAATAGTTCCTTGGTCCACGGAAGTAACATATTTAGGAGTACTTCTAGATATGCGTCTGACGTGGAAGGCGCATATCTCAACACTAGCCAACAAAATAAACAAAAGAATGGGGATGCTTTACCCATTATATAATAAGAACTCTCCTATGTCACTGAGGAACAAAATCCTTATCTACAAGCAAGTGATAAGGCCTGCATTAACATATGCCTGCCAAGTCTGGGGCGCTTCAGCGAAGACCAACTTATACCCGCTACAGGTATTACAGAACAGATACCTGAGAACATCAGTAGGAGCCGACTGGTACATCCCCAATGCAAACATCCACGCTGACCTGAGAATCCCAACGCTCTTAGAACGCATCAAGAGCCTCGCTAACAACTTCTATGCTCAACTGCCAGGCAGCTTCAATGAGCTAATACGTGGACTTGGGGAGTACGACATAGACCCCGGTGAAACATACAAACGCCCCAGACTTGTATTGACAAATCCCTGACCGATTAAAATCGGCCCAAAACCACGACAGAAAAAAAAAAAAAATAACAAACAACAACATTCATTCATAATTCATTATAACCCCATCATAATAAAAAACCCCACCATCTAACCACCATCTTTCTACAACAACAATCTCTGTACCAGTAAGGGTTTATAACCCGGAATGGAAACAGTCAAGGGCGCCTCCCATAGGGAGGATAACCCCTTAACGACCCCCCTACGAGTGGCGTTGTTTCCGTTGTTAGGTTTGCCTTTCCATTAAGTTTTCTCAGTTACAAAGTTAGATTGAGGAGATGTTCAAATTATTTATCGAAAATGTATGTGATATTGTTCTTTGTCAGTATTATATGTGATATTTTAGTAAAACAGTAACTATTTTTTTTCAAAAATCAAAGGTAAACACATTTTAATATCAAAAGATAGTTTTGAATTGGATCATTTCGTTAAAATAACCGTAACCCCTTAAAAATTTGGAGGTTTAAATATGCAATGGAGTATTCATTTGTATTTTCGTAATTCAGTATACTGTTTACAACCGAACACAAATGTTTGTTTAGATGGGCCTTAAGACGTATAATTTCGTGAACTTTCAGTGGGATGTTTTTTTTTTTTTTTTTTTTTTTTTTTTTTTAAAGAATGGAATATTTCCTTTATATAACTAGTAGGCGGCGTAGGAGGTGGAAATAAAATACTTTACAGTTTTAAAACTGATTGACCATATCCAAGTTACCTTGCTCCTATATCAGCCATAACATGAAAAGAAACACACAGGGTTAAGAACACATATGGACTGCAGAAATAAAGCGTTTTCAGCACAAGATGTTTCAAAAAACACAAAATATAAAGAGTAACAGGTTTAGGAAAGCAGAAACATCAATGTATTTCTATCGTTTCAATACTCTTAAATACATGACTTAATCAGAGATAGTTACAAGCCTCTGCTTTTAAGAAATACCCTATGCGAGACGACAATAGTAGCGGATTAGAAAGGTGGGTCACATTCTTAAGTTATTTTCTATTGGTTCAGTTCGATTTATTTTTGCGGAAGGAAGATGTAAATTTTGGGACTTAGAAACAATAACCTGTGCGCGAGGATGTCTTTGCTGATATCGAAGATCTTTTAGCTTCGTTAAACTGTCCCTGTTTTAAAAATATATCAGTAGCCGCTAGAACTGAAATTGTATTTACGTTTTTTTTAAAATTAATACTTAAATGCGATTTTAGATACTAAAAACTCCATGTAGATAATGAAACAAATGTGCAAATGCTTTAAAAAGGCATGTCACGCGTGACAGAGAGGTTTGGATTTGCATAATTATTTTACAAAGCTACGTTCTTAACATTCATCATGAAACAAAGGCACTTGGAATTTCACACATACATTCTCGTATGTGATACTACCGTATGTATCAGATACATTGAATTTTGTTTTGTTTGACAACGGTGAGTGTTCATGCAGGTGAACTTTCTATCGGAGTAAACGGGAGTCGTACCCAAAGTGCTACTGAGTAGATCTTATAAATTTGTGTGTATAGATGAGAGAGACAGTTAGACAGACAGAGAGAGAGAGAGAGAGAGAGAGAGAGAGAGAGAGAGAGAGAGAGAGAGAGAGAGAGAGAGAAGCGAGAAAGCGAGAGAGGGAGTAGTATAATTCGTAAATGAATTCCTGTTCATTCTGAATAAACTTTTACACTCTTAATGAAGTGGTAAACAATACGATAAAGACAAAATTACAGCAGACAGAGGTCAAAACTCATGAAGTACACAATTTGTCAATACTTGTTCATAGCATTATATATTTTTCAAAATATTCGTTGTTGCATCTTTAATTTCTCAAAGGTTGCATGTCATCGGAAATCTGCAAAACAATGAACACTTTAGCAATAAAACTAATTTGTATTAGGCTAACAGTTACTTTATTTTCCATATTGTGCACGTAACAATCCATATTGCATAATTTATGAACATTGCTGGTCAAAAATCCTTCGCAAGGCTGCACACATACAAGGGTGACCTTTTATGTAAACCCTACAGAAATATGTAAGGTATTATGCAGAGTTGTAATAAGCACTTTTATGCATGTGACCTGTCAGATTTAATTTTCTGCTTAGTTTTCTTTAATCACACAGTTCTTATCTAATGATGCACGAGTATAAAGAAACTAATGCTCAGAAGACCTATGACACGATGTTAGTGCTATCCGCCATATTGAGTCTTGATAACTTGGGACTAGAGCAGAAATAATGCAGATTCTTTTATTGATTATTTTCCGCGTTATCAACGAAACAATAATATTCAATACGATGTTAAATATCCAATTCAGTTTATTATTCGCATTTGTTCAGTGAATATCTGCACTAATAATTACATACACATACGCATCATCTTGCACTAATAATCGAAATAAAACTCATTTAATTCTTGTCTTTAGATTATCTTTTAGTTATTCTATGAGTACTGTGTCGCTGCCGCATCCAGGTATGAAATATATACTCCTAAGAATATTGTGCATTTGCTTCAATACACAAATGTAATAATTTCCATTGTTTATGTTGATTTCTTCCATACTATAATTAGTGATTAGTTACGCGAACACTCTTTTAGAACAATGGATCATTACTCAAGGCTATTTATTTTTCATTGTATTTGTTGTAAAATAATAAAGAAGATAGTACAAAAAAGAAAGTAATGTCTAGCGTTAATTTATTTCTCAGGATTGATAATGGCTTAGGTTGATGAAATATTTAAGATGCACTTTTTTGTCTTTGAAATTTTCTTGTGGATTTAGATTAATCTTTTTTTGTTAGTTTTCAAAACCAACTTTTGTAAAACAAAACACACCCTAATGTTAAATACTACCACACTCCAACAAAATTATACGCTGTCACAGAAAATTTGCAATGAATGTCTCATATGTTTGGTGAACTAATGGTTTTGCTTTGAAATGCAAGTAATAGGTGTCTAGCTTACAAATAAAACTAAAGGTTTTAAAAACTACTTCTATGATAGCTCAAAGCAGTAGGAATTGCCAGCCTGGACATTTATTTCTGGCATCAATGTACGCTGAGAAAATAGGTGAATGAAGTTACTTTAGGTTAATATATTATTATTTCTTCAGTCCTCTAAACTCATAACTAAATTAACAAGTTATGTAAATGTATTACTAATTTACCGGCGTAATTTACGCTAATCATACTCTGGAAACAAAATATTGAACGTAATAAAAGCTCCTTTTCTTGTTGCTATTTTCTTTTCTCCCTGTTAGTTCATTTTTTACATTTTAATAGCTTCTTTTCAAAAGATAGAAGGGAATGACGAGCTATATTCATAAAGCTGGACAAAGCCTTTGTTTATCATTGACTATTTAGTTTAATTAGTTACATTCAGTGCTATTGTTGTATTTTAAAATAAAGGAATTAGGAGTGAAATAGCCAATAATTAAACGATAGTTTGGCGAGGAGTAATGAAGCCTTTAGTGTAAACTGAACACGATTATAACAGTAGTTCAATGATATGTTTGCTTAATTTAGCATATAAAACTTCAAAACCATATTAAACAATGATAATGAAATAATGTTCAGTCAGAATCACAAAATATCACATTCAGTAAAAGGATCTGATAGTTCAGTATCCCTAACGGGATTTGTATTGTGGATTGTTAAAATAGTTGCATGAATTACCTGACATTTTGGAAATTCCTCAATGGGCCGATCCACCTTCCAGCCCAGCAAGGGAGGGATGCAGATGAGGCCGCTGAGGATCCAGACGAGGGTGATCATGATTGCAGCTCTTACCGGAGTTCGCTTCTTAAGATAGTCCACGGCCTGGGTGATGGACCAATAGCGATCCAGAGAGATGAGGCACAGGTTCATGATTGACGCCGTACAAAGCAGCACATCCATAGCACTGTGTATATCACACCACCAGTTTCCAAATATCCAATAACCCATAATCTCGTTAGCTAATGAGAAGGGCATAACCACGAGTCCTAGGAAGAAGTCCGCGATGGCTAGGGAAGCAATGAACCAGTTCTGAATGTTTTTGAGGGCTTTTTCTGTGGCAATAGCTATGATTACGAGCATGTTTCCCACAACGACGACAATCATAAGCAGAGTAACGACGATGGAAGCTATTATTATATGGGGAAGAGTGTATCCTGAAGGGTAAAGGGTGTCGCTCCTGAGGATCACGAAGGTGTGGTTGAAGGATGAATTGTAGAAGGAATCATTGCCAGAAACATCATAGTAGTCCGGAGCTGCCGAAGTAGTGGTGGATGTGTTGGATATTGTAGTGTCGTCGCTGTCATACAGGAGGAGGTAGTTGATGTTGAAGCGGTCCAGGAGTTCTGGAGAGGAGGCTGTGTCGTTGATGTACCTGTCATCGCCTTGGAACGGATATATCTCCATTCTTTCTCAGGTGTGTGCCTTTCCGCCTTTCAAAATACGCGGCAATACAGCAATAATTTCTTCCCTTGTTCTTTTCCGAAGGCAGAACGGACGAATTCAAATGAGCTCTGGGAAGCTTCTCTCGTTGCACAGTCAAACCTAAGCATGGAGTTTGGTTCTGTCTTCTGGATCAATATTTTCACCCAACTCTCGAAAGAACAAACCATTTACTTACGTTCTAGCAGAATGCGGTTTCAAAACTAGCATTTAGGCACGAACAAATTGGAAGAATTAGTATTAGAATTATGGTTGTTTGTAATACTGTGATAACGCATTCAGTACTAAAATTATTACAAAGTACACACACGACTGACATGGTTCCGTCACAGAAATTGGTCCCTATAAACAGATTAAAACTTGTTTCCTTACAGTTTCGTTGTTTAAAATCACTGTTAAGTTGCACAATTTTGTTTAAAGCATGAAAACACTGGCTGGTAGCGATGCCCCATCAACTTTAAAACGCCGCACCAATTTCCCCCAGGCGAGCTTACGGTGTACAGCGTGCTAGCAAGAAGGCGTGTTTCTCTATCTGCTTAGGTTAGCAGGGAAAAAAGGCTCAACTCGTCAAGCTTAAAGAGATGAGAGTGGCTGAAAGAAACAATCGTACTATAACCCGTATTGCTTTTGATTATAAAATATTTTGTTGTAGCGTTCCAAATCAAATGTAAGAAAATATATGCTTTAGACAAGCCGCTATTGAACTATAATTAAACTAGACAATTAATTCAAAGTAACTGCCGTATATTAATCATTTAAACAAATTTACAACAGCTATTTAAATTACAAAAAAGTATTAGAAGTTGGGATATGGAAAATCAGTTATTTTATAATTTTGTAACGTTCGTATCCGGAAGTAATATTTAACCTATATGGAATGGTAAATCTTTAAGAAGCGGATATGTTAAGGACACTTGTTATTATGCTGCCCTTTATGCGTGTAAAAGCGAAGGTTTTATTATAAAGGCCACTACTCAGAACTGCTTCAGTAATGTAAGGTACCCAGAAATAAGTATAAGAACAATATGTCTAGAAAACTATGAAGACACAGAAGAAACTTCAGTATCAAATTAAACAAAAATATATGCTCTCTACAAGTGCTTATTTAATACCAAATTCAACTGCATTTATTTCACAGCAAATGCAGACAACTATAATTATGCATTTGTGATAATGTAACATCCAGAATTAGTTTGAGCAAAGAGGAAAACCAATTCGATCTACAGTACCGAAACAAAACTAGAACTTCCTAATTCTACCAGCTATTAGTTATTATTCTATGGGGTATTTGCATATTATTATATTTACAGTGAAGTACTAAAAGCCTAGGACTTGTTTCGAAATGAAATGAGCATTAAATGCTGTGGAACTGGAAGTACCACAACGTTCTGCGTTTCAAGCAAACATATAGGGAAGTATTTATTATAACCTTCCGCACGATTGGTTATTGGTGTAGAGCTAAATGCCCTCGAGCCAGTTCTAAGTGCAGAAAATATTTTTTGTCAAATCTTATTGAAGGCTTATAAAATTACACGTGGAACATAGAGCTTAGGAATATCTATGTTCACTATTTTACAAGGTAAATGAAGGTAAGCGGCTGAAATATTGAGGAAAATATCTGTAAGTTCAGCGGTGCGTGTCTGAATATAGAGGAAATGCAAGAGCTTAAAAGCGTGCTAGGTAAAAGCGAGCGGGGTTGAAGTTACAAGCTACTGGTTTTCGATGTGGCTTCCGTCGGCGTGGAGGGTGTAAATGCGGATGAAGAAAAGGATGGGTGGAAAGCTGGTGATTCGAGACAAACGCGCTTTTTGTTTGTTCAAATTGAGGAGAGAAGTCCTGTGGCGGTACTGCACACCTAACTCGCTCGCAGTGTGCACGGCACCAGGAACAACTAATTTCTTATACCCGTTTTGCCCGAGGGGAGCTCGATTTTCTTTATCAGAGACCACAAGAATTGTCAACTCAGTCACAAAAACACAAATCAAATATTGTTTTCTTAAAAACAAACCAAGTAAACCATATATATTACGCGTAATATTTTTATAATATTACGTTTAAAGTGATATAGTTTTTTTGGAAAATTCGTTTTTTATAAAGTTCTTACATTAAAAAAATTTTATACTTTAAAATTATTAATATTATTTTATGTCCTTAATCTCTAAAACATTATGAAAAATATTTTAAACACTTAAAGTCTATATTTATACACACACATAATTTTCACATGTCGGATTTACCCAGAATGCTATACAATAATAACTTTAAGTTAGAAAAATATTCTACTAGTGGGGCAATCTAGTATTTTTGAAAATGCCGTTACAATAGCAAAAGGTCTGGAACGCTGCTTAACTTAGTGATGTATCAAATGTACACATTTACCCGCCATAATCATGGTTTGATCATAGCTCACAATATGTACACACTTTTTGAACATTTTAATTCCGCATCCTTAACTATGCGTAGCCATAGTCATCTAAGTTTTTCGTATCTCTAAGAGATTTATTAATTCTTTTCGGTGATCACTGTGTTCATAAATGGTTTTTGCTTTTTTTCCCTTATCTATAAACAAGCAAAGAATTTATTTCACATATAACCATATCTAATTATATCACACTGCACCTATTTGTTTTAATTCACATTATTGCTAATTTTTTCAGTTTTATAACATGTTTATGGATACTAGAGTCCGAAGTTTATGTATTAGATTTGTTGGCATTTTATGGTACAGAGTATTAATCCTCCTGGGAGAGAGTCTTAATCTAAAACCTAAAGACCTCTACAACTTAATTAACATTTATCTTAACGGTGAAAACTGTAGATGCACAGAGTGTGCATAACTGTCTATTAATTTGTCATGATTACTAATGATGGGTTACGCTCGCTAACTATAGAAGACAGAATGGTCGTTGTACTGAAACCAGGTGTATACAAAGTTAAGTTACATAGCAATCACGTGAAGCGAAAGACTCGCATTTGTGCGTTTTTGTTTAATACTAACCCAGCAACTACGCTAGTGTCTAGGAGGAAAAAGCTGGAATATACTTGGCCCAAAACACCGCTAAGTGTGGTAAATTAAAGAAGGCAGTTGCTAAATCTAAATATTGTATTTATTTGGAATTGCTCCTTTGCAAAGCAAGGGCATGTAACTAGGAAGTTGGTTTTATTCATATTTACCAGAAAAACCAATATTTGTAGGCACTTACTCTAGCGGTGAAAACCTAGACAAGAAACCAATGATTTTTTAAGATAAAAACCCAGTAAACTGATAAAAACTATTTCTCATTTAAGTGTTTTATGCGATTTTCCTTTCAGACTCTCATCTTTTTTTCCATAGAGCAATGTTTAGTATGTAAAGGAGAAGGGGAAGAGATTATTTTTTAGTTAGTAGGCCAGGTCTGTAGAAGACCCGGGTGTGGCGTCCCGCGAAGGGTGACAGGAGACCGCGACAGCCCTCCCAAGGGGAGGGGTGGCGGCGACTCACCAACATACATCCAGTGCGCCCACCTGGAGGAATGGCGACGTACCTTACCTTAAGGACTTCAATACAACTTCCAAAAAACTACACCTGATTTTACTTTACGTGCTCTCTGTGTGTTACAACCAACTTAATCACAACGAGAGCCTGAGAAATTTAAAATAAATATAAAATTTTCAGAGCTTAGGGGCGCAGTAAACTATGTTTTCATTTATTGACCTTAATTTTGTTTAGAAGTTTGCTGCTGCTGCAAATTTCACAGTAATTGTACTTTGAGATGTGGATGTTTACAAAATTTCAGTTATTTGTGGTGCAATAATGACACTTGTATGAAGTATATTTTAAACTGATATGCTTGTAGCACAGATCGAAGGTGATGATAATGATGGGTCTCCAAAGTGCAACATGCTCGTGCTCTTCAATCTAATGGTAGATGTTTCAAAACATCACAAAATTGCCTCCTCTTTGCTGAAAAAGGTGATTTATAAGCAAGCGTAGGGTTGTCTTGTCACAGATTCATACCGCAGAAGGTGTATACCCACGTGGACACCTTGCACACGCATTGATAGCACACACGGCGTCTTCACAACATTGTCATTTCGATGTTGATGCAGGTTGATGGTGAGTAGTACCCGGTGCGACTGACACTCTAGGTCACGAGCACCACCGGACAGTTTCTGTGCTGTACACAAGAGGCGTCCGCGGCGAACCGATTAGGAAGTTTTACTCACAGTGTCGCGACGGAGGAAACTAGAGAAACTCTCTCTCGCGCGGACGGTGGTGACGGTCCAGGGACCTCACTCCCCTCCCGCATACCCAGATGTGCCAATGGCGCGCATGCGTCGCCCCCACCACCGTCTGGACCAAGATCCTGCTGCCTGTTGTTCCTATGCCAGCCTGCCAGGCGCCACCGATATCCTAGTAGGAAAAGTTAGGTGCATTCTTTACATCGTCATGGTAACGACCATTGTCTCTTTCTTATAGTAATTAGTAGGCGTTAATTGACTACAAATTAATATGCAAAATAAACCCTTTCTCCACGAGTACAGCTACTATTGACATTAATTTCCCACACACAATGCAACTAAGTCACTTATGAAAAGCAGGAGTAACGAGAAATAAACTAAAAATAATGCAATTTAAGATTAAAAAATAAACAAATATTTCAAAAACTTATTTATTAGCATGCGTTGCTGCAAGATTAGTAAAGTATGTACCTACTAGTGGACCCGACAGACTTTGTCCTGTTCAAACGTTGTATATCCCAAAAGTATACAATTGTGTGAATAAACTAACACGTTACTGTGAAAGAAACAAAAATCAAAACATCGCTAATACAGCGAATTTCGCCTCTTCTGTGGGTTAGAAGTCACCATTGCGCATTCCCTATAACGGGAAGATGGCCATGTTTGTTGAAGTTACGTGGCTATATTACTGTATAAGAAAACGTACTATACAGGGTAAGGGGGGCGGGGGGGGGTTCCGGGCTGTATCTACAATGGACATCACAACACTCCTAAGTAATCACTTCAGTCTCTTTAACCTGAATAATGTACTTCAGCTAATATTAGAAACAGTAAGAATGCACACTGGCTTCGCTCAAGTGATTTATGATCAGTAGGTGCTAATTAAACACAAGAGGGCCATGCCCAGAGGTGGTTGCTTATAACTTGGACGGGAAGTGCTGCATTATGCAGGAAAACCGGTTATTTATCTACTTTTTCATCTAACTTCTTTGCTTTTATGTGGTTAGCATCGTTTCTTGTATAATGTTCCAGTGGTTGTTGGCTCTCTAGCACAATTTGCACACTGTAGGAATATTTAGTTATACTTTAAAAGCGTGCTTCAATAAATAATAATATATTAAATTTGTAGGTTAAGCGGATTGTTATAGAATGACGTGTATACATAATTGGAATTCATGACAAATAATGTAAAATATTCACTTCAAAACTACACCTTACAAACTTGCACAATCGATAACGTTTAAGTACACGTTACTCAGGTTATTTTTAGTTCCACTTTACCACTTTCAAGGAGTCTGTGGGCTTCTCCTTCCTCTTACAGTATTAATCCATTCTTAATTTCCCTCTATTTATCGACCAAACAGTTGTCTATATTTTCCTATACTTTTATATTATATAGCTTTCTATTGTAATTTGTTTATTAACACTCACAGTATTAAAAACTTTTTCGCTCCTTCGGATTTTGTTTCACATTTTAATGTTTTAACTATTTTAACTGTGTGTTTTAGCTTTTAGATTTTACCCTCATCAGTTTGAGTGTTTTAGACTTTGAAATTTGACTTAGGGCCCAAATGAGCTAGCTGTCAACGGGTGCAACTCACTCACTCACTCACTCACTCACTCACTCACTCACTCACTCACTCACTCACTCACTCACTCACTCACTTTTTAATATTATTTATATCAATCTGGCTATGTTCATTCTTCAAGCAATTCTATTACTTCTCTCACCCCTATATTGTTACCAATTATAATTGTTTATAACAACTAATCTGTGTCAGACTAAATGCCATTCTATACTAGGGATATTCAAGTCAAGTTTCAATAGTGTACAGCATTTGCGCACTACACCTGCATAATTCCACAACATGCTAGGAACATCATTCTGCTTTGTGTTTAATGTTTATTTCTCTTGCATCAAATTTACCACTTGATAGTTTCCCTATTCAGTCTTTAGGAGGAGTACTTAAATTCGATGGTGCGATATATTGAAGACGTGGATAAAAATATTAAAACATGGTGTTCATGGTGTCGAAACTATACTTTGGGTTGGAGAAGTAGGCTTTAAGATTATAAACTGATCAAACCATTACAGCTACACCCAGGTTTAACTGTACGATGATATATTCGGAACCCGAAATATGTTTGTACCTCCCTGGTGTTGCTCTGTAATGGGGGTTTGCTCTTATTTTGCATATTTTGGACATCTGATAGGTTAATTTCTTTCAAGTACTGTAATTTTAATGAAGATCTAATGTATTATTTGAATGAATGCCTTATTCCTGTGGCACTGACCGCTCCTTGCATAGCAAGGTTACTGTTTTCAGAAATTCTTTCCATAACTTGAAGTCTGCAGACGCATATGGTTTACTTCCTGTCTTAAAATTAAGGCTCCATATGAGGAGAACGAAAAGTATATAAAATACGGCAGACTACTTCTATGTGTTCCTATTATATTAACGGTCGAATGGCACTCGCAGTATTTAAAGGACATTCAAGAGTTAAAAATATCTGTTTTTGTTTGTATCATAATTTTTATTTTAGAAGAGTTTCTAAACTAGGCTATTAATTAAAGCACCAGAGTATTTGAACGAATTTGTCTTCTAAATGCAATAAAGCATAGGATATTTAAATACCTAAGTAAGCACTCAAATACTGTAACAGTTACTACTTCCAAAATAAGATAAGTAGTTGTGATTTGTAATTAAATTGTTAATTTGTAGAAAATTAATATTTACTGTTTTTATTGGATCTTTTATTCTATGTAATATTGTTATACTGTTAATTAAGATAAACAAAATTCAATTATAATTGTGCAATTTCAATATTTATGAAACGATATAATTTGAATTGAAACTTATGGCACATAATGAATACTCAATTGACTCATAAATACGACGCAAGTACGAATTTCACTTAATTTTGCGCATTTGACAATGAATGACGTATTTTTTATGAATACGCTTTTATAAGGAAGAACAAAAATTGAGAAGGAACGTTTCAATAACTCTGATAGCCCAGAAGAGCGCTTGACGGACACATTTAAGAATCTACGAACTTGAACGTACATGATCTAAGAGTTAATCATTGCAATTATAATATGTTACGATATTTTGAACGAATTCGTATTCTAAATGTGATAAAACATGGGATATTACCTAGTTAATCACTGGAGTAAATAATAATTATCGAAATGTAATTTTTATGCAGCTTTGTAACTATTTTTTTTTTTTAATATTCTCCAATCCGTCTTGAACATAAACCTGTTTTGTCGTGACAAGATTAGGCACTTCGTGTAGGTATCCTTTGACCGAATAGCACAGGATATATATGGCAGCTATTCCCTAGGTGTTTGCTATACCGTGGGGCTTACGTGGCAATAGTTATTGCTTGCTCCCATTTGCCTGTCTTCATGTGGTCACCCTATTTACCTTCATGGCTCCCTGCTGACGCTGCGACGTCGGTCATTGAGATCCTCCTCCGTAACTCGATATATCCTTTAGCTTTACCCCGTTATCGTCCTCTTCACTTAGCTCTTAAGATACAGGGTCACTTCCTTAACTTTAAACTACGTTTATAGTGTAAAAAGGCACAGATAAACAGATCACTTTTGTTATTATGCCAATATTCCAAACCTCATGTTTAATTCTAATACAATTTCAGAACCCAACCGTAATGTTGGTTTACTAAATTATTCGCAAACTTAAAAAATCTATAGTTTTAAAACAATCATGATAGTGATAATCATGTAGGTTGTACACTTGCTGGCAACATTCGTAGTGTCATTTAATGCTTGATTTGTGAATACCAATCAAAACCTTCGAACACAACAGGTATTTCACATTTTCACCATAGCGTGGCAAAAATATTGTTCTTCCCCTCTTGGAATAGGAGGATTGCTTGCGTTTTGGTTGTTTCGAAGGAATCATGTCGCAACGATGATATGTGCTCCACTACTTGCTTACGTTTGAACGCGAATTGACTGAAGAAGAGAGGGCTGACTGAGGGCTACGTATTGGTTTGCCCCTGATGGGGGTATTACGTCATATCATCAGCCAGTACAGTTTTACCTATCCCTGCTTTAAGGTATCTCAGGATAGTCAAAGGCGTTCTACTGAATTAATGACGCGTACTCTTTGCACCGGTGTGTGTTAAGTACCTACTTCAAAAGTTTGAACCGTCTACGACTACATTATGTAAGGGTCCATCCGAATGAAACATAAGTAGTTCCAGTAACAGTCTCAAATAGCTCTTTTCACATAAAGCTAACAAGTTGCGAGAATGTGTATATGTGCAAAGTCCTTTGTACTTCAAAGATTACATGTTATTTATCACCACTTAACTCAAAATATATGACCTCCTTCTCTTTCCAGCTTGCTCTTGCTCCATGGACATCTCATTCTCCTTGAGCCTTGTAATCGAATACCTTTTCTTGTAATCGTTCCTTATTCTTCTTAGATGGTTCGACCAACCTGATATTAAATTCAGAAATTATATTAAAGAAAATATACAATATTTTACACTGACCAAACTGTTATCGAGAACTACCTAAATTAACTCCAGTGTCACTTCCGATAGAGACATTCGCGGAGTTGTTAAATTCCTTCTTCTAATCTCTTGGTGGCATCAAACACTCGAGAGACTTCAATGTACTGTTATCGGATTCTCCTGCTTCTGAGGGTCAATGTATTTCTGTTTCTGAGTCCCTTGTTTTACATGGTATTCCTAAATTCTCTAATGGCTCAGCTTCAGACCACAAATCTTAGAAGACCCTTTGATTAACCTGCGCAGCGCCGGCGAAAAATCACCGTTGTGGGGCTTGTAGCCTCACTTCGGCCGGCCAACAGTACGATCTTCGTCGATACCGAGCTTCTGTGCCAGTTGTGGATGAACCGACCACTTCACCGGCTAGGCAATCTTCCCCCTGCATCCACGCAGGAAGGCATCGCCCGCGCCGCCACGACAGACACCACACAGTCAACGCCAACATTTACATCACACACCATCATCGCAGACACATTGAGCCTGGAAATCCTGGGCTTGCGCGACCTTCATTCGGAGGTTTTCTGAACATAGCGGCTAAGTCAGAGGTAGGCAAAAGCGGATTCATGAATCCATGTGATTCGTGTATCTTTCGCCGTGTAACTATGCAACACAACGCTACACACCCCTTAGGTGATTTCAGGAGTCCACTTCCAGTCGTTTCGCGACCGGTATAAGTGCGAGAATTATGCTTATGTCATCATCATGTGCTTCATTTGCAACAAAATGTTATATAGTTTTCTTCGAACCAACAATGAACGGATTTATTGTAGATGTGCTGCATACCACGAAAAACTGTTCCTTGATCTACCCTTTTTTGTATATGTTGTTCACATTTTCTATTACCTATTATTATTATTATTATTATTATTATTATTATTATTATTATTATTATTATTATTATTATTATTATTATTATTATTATTATTATTATTATTATTATTATTATTATTATTATTATTATTATTGTTATTATTGTTATTATTGTTGTTATTGTTATTGTTATTGTTATTGTTATTGTTATTGTTATTATTGTTGTTATTGTTATTATTGTTGTTATTGTTATTGTTGTTATTGTTATTGTTGTTATTGTTATTGTTGTTGTTGTTATTGTTGTTGTTGTTATTCTTGTTGTTATTCTTGTTGTTGTTGTTATTATTGTTATTACCATTATCATTATTGCTACTATTATTGTTATTAATATTATTATTATTTTATATTACAGATATACTGTGCCAAACTTCCATACTTCTATGCATTGATTCACGTTATGGATAGTTAAAATAGGTGTCTGGGGCTTAAGTACTTACCATATTGTAAGTCGCCATTAAGGTAAGTGAGATCTCATTGTGTGGTTTACCGGAAAATATATGAGTGAGTTGGAGAATTTTATGTCGTGTTGACACGTTGGCCATGGTAGCTCATTAGAGCAACCGGTAGATCCGTGGTTCAAATCCCGGGTATGGCATTACATTTTTCAATCTCGTTCTGTCCTTCCCAATTCTGTCCTGCACACAGCTATTGTGTGGAAGAACGATTAATTGTATTACAAACTGTCTCAAAGACAAGGTTAAAACCCAAATTATTGAGGCGCGGTCATTATTTATAGGGGAAAATCCTCTTTTCATTCAAAATAACAGAATGCGAATATAACCTACTGTTGTCGAAAACTGTTTCTGAAAATAAAGTGCCAATTTAGCTTGTAAATTTGTACAAAAGGAACAAGTGAAGGTTTATATCACTTAGATTTGTACGATATTTGGTACTCCTAAAGGATGCCAGGCCACTATTTGGCACTTTTCTCGATTGAACGAAAGTAAAGAGACTGTTATTTTTAAGATTAATTTTCAATTTACAATTGCTCTAACACAACAATTATGCTTTAAGAATAATTCACACGTCAACTTGCAGACTATTGTGCAAAATATTTGCTGATATTAACATATTTATTGTACTGTCATCTAATTAAACCGCTCCACAGGATGAAATTTTAGTTTGAGAGAAATAATACTTTGCGCTTATACTCGTAAGTCAGTATTATTAAATTGATGAGATGAATTCTTAATTTGTTTATTATTTAGGGGAAAAACACCTAGTTTACGTATTATTAATATTTAATTTTTACTTGTGAAATAGGGCCTTAGCAATTTAATTAGGAGACACCGGTGATATCTTCATTTTCCTTTTCTGCTATTTTTATCCAAGTACAAACATTTTGAAGCTTATATTTTGAAATCGACATCATGTGGAACAGTTAAATTCTGAAAGACGCTGGAAAACAGAAGCACGAGAAGGTTACTTTAAATAGTCAATATTAGCAGTTTCTGACCGGCATAATCTCTTACAGCACCTGCTACAAATGGTGGTCCTTCTTTCTTCTTTTTCTCCTGCTATGAGATTAATTCGGATAAGTGGAGTTCCCTGCAGCTTCTCTTAAACGCTGTTTTGCATACCATGGGAAGTTGCCTTTCTTTTTTTTTCTTGTGTTTATTCAAGTAACATGGAATTTGAAAGACATCACCTTAATAACAAGCTCTTTAAAATATATTGCTTACATTTCGTATTATACACCAAAATATGTATATGAATTGATAGTTGATCTTGATTAGCAAAAATACACAGCGCTCTTTTATATGTATATCTGGTATGTAGAAGGACGAGTTGCAAAAGCTAAGTGAGCAAAACACATGAGATTCTTGTGTAATAAATATAGTAATATAGAATTGTAGATCTTACAAAGTATGGCGTAGCTGAAAATTTGGAAGAATCAACCAAACTATCAGAGTTAAAGTTACTTATTTAAAAAACTAACGCCGCAACCAATAGCCCAATCTGGGTCAAGGCCGCTGCGTCCCTCAACTCCGCTGACTACAGGCGTTAACAGAGGGGTGCAGTACTGAAGGGTGGAACGTAGTCAGCGCCCCGGTATCTCTCTTCCGATATATGCGATCTTCGCAATCAGGGGCCGCTACTTCTCAATCTAGTACCTTCTCATTTGGCCCCTCAGGGGGCTAACGAGGCTGAGTGTACTCCGGATCAGGTGTCCCAGCAGGAGAAAATCCACACGCCAGTACCGGGAATCGAAAACGGGTCTCCCACTTGGTAAGGAACAGCGCTACCACCGCGCTAAGGAGATGGCCAGATTGCTTGTTTAAACAGAAATAAAATAACTTGCCTCCTTTAGAATACATTACTGCACCAAGTCACTTGAAGGTCAATTTGTTGGAAATGTAGGAGATTCAGTGTAGTTAAATGTATTTGTTCGTTCTTCCATTCGTCGGTGCTTCTCTGTGTGCCGTCCATTCCATCAATTCATCCCTTAATCGGGCATTCAAAGCAGTTTCTTTCGAGTGTTCTACACACATTCCTATCTGATATTTCTTTTCACCTCTCGGCGACCATCCTCTTGAAGCTCTCGACCTGGTACTCTCCTCATCCAGTGAAGCTTAAGGCCGGTCTCGGCTATTTTTAGTCTGGACATTAGAGTTTTCCTTTCCTTCTTTCTATTCCGTCTCAGAATCTTCGTGTTCAATGAATTATTTTATTCAAAGTGTAAAATCATTTCCAGCTTCCGTTGATGCAAATTCATTTCAACTACAAAAAATGAATGTTTTCAAGAACTTCATATAAAATACAGTTATTTAAGCATCTATAAGGGACTAGTGCTTTTTCTACAATTTATCCCACACCATTACATTTGGTATTCCCGCTTTATTTATTCCTGAAGACATAAAGGTCATTAGAAATTTTAAAATGACAGACATTCAATATTACATAATTAAATCCATTAAATATATTGTAGAAAAACGATAATATTCTTACATAAAAATATGGCTTCGGAGTTATTCAAGGTCACATTAAAGTATACTATGTTTCTATGTATCTTCAGGTAAGATTTTTTATAATCACTGAATCAAAATTATTTTTACAAAAAGGCCCCTCTATGTGTAGTCTGTGACTATTCGTGTCTGTTTGGAAAAACCATAACTTAGAAGGGAAAAGACAGTTGTATACCAAACTTGGTACTTAATTATTTGAGTTCAGCACCTAGCAACGATGCTTAAGGAAATCTCCCACTCTAGACTATCTTTAACATGAAACATGTTTAGATAATTGTTTTCCTTAAATATTGACGATTTTGGTTAAAATATATGTTTAAGATACTTTTCTGAAAATGAAAATCCTATCTTAAAATTCCTGAGAATGTCTTCAGAAGTCCTCTTCATTCTGGATAACTTTTGCATCCCTGGCACACCCTAAGAGATAGACAAAAGCTTAATACAGATAAATGTACATCTTATTAAAGCAACATTTGTGCCCAATGCATTTTTTGTAGACTGAACAATTTCCGAGATGTAGGTTAGTTATATATATTTGAATTTTCCAATGCTTATAATTTTCTCAAATGGGCAAACGTTACCTGTTGCTTTGATGTCCCGGAGTTGCAAGGGTAATGGAATGTCAAAGCTATCATATAGCGACCAACTGGTAAATTTTACTACAAAAAATTCGAGAAAAGATCTTTGGAAGTGTTTATCTCGATTAATATGAAGCAGATAGAGGAGTAAGTGTTTGTGAGAATAATTTATACAATAGAATCATGTTAGTGCAGACATTGCATTTCTTTCTTTTACAAAATCGGTTATTGAAAGAAGGCGTCCTTTCATGGGTGCGTGTACCCCTAGAAGTTCTAGTTTATTCGGTGATATTTTGAAATGTGAACAATTAAACTTGAAACCAGTAGTTTCTTTTAAATATAATGCGAAAACCGACTGGATTAGTTATTAGCAACCTAGCCGTAACAATATAACTCAAAGCTCTCCAACGTAATGTCATATTGAACAGTGAATGAATGAAATGGGTGAAATGATGCTCAAATGAGCCCGAGGTCCATAGAGCCCTCAGAAGAAACATTATTCAGATAACTTACGCCAAGCGAGATTCGAACTCGTGACCTCTGAGACGTGAGGCAGACACGCTACCACCACATCTGCCCCCCCCTCCCAAAAAAAAAAGGTTGGTGTGAGTCAAAGTCCTGTGAAATTGATGTGTTCATTTTATTTTCTGCGTTTGAATTTAGCACTCTTTTATGAAAGAACTCATGTTTTGCATTCTTTGTGCTCGCTAACCTGGTCGATGAGTTTTGAGAACGTATTCCGTGTTGTTGCAAAAAAAATAAAAAAAAATATACGGTTTCATTAATGCAGTAAAATACTGTTTGAATTACTTATTTTAATGTTGGGTTGCCTTTAATTATTATGGTCATTATAATAAGTCAAGGATTCCTGTGGAGCATTTAGTGTTTGTATGAAGTTAATAAATGTTATGTTTCTTCATCTGTCGCACTTTTTTCGTTACATGCTCAAAACAGATACGCAAAATAACTCGCCACGCGCCCTTAGGTACAATAACGAATTTCTGTTGGACAGACGAGACTCGGGCATGTCCACAAAAGAGCGGCGAAGAATTGGCGGAAAGCAATAGCACATATTAGATAGCCCTCTTGATGCCGTGTCCTCTAGCAAGATGACGCATCTGGAGCGGTTCTGACAGTGTCTTCTCTCAAAGGATGCTAACGTTTGGTGAATGTTTACTGTCAGACAGTACATGATAATCCAAGAGGTTAGAACGTAAAAAAATACAGAAGTTCCATAACAACTAAATCTCTTAATTGTCGAACACTAATACCACTATTAACATGTAACTCTATTTTATTTTAAATATTCTCTAATCGAAGTAAGTACGAGCTCTTTGGGATATATTCTGGCAACTGCCAAGCTTTTACTTTCTCTGTACGTGTGTGCGTCGTGAACACAAAACTCAAAAGCCTAGAGTCAGTTGGACATCAGAATTCCATGGATGCGAAAGAAAGATTTTCAAGAAAATCCCGCCTACCATACTACTCTTCACATGGAGCATTTTTAGAAAAATGTTATTTTATCAAGAGTGGCATGTTTAAGACATTGTCATACCAAATGCAATGTAAGCCTATCTTGAATTTTCTGGGAATATCTACAGAAGCTCTCCTCATTCTGGATGACTTTTGAACTGTTGAACCGTAAGAGATGTACAAAAAATACCGTAGAAAAAATGCAATTCTCGTTATGGAAAACACGTTTTTTGTGTAGTGATCCATTTTCATGATATTCCTTGTTATTTGTCTAAACTTTCTAATATTTGTACTTTTCTCAAATAGGAAGTCTTTATTAATTATTTATTTTGCGACGGCCTTGAAATTTCATTATCTTTACATGGCCAAGTTATAAAATATTTTGTTTATGTATATTTCTATATTCACACAGACAAATGTAATACTAGTATCCAAAAAAATAAAATATTCTCCACTTTAATGTTTAAAACACGTCGATATTTTGAAATCGTGTAAAGTAGCTACAGTTGTTAGAAGATTCACGGGGTTTTATAAAGTATTAGATTTGGTAAAATTGTCCAAAATGCAATTTGCTTTCACTCTGTTCCTATTTATTTCTCCCCCTGTAGTTCCGTGACGTATTTGTTAGCACGAGATGTACCACTTCACGTATCGACCTCCTCCTTGTATAGATGCAACCCCACCTCTTCTCCTTTTTCACCCACTGTAATTTCCGAATACTCCTGCAGATGGCCTTCCAGTAACGTTTCTGTGCTTTCTCACTAAACTCAGCAGCATTTCCGTCTTTGTGATAAATGCCTTTGCCTTCTCGCACCCTTCCACTCCATTTTTAATTTGCCAAGGAAGAAATAACTTAGAGAAGCGATTCTTGGTCTTCAAGTCATGCGTTATTATCCCATTTGTTATAGTCTTCATTGAATGCTATTTTAAATAAGCTCAGTAAATTATCTGATAAAGGAATTATTTTCTGAGAATTCAGTGTTCAGCTATTTTTAACTACTAGATGTGACGTGGACAGTCAAGAAGTTAGTGTGTTAAGCCTCCCAAAATATATCATGGGAATACAATAAATAGCTATGATTGCATTTGGTGTTCAAGTTTTGAACCTAATTTTATTCGCGTTTTGCAAGACAATATTTTAGATTGTGAAGGCACACAGTCACTCTTAAAACTATTAAAAATAAGTATCTTTATTGGTGTCAAATGTTTAGAGGACACCCCAGCGTTAAAACGGTAAAAAGCGTTGACATGAAGGTAGATTTGGAAATCTTTCTGACACCAATAATAAGTAATTGAATTAAATTGTTGTCCATTTATTGATTGTTTTTGTTTGGTTGTTTGTTAAACACAAAAGGCAGCTGTGCCGTCTGCATGTGAGCTTTATGCAGAAAGGTACCACGACAAACATTTTACCTTGTTCACAAACATTCACGAATTCACCAATGCTTGAGAGAAAGAGGTTCATTTTAGAGGAGTGTTTCGAATTTTGGGAGAGGTACGTGGATTGACCGTGATGTGGACGGAAACCCATTAGATAGCACATGACAATCTGGAGAATTTTGCATGAAAATCTTCTGTACCCATAACAACTTCAGCGGATACGAGGATTATAATTGCAAAACATTCTGCCCACACAAAAATGCATTCCTTAGAATGCGCCTTGTTCACTGATGAGGCTGGGTTTACTCGCGACGGTATCTGCAATAATTTTTGTAATACTCGTAACTGGCCCTATGAAAAATCTCAGGAAGTTTGACAGGACAGACATCAACAGAGCTTCTGCCTAAACGGTTGGGCTAGAATAATTTATAATCACTTCACTGGTGTTCTCCGCGCCTGATTGGAGAGACAATATCTGCAGTTTCTCAGAAGCAAGTTGCATCATTCAATTCATGATGGGCATTTGGACGTCATACCATGGATGTGATTTTTGCATGATAAGTGTGCTTGCTCATTTCAGACAGATAATACGTAATTTCTAGAATGATACATTTCTGCATAGATGGATTGATCGAAAGGGATTCATTCAATTTCTTGATAGAGCCGCTGATTTTTTTCAATCGATTTCTTCACCTGGGGATATTTCAAGTCCCTGGTTTATCGACTCCTGTGAGGAATATTGACTCTGAGAAAGCGTATCTGCACTGGATTTATCTAAATACGAAACACCCCAGGAATTTTCAGCAGTGCGCGCGATAGGACGGAACGCAGGCTTAGAATATGCATCAAAGAGGAAGTCATTCCGAACAATTTTTTAACCTTCAATTTTTCTTGTGATTCAGCAGTAAATTTTTTTCATATCCAAGTTCATATGGACATTCATTACTGTTTTGATGCTGGACGGGCTCTTCATAAATATTGAACACAAATAAGGACCCAGTATACTACCCTTGCATGTACATACGTATACATACGCATACTTTTTAAAAACATCTTATACTTGCAAAGGAGGGCTGATTGATCAGCCGGACCTGGCTGGCTCGTGGCGGGCTCTCTGTGGCGACCTAGGACTCCGTCGGGTAGAAGAACTGCCTGATATTATTAGCGACCCACCATGGTTGTGATTCACCTGTGATGCGTTCTAGCCGCCTGTAGGGTACTTTCATCTGATGCTTCCTCTCGGGGTCTGACAATACTGACCACGAGCTGACGTGCCGGAATACCTGCCGTAACAGACAGACACGTTTATTAATGCTCTTCATAGTGTAAATAAGCATAAGTTTAGTATGCAGAGTGTGGGAAATTTCGTCTGCGCCTAGAATTTCCCAGCAAGCCCTACAAACCTAGTTTTGCTAGTGGTGAGCAGTTCTTTCAGCTTTTAAGTATCCTTTGTTTGGCATCTTTTTATTCTTCTTAGGCAATATGTTTGTAAATATAATGAGCCAAGAAACGACATTCTATTTTTTTAGGTTCTTCATCGATTTTCTTTCACACTTCCAAGTCATAAGTGCATTTGACAGTATAGGGGTATGTGCGGTAGAACACGAGATTATGATTTGGAGTCCTTCAACGCCTTGGCAGCTTTGAACTTATTTAACCCGGTAAATATGCATCCTCCATCTCTGCCCACTACAGGCGTCAGGAGTGGAGTGCAGTAGGGGAGGTTGGGATGTGGTCAGCGCCCCGAGTTCTCCGGGCTTTTATGCGGCCTTCACGACCTGGGGTCACTACTTCATCAAGTTGCTCCTCAATTGGCTACTCCGGGACCTAACGAGGCTGAATGCACCCCGTGCCAGACCTCCCAGCAGGGGAAAATCCCCACGCCGGTGCTGGGGATCGAACTCGGGTCCTCCGCACTTGAGGTAGGCGCGCTACCACTGTCAAGCTTGTTCTTTAATAGGTCTTTTTGGGGATGTTGGGGAGGGGCAGGGAGTTGGTACCGTTTGATCGCCAGGTGGTCATAACCCTTTTTTTCTATTGATGCATCCAGACACACTCGCCGTGGAAGTTCCTGAAGCTATAGACCCCCTCCTCCTTCTGTATAATGCACTATGCCAGTTTCTTATTGCAACATATAGTGCGGTAAACATAATCTGGTGAAGTCTCCCGCAACATCCCAGTAACTGGCTTATCCTTAGGGTTCACAAATGCAGCTTCCTGTTTAACTTGTTCGGGATGTTACCACCTTTCATGGTGTTTCTTGAAGCGGTGCATCACGTCAACATTAAATTAATTAGTAAAGTATATTTTTGTACCAATTTTATATAATTTCAAAAGCCATGCATTATAGAAACCGGTGGAGGTTTGCAGAAGACAAGTTCAGGAAAATAGATGAACTTTCTCTAAGCGCGTAAAATGAATTAAAATAAATAGCAGTATCTTTTGGAAACCAGGGACCAAAGAGCATAATGACGAAGGAGAGCTCAGCTCATTTGAGGGCTGCCAAGAAGACAAACCTAACTTAATTAACATGTTGGTTAAAAAAAATTAGTTGCGAATATATAAAATGTCATAACTAGGCTTCGAAGCTTTATACACCTATCACGAAATGAGGCGATTGCAAGTTGCCTACTACATGGGAGGAACGTGACGTCATTGCCCGAGTACAGCGATAGCACAAAGCACTCTGCCTACAGTGCATAGTGTGTCTCATATGTTCACTAGTTCCAAACAGTGAAATGCCTCCTGCACGAAAATCGAAATATTCACGTATTGGTGAACTTCTACAAGAATTTTGGAGTGAACATTTAACTGTAAATGGTGACAGCATTGAATGTAAGTTATGCAACAACGTTATCTAAAACGTTCATGCATGGATCCGCAACTTTTCGTTCTGTGTATGAAGGTTGGTTACCTAACTATACAGATTAAATTAATAATAGTAATCAACTTCAAGAAAATACAAATAATTGGTATTAATATTTTAATATTAAAATTTAATGATAGCTGTAAAAATAAATGTAGTTAAGGCATTACGTCCAATTTCAATGCATTCAATAAATACGCATGATTATAGGACAAAAGATTTCGCATAATGAAAAGGAAAAGAACAATTAAACATTGTAGAAATAGTTCATAGAAAATATATAAAACTGATAGTTCATATAGAAAGGATAAGGATGTGCTATGTCATATTTTACTCAACTGAAACGATTCTATAGCGTATAGATTGCCTAAGAATCCATGAAGTACAAAGCAAATGTTGAATCACTACGCTACACTAGGAATACAACACAAGTACTCTATATGCTGGAAGTCTCGAAATCTGTCTCTATGAAGGGCTTTTTAACGTTAGGAGGGGACTCGAATATTCAACCACTCAAGTTCAGCTAACCAGAAAATCGTTTAGGTAAGAGATAACCTCTTCAGGCTTCAGGAGGCATAAGGTCAGACTAAGGGTTGGAGCTGCGCCCGAAGAAGACACAATAAATAGCGCATTCCAATGCTGAGACCGGTCCATTGGTTCAACCTTTTCAATCTGATTCGGTATTTGAGCACTCGGTCCCATATAAGCTCGCATAACTTACACAGCATTGCATTTAATATGTACCCGAACTTGTTTGTAATATTTTAAAATTATAATTAAACTGAACATCACGGGAAATGACGTTATTCAACAGATTATACAGTTTATCCCTGAAATATATGATAAATATAAAATAAGCATGTTGATTTAGATATTATCGTGCAACACTTGAACCACAAGCAAAACTTTTGCTTCAAAATTAAAATTAATCAGCGTTATAGGTGTGCATTTTTAATATTTTAATTAAATGTTACCATTTCAGCCTAACGGTCATGCTGTTAGCACTACTGTAGTGTTGCTCCTTGGATTGCAAGTGGTCATGGTGAGTCCTTCCATGTTATGAGGTGTGGTGTAGGATGAAATCAATTTCATGCGGTATTGTGCAGTGACTCTCAAGTCTGAAGTGGACATAGTGTTAGTGGTAAACGTGCAAATGCTTTTATTGGTAATTGAGGACAGTGTATCGAACAATATATCACCAATGTTTGCTTTATATGAAAACTTATAATTTCACTTACTGTGAGTGGCGTATTTTCAGATTGGTTAGTACCTCCAAGTAGGTGTGGCACATAAGGCATGACGCAGAGTGGCCCGGTTTCATGATAACGAATGGTACACCGGAACCGAGTCCCAGCACTTCCTATAATGCCAATGTCCTCTCGCTAGCTACGCCAGTGAGTGACGTTTCCAGGTGTGAAGCAAAACGGATACCAAGTACATGACATTTCGTGGCCCAGTTTGGGCACGTAAAAAACATCAGATAGTAAATCTTGTAATAAGTAGGGCTCGGAAGTTCATGCCCTAAAAGGCACTGAAATATGCATGCATATATGCTCTTAAAATGTGAAAATATGCCAAGAAATATGCACTATTAATTAAAACGATTGATGTCCCTTTGCAGTAAACAAGACGAGTTAGTATAAATAATAAATAAAGTTGCCTATTCCTTAGAGGTTGAAGCAGAAGTGGTCCTGCTGCTAGTATTAACTGCTAAATTGCAGTTCACAACAAACACTTTGCAAAAATGTTCAACTGTAAAACATCGTCCGTTGTCTCGCAAAACTCTTTTGTAACGTGAAAAACTTCTCTCTACGTCATAAGATGTTATCGGGCATATTTAAATGATGTTGACTACTTCACAGAGAGAGTCAAGTCTCTTGGTGTGACAGATGGTTTTCTTTCGAGGATGTCTCGAATATCGCACATCTGTTTATAACCAGAATTTTTTGAAATTACATAATTCACTTTTTGTCCTGTGCTACCAGGAACCGAACTTAGATCACATATTGTTTTTTCAAAGACAGTAAGTGATTCATGGAAAGGAGGTCCTACAGCTTCCAATGGCTTTATGGCTGTTGGTAAGATAGAAAAATGGGCAGATATGAAACTAAGATCCTCTTTTAACCCAGTGCCTGACAGAGTATTTTGCACAGTTTCCATTGATGAAGCATCTTTCGAGTCCAATGAATTAACAACCTCCTCGACTATTTCGATGTGCTCAGTATAATATAAAACTGCATCGACCCATGTTCCCCATCGAGTTAACACTGGTGCAGGTGTAAGTCGAATATTAGGTGCTATTGATCTAAACAACTTAACTCTTTTAGGAGATTTAACAAAAATGCTCTTGGTACTGGACACAAATCTATCTAGCAGTGGGAAAAAATAACGTATTGTCTCAGAAATGCGATGAAGAGCGTGTGCCAAACAAAATAAACCATAGAAATCATTAAAATATGCAATGTAGGGGCTATAATATTGAAATAATATGCATTTATCAAAAATCAAGAAAATATGCGGTTATATGCACTATAAAATCATGTCCAAATAACAGAAAATTCCATAATTCGTGCACATAATGTAAAAGCATACATTTTTAACCACTATGAAAAAACATACAACTGCATGAACTTCCTAGCCTTAGTAATAAGTTTGATAAAACTGCTAGAGGAAGAGAACAAAAATCAGCATCCCAAAATGCCACCAGTTGTCAAAACCTCTGTATTGTCACCTCCAGCAGCTTATAAGGCGTCCAGTATAGTAATACCATGCCATATTCGCTGCGTTACCATTATTCTCCTGTTTGGATGGATACAATTATTTGTCTTCTCTCTGTCACTCTGAAGGTGAAGTTTTAGCCCATTTCTATTTTCTTTCTACCGCTGATAGATTATAACCAAAAACTGTGGAGATGCAATTTCATGGAGATATACTTTTAGGTTCTGTGTAGTCAAAGGCAACATTTCTGGAAAACTAAGATGTATGTGTGAGAAGGAGAGAGAGAGAGAGAGAGAGAGAGAGAGAGAGAGAGAGAGATAGGAGGAGAACGAATATTCGAAAAGTGCAAAATTAATTCATTATTAGCCTCCTGCAGTTGTTTAACACAAGAAAAAAGCTATTTATGTGGAAGAAGTATTTGGCTTTGTTTTTCTTCAGAAAGACTAACGATTTCAATTTACCTGAAAATAACATACTTGTGCAGGATTTTCTGTGAATAATTTCTGATGTCTTCTTAGTTGTTAAACTTATACAACTGGAAATCATTGTGCAGGGCAAACCTATCACAATTCGCGAACTTAAAAAATATACTAGCCAGTTTCAAAATACCCTTGTTTATATTTTTCCAATGAACTTCTGTGAATGATTTAAAGAGACCTCTTTTGAGGGTGTACAATTATGATTTTCTCTCTTTGCTTAACGTGGCAGCACATGTAACACAAAACTGATCTATTAAATAAAAGTTAGTTTTCTTGTTTTCTTTTCTTATCCTGCTTGCAAACTAAATTGGTGTTGGCAAGTCAATTTGTAGAAGTATTTAAATAAACATGTATAGTACTTGGTTGGAGTAAAATAATATTTTCTATTCGTCTGAGGCGTATTCGTTTTAACGGTGAAGAATGATAAAAGGGAATGAACATTACGTAAGAGGTTATTTAAATTATTATATTTGAAGGTACATCTTCATTTCAGTCCGGTCTTTTAGGGTCAGAAGTATTAGTGATGGGCGAGTTTAGCGCTCCTGTGTGGGGACTTTAGGAAGTCTAACTGTTGTTCTCGGCGGATGGGTGGCGCTGTAGTCGCCTGATTGGTGGTGACTTCGTGAACTGTGGTGTCAAGATGAATCTCCAGCATATATTAGGGATCCACACGCTGACTCGCTTGGGTTCCAACACTCCCGTAGAATGCTCTCACGTAATCTCTTTCTCCCGGAGTCTGATATACAATAGCTTGAACTACCCTTAGTGTGGAATCCCCTCCGTAAACACTGTTTCCCTTTCGTACCTTAGCCTAAATTACCTTTTGTGCGCTTCCTGTTTTTAATCCATATCTACTCTGTATTTGTCTCACTATATTACAACCTTTCTCTAATTTTGTGGACGCTCCGAGAATCTAATACCTTCTCCGTTCTGTAGCACCGTATTTGAATAAGAGATGCTTTTCCGTTTCATTGGCTTTTAAGCACAAGCGAAAAATAGGATTTATTGTATTTAGTCCCATTGTCTTTAAATGCTTTCTGAATGTTCCATGTCCAGTTATACAACTTATAACTCCTAAGTTGCGACTTCGTTGACTTAACGAGTGAGTTACTTAGTTTGTCCTCAGGTTTATTAATTTTCTGCCTGTAAAATTTTTTTGGGTATTATTTGCTGTTTGTTTTGTGTTGTTGGCCTGTTAGAAGCTTGTTCCGCAGAAAGCTTCTGTCCCGTTGCTCCTTTGTTTGCTGGAACAACGGCCTTTTATTTTCCTCCAATACCCATATGACCGGGTACCCCACGTAATTCTACATTATTACAGGAGGAAGATCTAATTTGTTGTGATAGCATCCCATGCTAGTTTAGACTTAGTCATGGGAACCAAGTGCAGCCTTGTTGTTGGAACGTATAAGGGTATTTTTCCTAGAAGTCGTTTATTCAGCAACGGTGTGCACTTTGGAGTATTACAAGTACCTCTAACTCTTTAAGGAAGTTCTCGTTTTATATATATATATATATATAGTTCGACAAGTTTTTAATCACACCGTGATCGATTTACTGACTCGGGCTGCGAGCTGAATTTTTCAATATTGAATGCCTGACCTGTGCAGGAAATGACCAGTGAAGCCTGTATTTGGAATAGAGCTATCTTAAAGACTAAATAAAACTTTAAAAAATTGTTGCAGATAGTTACATGGAGTACAAAACTTTAGTGACCAAGTTTTTCCTTAACGTGAGAATGCTCTGGTTTACAGCCTGTGAGTTAATTGCTTAAGGGCTGGATTGTAAAACAAAGATGTGTTAGCTTAAGACCATCTAGCATAAGCAGTGTAAGAGGGAGGCACACAGCACGTTACAGTACAGTGAAGAATAACGTTAATAACAAGATGTGTAATCTTCGAGGTACGATTTGGCAGCCCCATTGCGTCGTACAGGAACAGCGAATCCCTTTATTGCCTTATTTGCATGAGAATAGAAGTTGTGAGACAGCACTTCCGGACGTTGCAGTGGCACCACTCTTCTCGCACTACTGTTGTTTCCTTCTACACTTGTTAAGTGTGACCCAAATGCAATTGCTTCTTCAGTTATACTTCCTAGGTTTCGGGATGAAACTAAGATAAATTATCTGGAAACGTAATGTAACTATTCTTCAGCACTTTTAAGAAATATATTAGAACGCTACAGCTGTGACTGTTACCCGGATTTGATTCGTATCAATTTGGCGATGCTGATGTGAAATTTTGTCGTGAATTTTGTAGAATACATACTATCATTAAGGCTCGGATTTTTAGATGGAAAATTTTAGGAAGCATGTGGTCATATGCTATAACTCTACAGTACTTGGTGATCCCTTCCAGGCATAATGTGTGGAGAGCACCAGTTAGTTTTTCACAAATGTAGTAATTGGTACATGGATTTCCCAGCACAAATAATATTTTAAAAACATCATCTACCCATATTTGGTGTAGATTATGTATTCTTATAGGCTTTCATTACACTACTCCGTTACTATTTTTAAAGATCCTTTCTCCCGCTTTTCTTCATATTTTTCTTTTGCCTCAAGCTACAACCACGCTACATTCTAATGGTATTTTCCCAATGGAATCTCTGCCATCCACTCGATAAAGCCGTGGAAGGCACATAATAATTTGAGAGAAAAGGAGGAGGGAGCGATCCTAAGAGACTTCATTCATTTTCCTTTTCTTTTCCTCCGCGACGTCAATGTTTAGGCTTCCAGATTTGCTTTCAGGCTAATCTCATCTTTTGACAAATTTTTACCTAAAGCAGATATGGAAAAGGCGTCTCACAAACGCATCGAAGTAGTCCTTTTTAACGCGCACTCTTTTTAACACATGACTGTGGATTGCGTTTACTTCTGCCAAGTTTTCAATACACACAATGGTTGAGTGATGCAGTAAAAGTAAAATTTTATTATACAATATGAAAAGAATTTAAGAGATACATATGCCACTTAAGCTACGAAGATTGCTATATAAACAATTATCTGTACAACTTTCAGTTTTATACACAATATTTCTGAATTGTCTTGCGCTTTGTTGGAATTGGTGAACCAAATGAACGGTTTTGTCACAACCGATGCATTGATGCATTCTCGAGCGGAGCGGACATCGAATGACGTTTGTCTGGATATTTCATAAATAAAATATGAATTTAAATATTATATCGCAAACATTTGGCCATAACATGTAATATATGAATACTAATGATGATAAATAACAATGACAAAGACAAGGTCAATGCAAGAAATTTTGCCTAAGGGTACAATAGAAGAATTCCCACAGATACTAACATACTGCCACTGTTTGTGACCTGCGCGTACTCAAAATGAGACACATTAATTTCAACGTAAATGTATGTAATATAACTTCAGTCAGTTTACCTGTAATAGATGATTTAACATTTTAATATCAATTTAGTAATGAAGCAAATGAGGAAATTAAAGTTACAAAATATATTATTTATGATTTCCGAGATTGGGTAATACCATCTTAAAAGCTTTAAATGTGACCCAGAACGATGGTTTTTAAGTGTCTAAAAGGATAGCCGCATACCAGTATAATTGCTGATATCTAAAAGAACTCCTGTAGGACAAAATCCCAGTACACCGGTGGCGGTGCCATGATCCTGACAATTGACAACGTTTTTGACAAACAAAATATGGTTTATTACCGCGAGAATTTTTGGGATCTCCGTATAGGTGCAGCTGCCCTCAGACCAGCGACAACAACCACTACATACTTCAATCAGCTTCATCACACCGCGATTACACTGCAGGTATACTTATACTAATGCCACTTGCATTCTTTGATTTCATTTTGTGATACTTGAGTTCCGGAACTGAAGTCGAACTTCAGCTACGAGATTATTGTTATCAGGCTTTTCCTGAAGTGTTAAGAAACGCAATAGGATAGTAACGTAGGCTGGCACAAGTTTTAATGGCGGGAGGCTCACAACATACAATCAGAGGCTTACAACGCCTTGCGCTGTTGCAAAGTTAAAACACCGAGAACTCACGCTGAAAAACCGGCGATACAAATACTACTTGCGTTCACAATATTTATTATTTGCACAATAAGAAAGGTAATAGTAATGGTCAGCTATCAGTCACCATTAAACCTTGTGTCTGCCATAGTAAAATGTTGACTGTAGATCTAATGAAAACTGGTGCTATGCTTTGCGAGGCCAGTTACTCATTTCTTCCCTACATTAAACAGGTTTATTGGAGCCTTCATTTTTGTTTTGTTTTTTCTTTGTTTCTTTTTTAGGGTGAGTCCCGTATTAAGCTGCTGGTGCTGACCTATGGAGCTCCTAACAGAGAAGTGACTGAAAAAAGTAAAGTTTAGCATGCCTAAAGACCAACTTGCTCAATAAAATCACATAAAGAGCTTCTAAGTATATCTTTTTCCGATAAATCCAAGATTTTTATTTACATAATTTTCTTGTACGCACAATACTAGTGGTAGCTTGGCAATAGATCTTTTCATAGCTGTTATGTTGCTACCTGTTGTTCCTTTTGAATCTCTAAGGCATATGCAAAACGAGTGCATAGTGGAATTACAAGTTAATAATAAATTCCTTGTTTGTTGCCAGAGGCATTTGCAATACTTGATATACTTCCTATACTCACAACTCTAGGTATTAAATTTTTTCCTTCTATTTATATACGCTTTTGCATTAGAAGCCCCCATTTGTAAATATATCAGTGCTTTCTAATGAACTTGTGGTTCGAATATATCAGCTAAAATTTGCAGTTGTTGTGAATACTGAAGAGGTGGTACATTTAAGCATCCCCCTAGCACAACTACCCTTACAGTCGGAGCTAATCTATATATGAGAATGTTTTCTTTAACGCTTTGATTTGTAGCTTGCTTGGGTTCTTTAGCAGCGGCTGTAACGGAGTTACCACGCTCCAATAATTTTCCTTACCAATACAGCACACAAACGATGTCAAATCGGTGTAATTTATTTAGATAAATTTCGGTGGAAAAAATGACAAAAATAAGAAGAAAAACAGCAGTAGCCACGACTAAACTAATAGCCAAGAAAGAAGAAAAACATGATAATGTTGCAGTATAATTCAGATGTTTTGGGCTTGCAGGAAATTAATGTTTCTGATAGCCACACACTTGGTTATCAGAGGATAGAATATCATATAAACGAAGAAATCAGAGATGTAAATAAAAATTAATACTCATAAGATAGAGAATTTCTAGCCTTACGCTCTCTGAAAGCATAAAGTAGTGTGCAGAAAGTTCACGATCAAAAGGTTTTCAACTGCGACTGTGATAATTTTGCTTGTGGCTTAGTTCCACAAAACATTTGATTTATGGACATACAATGCATTGAATAATTCAAAGTGGGAATTTAATATTTAAGGGTTTAGTACAGAAAAGAAAGCCATTTCGAAAACCAAAAATTAAGCGGAACTTGTTCATTAATGTAATAAATTATAAAATGCTAATGAAATCCTTGGATACATAAATCTATGAAAAGACGCTAGGCATTCAGTAAGCTTCAAAAGACCATCTAAACTAACTAAATGGTAGTCCTCCGGCGTGGATTACTACTGAGCCTTAAAATAGGAGTACCCCATAATGAGGAAAAACAGAAACATGAAACAAAGTTTGTGTGCATCAGATTAGATAAAAAATAATAAAAACAAAACAATAGAAGAAGTACAACATTTTAATTATCTGGGATGTGATATTTCATTTAATGGTGATAGAGGCATAAAACAAAAATTATATACATTTCAGAATATATATGGACACTTTAAATGGACTCAGAAAAATAAAGTTCGGAATGAAACTATGCAGATTTATAAAGTGATGGCCGTACATACAATGACACGTGGTTCCAAAAATTAGGCAATGAACAGAAGGGATAAAAGAATGGTGGAAACAGCTGAAATGAACTTTCTAAGAAGCACTACTAGATATACCGTTTAGATCACATTAGGACTGACACAATCAGAAAAAACAAAAAGTATACAATTTAAATAGTAAGATATCTATATACGAGTACAAACAGAATTGGGCAGATCACGTAACACGATGTCTAGTAATAGAATAACTAACATAGCTGCAGGATATAAACCTGATGGGCGCCGTAGTATTGGCGCCCTTGTGTATATACTTGTAGAAAGCGCAAGTTCAACCCTGTCTGGTTGATTCGTGACAACTAGCACTTTCAAATTACGTGAACAACAACTATCTTACCTTGAGGTACGTTTACCACATAATTAGTTTTAACACATTACATTAATAATAACCAACTTAAAGGAAAGATAGATTATGGGTATCAATGGTTTCATATTACAACTTAAGTTATGGCTGCATAACAACATAGTTAAACCATCACATGCCAACTTGAATGATTTGCTAGGTAAATTTCGCATTGATACTGTGATTGTCATGAATGCTATTATATATAGCAATCGGAATGCATTTTAAATGTTTTTTTTTTTTTTTTTTTTTTTTTTTTTTTTTTTTTTTTTTTATTCTCGTTATTTCAATACACGTGTTTTTCTTTGCAGCTAATACATCTGTCTACTAAGTATTATTGCAGGGATATTTTATGAAAACTCGTATTTTTGAAGGATTTTAAAGCGTTTTGGTAACTTTAAACTTGTATTTAGTTTAATATAAGTAATACTATGTTTAAATAAAGGTTATTCACTTAAGTATTAGAAGTGCATATAGTTTAACTGAAGATGTGCAACGTATTCAAAAAAGCATGCAACAGATATGACTGGTGTAAATTTCAGCATGTGCGTGGAATAAGCCGTAGGCTGAATTCTAATGCAGATATTACTTTATAGAAAGGGATTTTATTTGAATGAGACAATATCTTACAACTTTACTAATGCCCTTGTAAAATGTAACAATAGCGTCATAGAAAATAACTGGTTGTTGGAATCAAAAGACGTGGAAACTAACATATGTGGAACAAAGTGAAACAGGGCAAGCAAACAAGGAAATCAGTGCGCGGATTAGCGCAATGTAGGTACGTCTCTCAAGGGTGACATCTGGCCTCAGGCAAGTTTCAGCGTTACTACATGAAACTGTCGGGAACAGTGGACGATGCAAGTCGCCTTAGGATACCAAAGGAAGTTCATACCTGTCCCATACACAGGTACCATTAAGGAGCAACTCGTACTAATGAATGTTCTGTGCAAATTTTGGAATAGCTTTTGAAAAACTTAGTTTTGCTAGCTACTTGGGGACATTGTAGTTAAACACCGATATGCACAAGAAAAATATGTCAGTGTTGTAATGTAGATGTCACCTAACCCATTTTAGCTGAAATCATATTTTTGCATTACATATTATCCAGTAGAATAATGTAGGATAGAATGTATGCGAAGATGAAGTTTATAGGTCTAAAGCAAGATTCGTAATTTTGGTATACTGATGTTTACTTAGATACACTTCCTCTGTTTGTATGAGTTTAACCTTATGATGATCCCAGAAAAGGGATTTCTGGCAATATGAGTGCATTAGATTCAAAATTCTAATTTTATCGTGAAAAGTTCTGCTTACAAATAATTTTAAAAAGTTAGGTTACATTTTGTAATATAATATTTCTAAGTTGTATGTAATAATATTTATAAGTTATATATAAAACATAAAAAAATTTCTCCGCTGATTTTAAAGCTCATTTGAATGTTCTAGCACGTCAGAAAATTTGAGCTGCTTAGGTGCAAAAGATGTGGAAAAAATTGTATCCATAGTAAAAAAAGTATAAGTGACTGAAAAATTAAAAATATTGAAAGAGCGAGGCAGATACGTGTTATTTAAATGCAATTTTTACAACTAAAAATATGTAACCATCCTTTTATTATATGCATTATAGGTGAAAAAGACAAAAGATTTCGGTAATGAAAAGAAAAACCATCCTTTTTACCCCCATCTAGAATGTGCCCATAGCTTATTTTTCTTTGCAACTAATTTTTAGACAAAGAAAAATATGAGTGATTTTATCAGAAAGCGCACATTTGGAAAGAAAATATTAAGTGAAAAATAGACGGTATTGGAAACCGTTTAAATGAGTTTTGTGAACGTGAAAATATTGTAAACATGTAACCATCTGACAAGAAAAGCATTGTGATTTGAAAGGGAATACTTGGTTAAATAGTTGAATACACCATTGTAATAAACACCTGTGCTGGTATTTCAAATGTATACACATTGTATTTAGGTGTGGACAATGTTACGTCCTTGAAAATATGTACATAAGCGTGATGTACAAAATTAATAGAAAACTAACGAGTAATGAACACGCAAGGCAAACATTTCATAAACCTCATTCCACGTGTGAGAATTGAAGTAGCTGCTTTCCTAAGACCTCGAAAATTATGCTAGACAATATAGAGGCTTCAAGAATCTGACTTCTCTTGCTTAATCAAGAATTACAATGAAAGATGGTCATCAAGCACATTGTGGTATTTGCTGTGCAAAAATTGGGCTATAGCAAAGTTTTCATTAAGGGCATATAAGTACTTACATTTATAAATTATTCTAGTGGAGATGTGATGAGTTATGCGGTAGTGAGGAGAAAGGAATAATGTGAAGAGAATGTCGAGTTTGGGAATCTATATTCAGGAGCTATTGGCATTGTGTTATATTGAATTAAAATTAAAATTAAACATTAATCAGAAAATAGTGTTATTTAAAAGCAGATTTGTGGGTTTCCTTTGCACCTATATGCCCACGAGATAAGATCGGAGCTGACCAGCCGGCCAACTGCCTCATAATTGGCTTCAAACGTGGGGTTACCCAAATTCTAGTGCCTCTCAATTGGCATTAAAACGTGGGACGACCTAAACACGTGTGCTTTATAACTGTCGCCTCAATGTGTGGTTACCCAAAATCGACTGCCTGAGAATATAATCTACAACGGACGCTTGCAGTTGAACATTTTAGCATGCGTTCATAGTCTAGCACCTAAAAGGTTTGGTGCTGACCACCATGCTAAGCAATCAGGTTCTATCCTGTTACAGGCGTAGGACATTTTGATCTGATGTAGAGAAATTTGGGGAGATAGTAATTATTTTCCTGTCTGCTACCAGATCTAACTTGGTGTCACCCCTTTTATTTTAACTGTGATCCGCTAAAGGTATCCTGGGAACGGAAGCATGGAAGGCACTACAATTGGTTAGTTTGAGGCTAGGAGATTTACGTGATCGTAATAGTGTTATGCTTGTCGAGGTCATAAAACTTCTGCTGCTGCTGCTTGCAGCAAAACCTAAGATAAATGAACCTTTGGTTTCTAAATAATTGTTATATTCAAGATTTGTATTGCTTCATTTTTTCACTGAGTGCAAATAGATCCTAAAATGTGTCAATGTCATAAGCTGTAAATTCCTTACCTTTAAATCACTGTTAATATTAATTAGTATTTAATAAATGGATTGCTCATTATTTCATGGAATACTCTACAAATACCAGTGAAGGATTTTATATCTGGTATAATTTTTCTCGCGTTTCACGCTCACAAAATAAAGTGGAAATCCTCCCGTGGTAGTTCTACAGATAATGTCAATAAAATATATGGTACCATACCAGTTGTTGAGATTTATTACTTGTTGTTGATCATTATAACGGATGAATGTGTATTTATTTTTTAGCAGTAAAATAAATAGCAACATCGGAACTACCAACCCAAACACGATCGAGTAAGTTCTGAATTTCAGAATTCCAAATCAATATCAAGAGAAGGCTAATAACGTGTTTATACGTGACAGACTACAAGGAAATAATCATTTAGCAAGATAAACGAATACATAAAATGTTGCTACCAAACTCTGTTAAGAGAACAATGACCCAAAGGAAGCCTGAAACGCCCTAAGAGACATTCATCCGCACATGTGAAGTGGGTGATAGGGGTGCTAGCATACACCATTATGGCCTATAGTTCCTAAGCGCTTTATCCTCCATTTTCGCTTAGGTAAAGGTCACATATCCTTCCTCTGATGGCGTATCTTCAGCTTGACTATTAAATACTGTGCACGAGAGCCTTTTTTTATCAGACCTACAAAGGCCTCTCTCCTACGAGCTGTTGGAAGGTGGAGGTACAATGAAATCAAAGCACCACTCTCGCAGGGGCTAGACTCGTAACGTCCTTTATGGCCCACTAAACACGCTTCCTCATGTTCCACCAAGTTAACGTAATGTTCAAAGGTCTGCCTCCAGCGCAGTATCAATATTACCTCAGTTAACAACATTTGAATTGCCCGAGAGAGCTTTTAAAATTCCGTGATATATTGGAGCGTAGGTATTCTTCGTGTGAGGCAATTTCGTGTTCACTCACAAAGCAGCAAATACGAAAAGATTCTATATCGCCATTGGCACAGATATATGACCCGCTTCTTGTTTCTCAACAGTCAACCGTAAATAAAGAGAAACTGGTGCATGATTTGTTTTGATCTCTTAGCTATTAAAAGGCTCATGATTTATAACTATAATCCAAATAACTAAACTCGTTGTATTGGAGAATCTCTATAGTAATAGTATAATTAAAGAAGTGCTACGAATTGTGATGATAAACGTATTGACTCGAAACCTAATTCATATAGGAAAGATATTGGGAAATACTTATTTTTGTAAATGTAATTGCAGATTACAAATATTCTGTTTAATGACTTGATATCACCAACATGCATTTGCACAAGTGTGCAGTAACAACTGGCTGCGGCCGTTACTTTTGCATCCAGAGGCCTGTCTCAAAAAAGTAAACAAGAAAACGCACGTTTTGTACTAATATTCAGAACAAAAGAAAATGTATTTGTATTGTGACACCGGCCAAGAGGCCGGCACACATAAAAGGTCAAGCTACCTCACACTACTTGGGGGCAGCATGTATCAAAGGCGCTCAAAGTCAAGCTATTTCATAGCACCACGGGTGAATAGGTGACTGATAACCATGAGCGCGGCAGAACAAAGGAGTTTCCACAAATTTCGCGAAAAGTTTTGACTACAGGCTTGTTTGCGGCATGTTCGAGAAAAGGTGTATCTTTCGAAAGAATTCCCGTGGATTATAACAGCGAGAAAGCACTGACAGTTAATGAGTCTTTTTTGAGGTAGGAAATAGTTTGTGAGACAAGGTATAGTACCTCGTTGAAGAAGTGACACCTCGTATCTACACTTTTGACCGAAATTGAGCTTTTTATATGAATCGGTTCAGAAAAGAAGGCTCTTTCTGTCTGTTGATAAGCCGTACCTTTTTGTTTATGCAAAAAATTGAAATATGTGATTTCACGTATGTCAAGCTCTGTTCAAAGTTACTGTGACACCTCGTATGTGATGAATAGTGAAACCACTTATCGTGGTCATATATTCCTTGGTTTGTGTAAGCTCGTTCCTTTGTTTGTGTAAGCTCGTATGTGAGTATGAGTAACGAAGCATATCATGGAATGCGTACAGTCCAGCGATTGTTGCTACGGTTGGTAGTGTGTATAAAGCACCCGACAATACATACAACAGACCAAGCAACCTGATCAGTATTTAAAACACAACTAGTTTTCTTTCAGGTTTTCAATCGTAGAGTGCAAGGAAGTTGGGTGACCATTTTCATACATTAGTATTTTGAAAACATCTAAAATTCAAGATAACTTAATAATATGGTGACGGAAGAAACGTAAGCTTTTTATCTTTTTGTGGTCTGAACGAGTACTGAAACGAATTTTCCCCTTAATGGTTAAAATAGCAATAAATTTAGCTGTTTTAAGACAGCTATATTTTTTTTCGGATGATGAGGTGTTCGCGAATTCTTCGGAAAATATTTTCTATCCTAAATAACATGTTAATTTAGTGCATCAGCACAGAAAATAATTTTAATTGACTAACTTGAATATTGTCGATGAGCCTTAGTTTATAGTCCTAAATTCTTTTTATAACATCAAGATTTGAAAAAATGTACACGGTCGTTTAGTGATTATATGAGTAAATATAAGGATCAGGATCAGGTTCCATTCTTTTTAAAATTATACTTAGGTTTATTGAAAGAGCCCAGGTTATTATAAATACAAAAGTCACACATCCGAATATTACTGAATATGCTAAACTCATTAATTATTATATGCAGTGTAGTATAGTGCAGTAACAATACAATTGAACAAATCTTTAGTGCATTTAGGGTAGTGATTTACTTTTACTAAGCACAATGAGTGACAGAGACAGTGATTCCATTTCTCATCACGTAAGTCGTTCCAGAAAACGCTGCATGCAGAAAAACCAATGAAAAATGCATGTGGTGAAGAAGAAGAGATATACAGGTGAAGAACAAGTAAGTTAAAAAATCAAACATGTAGTAAAGACACACACCAGAGGTAGAAGAAGAGGCAGCAGCGGATGATGATACTTCACTAACATACTCTGGTTCCTCACGGCACAGCACAACTTGGACCAGCGCTTAAACATCTTCGGTGATCTAAACATACTTTTTGTTAACTTCTTTATATTCACTTTAAAGTATTGTTTGTTGGTATTAGAACAAATATTTACCAATATTAAAGGATTGCTTTCAAAATGCTAACTCTACAAATAAACGTTTTGGTTATAAAGCGCATAACAGCATACGTTATCTAAATTATATTTTTGATGAATTAACCTTCTCAAATCTTAAATATCTGCCATATAACATTTTACATTCCTAATTAACAGTATTAACACATTAGATTCACATCTGAGCTATTTTTACATGATTTTAATATGCACTGCATAATAATCACATTTTTCTCAAAACTAGCTTTTGGCGCATACGCTTTGCTATTCTGTAATAACATTACAGCATCTTTCGTCGTGTTTGCAAGCAGCCGAATTGTTTACATCCAGAAGCCGGTTCAGATCGCTGACTAATCTCAACGCAATGTTGCCGAGTTACTTCACGTCGGAATATCCTTTAGTTCTTTTAAGTGATTCATTATTTCGAAACCCTGTGTGATGTTCCATAATTACTACCGAAACTATGTCAGCAATACGTTATTCTACGCAGCTTACAAGTAACAAACTATTATCTTCCTATATTCTTATGGAATTACACATCCAATCTGGAACAAAAACTATTAATTTTTTTCGAAATCGGCTCATCAAAGAATGCCATTAGACTTTTTTGTTTGTTATGCTTCTATGATACATATATTAGAAGAAATGTAATAAGTTACCTTCCACCCTGTATAACTGAACGCTGAGCCAAGAGTGTGCTGCACGTTAACCTAATGACCGCGGGGAAGACACTCCTAAAATTTAACAAGACGCTTGTTGTGTCATAGGTTACCAGGAAAACCTACTGCGTATTTAATACTTCAATCTTAACATTCGTGACAGAAATGGAAAGCAAAGTCATGCAAAACTTCTTAATAAATTCTCTTAGAGCTACTAATATAAGTATTTCGTAATTGCAAATGTTTATAAGACCGATAAGCATTATTTGAAACGCTACACGTAGTATTATAACACATGATGCTATGCTAAAAATTGGGGTCTGATTTTGCAAGACAATGAATGCAAGTACCGAACGAGATGGCTCCACGGTGACGTGTGAGGCTCGCATTCAGGTGGTCCCGGGTTCAAGTACCTTGGGCCGACCAATCTGAGTACTTTTTTTGTGTTTTCCCCTCAGTTACCAATAACTTGGTTGTTTAATATTTTTTTTTTTTTTTTTGCTTTATTTTTTATTTAATACCATGATCCGAAGTTCCACCCTATTTCCATGTGTTGTCACAGAGGCTGAGGTACATTTTCCCTATACTGCTCCACCTGTGGTATGGTATAAGAACGAAACCTTGAAGGTTGAAGTATGTCGGAGCGAACATTCAAACCCCTTCCTAAGGGGAAACGTTCGGATTTGATTGGACTCGGCGGGGCAATGGTTCCCCATACCAATGGGAGATTGGGTAAATCTGAGCGGTGATGCTTGGACGGGGTTGTGAGATACCTCAACGTCTTCCGGTACTAACCTGGAGAGCTAGAAGCTGGTATGCTAGATTATCAGCAGCCCAATCCAGATTTTTCAGTATTCTTCCCGGGTGGGTTGTTGCGCGCAAGTGGCGTATCAATTTCCGTCCCCTGTGTAACAATGTAACAGCAAGGGGTGGGCTTTTTCAGAAATAAGGTACTGCCCTAATAGAACTCCACTTTTTGTAGCGTTGAACTTCCACTTTTACTACATACGACACCGCAGGCGGTGACTCTGATAATACATGTAATGAAGATGAAGAACCGGTGGAATGAGATGGCAGAGGAACCGGAGAACCCGGAGGAAACCCACCCAAGCGCCGCTTCATTCACCACAAATCCCACACATTGCCTGAGATCGAACCCGGGCCGCTTTGGGAGAAGCACTGGACACCGCCTTCCCTGGTCCTAGAGATGGGAGGGAAGGAGGAGATGGGGTCCTCCTGGTAACGTCTCGTTCTTTATGTATGTCCGCCACACAGTGTTCTCGAGCAACTTCTACAAGATCAGTCGCGATATGACTACCTATACTCTGTACATCAAGAGATTAGAGGAGACGTAAACAAAGCCACGTGCGTTTTGACCACAGCGCGCCCTCTTGGCGCTTTCGCCGTGTAAATAGTCCCTATAAGAAATACTGTTACTAAGGTCTGAAATGTCACTTAATGTTTGCTAAAGCATGAACTAAGTGTACTAAGCATAGTTAAAGTGTAATAACACGCAGTTAAGTGAATCTGCAACCAGCCTAATTCATTCTGCGCGCGCATTATTCAGTATGAAAGTAACATGGCGGAATAAGTGAGTTGTGAAACATAAGTGTGGCAAACCGTTGCGAAGTGGTGAAAAGACAACAATATTGAACATGTTTAGCAAGTTCTGCGAGAAATATCCCGAACTTGCTATCGAAGACGGGATGAAATTAACATCCGAGTTTACCAGTGTGTCAGTTGCAAGTAATGACAGCACACGCAAAGAAAAATCGTCAGTTGGTGAAGATACCGGCCAAAAGCTTCCACGTACCAGATAAATTGTGGATGAAGTTTGCGACGAATTTGTGAGATGTGCAATCCGTCGAAAAGTTCGCCAGTTCTTTGTTAACAATGAACCCCCACCTTAAACAAAGTGTTGTTGGCAGTTAACTCTGATCCCGATCTTCCAGATTTAAAACTAACTTCGCTCCATAAGCTGCTTCTGGAGATTGGTTTCGAGATTGTGAGCAGGAAATGAAAAACTGTTATTGTATATAGAGATGACGTAAGTGGTAGTTAATTTCCATGTGCTACATGTTATTTGGATCAAGTAAATATATCCTTTTACTAGTGTAAAATGCATATTATACCTACGTCATTGTGAACGCACGTGGCCGTGGAGTGACACAAACCATTGCTTTGTTTGTATCTCCTCTAATCTCTAGATGAACAGAGTATAGTCAAAACCACGTAAAAGAAATAGAGAGTATACAAATGATTGTAAATCTTCAACTAACTTCTTTCCGTATAAAACCCAAAACCGAATGTAATAATAGTATTTACGTACATAAAATTAAAATAATAATTGGTGTTAGGGGCATAAGTTCAGATAATTTGGTAGCTGGTATCTTAATATGTATCCACTTCAGTGTATTAGTTATTTTTCTCTTTGTCTGTTTTCCCGCAAATACATCAAATAGTTTACTAGCTGTCTTTTCTGCACAGTCATACCTGCAGCATGAAATGAACAACGCCATATAGACCACCCATTTGCTTCCATACATTTACCTTCAATACTTGACCTGCGGTTCACAGAAAGCTCACTCTACTTTACCTTTCAGAAGAACCCGTTCCACACTCTCTGGCAAAATAAGTACGTGTAGCTTGTGTGTGCCATGTGCACTTGCAGCTATAAAACAACCTGAAAACACTATACCATTCGTATTAACCAATTATTAGTTTGCAAATAAATTAACTTTTGATGTTATGTAGTCCAATAGACTGTCCTGAGTTTCCAACGCAAATATCTGCACTTATACACCTAACACTCTGTATAGCTGAATTATATCATAAACTTCGCTTGCAGCAGGTCACCATCTCTTGTACAATTACTAGCGACGATTAAAGATTCAATTTTCTTTGAATGCCCTCAAAACTGCTGTAATCTGGAGCTATGAAAAAAGTATCTATGTCTATAGAAAAGGCTGATTTCTGAGACGTGTACCTACTGTTAAATATATTTTAGCTTTAAACTTTTATAACAAGCAGTTCGAGGAAGATATACCACTTCTATTTACTGATGATGTATGCATATCCTCACGTTATTAAAACCATGAGAACATCTCTAGAAAATTACGCCTTGTATAGAGGAATTCACTAAGTATAAAATTCGAACATAAACTTTATTTTTACATCCTCAACTATAAATATCATAGATGTTATCACAATCCACCTATCGAACGGGTACACAAATGTATAGTGCGATGGAAATAAGTTGTTTCAGATTAATACTTCGAAAGGGATTTACTATGCTTAGTATGTCATGAATAAATTATGCTCTGTTATCGCGTATTCTGCCATAACAAACACGGAATTGTAAAACAATGCCTAACCAAATGTCTAATCTTAGAGATAAAGCTAAGTAATGTACATTTTAGTTAAGTACATTGATTTACCTATGCAAAATATGTATTGTAATGTGAACACCTCAGCTGTTAAAACTATAATCAGAAGCTGGGTAACATACATTCTGTAGTACGTGCAATACAATATATCTAAAAATAAAGTTTGTACGCCTAAATCAATGTGACATCCAAGTAAATTAATACACCGAAAAAATAATTTTGGTATGCTGACGTTCAATTGAATTTTTGGTGAACCCAGAAAACAGTATTTCTGAGAAAAGGATGGAATAGTTTTTCAAAATTTTTATATTATGGTCAGAATTTCTGTTTATATATAATTTAAAATGAATTAGCTCATTTTTAAACATAGTTATGTCAAATATACAAAAAGTCCTCCACCCATTTCAAAATTAGCATGATAGTTTAGGAGTTGCAAAACTTGAGTTTCCTAAATGCAACAGTTATGAAGAAAATGGTTCATGTAAAATAATCTTTTATTGTTTAGCGCCGCTGTCAATTGCTAGGATCACATCAACGTCGCCGGTGTGCCGGAAGTTCGCCCGCAGAAGTTTTTACATGCCAGCAAATCTACTGACACGGAGCTGTCGCTTTTAAGCACACTTAAAAAGTATCGGTCTGGACCGGATTTGAACCTGCGACCTTGGGATCAGTAGGTCAGCGTCTAACTGAGCCACCCAAACCAACGGTACAACATATAGAAAATTGTTAGGAAAAAAGAAAAAAAAATACTCGTATAACATATATCAATAGATGCAGAAAAGAATGGAGATTTCAATAATGAAGAGAAAGAAAGGAATCCAATTTTTGACCTCAGAAACTGCAAATTAACAGAATAAAAATGCAAATACTCCAGATGAATAACATTTGTTTTAAAACAAAATAATTCAATTCATGATGCCTGGCTAAATGTTAGGACAGACATTTTTTAAATGTCTCTAATCAGAAACAGATGGCGCAGGAGGGATAATTATTATCGGTTAACGATTTTCGTTTTCTATGGATGCAAAACTGCTCTATAATCCCGCTTCGTTTAGCTGATGTCAAAGACTTTTTTAAACCCTCTGGTTCCGTACCATGCTTAATTTATATAACTGAATGTATAGATGCATTCATAATTATAAAGTCAAAAGTTTTGTGCACATAGCTACAGATAAACAAGAACTTCAAAACTTTAAGTTAAAATTCATATATTAAAAGTTTCTGATATGTTTGTTTCTAATAATACTGTAAACTCTGTAAAACAAAGTAATACAAATGAATAAATTTATGTTGTCCTGTAGTGGTGTAAGCATATCCTCAGTGAAAAATCTGGAAGCAAACAATAAAGAGGATTCTGAAATCCCACATTTGTTCCCAGATGTTCACAGGAGCCCGTAACAGGTCACATAATCAGTTTCGAATGTTCCTGGTAAAGTGTCCCAGTCTGCCCACTGGTTCTTCGTTACTGTACTGCTACATTCAGCTCGGAATTCATGTCTAGGGCCCACGCGGTGACGTGGACATTGTATTGCTGGCAACAGCTCCCCATGTCACTTCGAAGACGTTACAGAACGGGAATATATCAAGGTGCCCTCTATTAACTCAAGGACTTTTTCACCTTACTCCACATCAGTACTACCTTGTTTTTTTAGGTCTTCGGCCTCCAACACTTCAACATACCGTTACTGTGTCACGTAGAACATTCGCCAGACTATTTATCCGGCGATCGGCACTGCATCTTGGGCTTCCAGCTGCTCCTGAGTGCCTATTCGTCCCAACCAAATGCAAACTGTATTGTGGCTCACTATTTTTCGACTCCCACCTCCATCTATAGCAGTTTTTTTTTTGGCACGGGTTAAATTGGCGTCTTCCTTTCGGTTCTCCGAGGTGAAGCGAGGGCGAGGTGCTGACGGCGCTATCGTGGTCCTTTTCAAGTCAGTCCATAGCTCGGAGTTTCCCTCTAGGTATCTGGAGTTCCTGCAACTTCAGCATGTAGATTTCCTGTTACGGTTAAGTTATTGTTGACGCCGGTACCTTTCGTTCACATCTGTCAACGGGATAGTCCTTCCGGTAGCCATGTTTGCTACTTCAATGCGGAGGGCAGACTCCAGCACAGTATTTCAGTGTTCCGAAAGGACGAACTGCTATTTTACACTAATGCCGTCCTTTCTGACTGAGGTTTCACCAGGTTCATAACACGAAATACCGAGGAGGTACTCTGAACTTGAGCTTGGAACTTTTCTTCCCAAGTATTTTCAGATTTCATGTATCATCAATGCCCACAGTTTGTGGTGCGTATGTAGTGGGGACAGCAAATAAATATTACTAACAAAATATGAACTACTGTTTTACCTCCTGGGTTTAGCTACCTCGAAAATATTGGCTATTGGTAAATCCGTCAAACACCGACATGCCAGTACATGTAACACAATACAGCAAAGCTCCAAGGCTTCAATCCCGTTTTCAGCTGCGTTGCCGAATGTAGTAAAAGTGAACGTTAAACACTACCAAAAGAAGAGCTGCTGATCCCTACTAATTAAAATGCAATAAGTGCATTAAATGACAAAACAAGATCAAGTACTTTAGTTATTATTCATAGAATAAAAGCCTGAAACTCAAATAATGTCAAACGTATAAAATTGAAATGAGTATAATATCATTATAAACTTAGGTACTAAAAATTTGATCACTCAAGAGTATACAGCAACTACTTACACACAATATATTATTGTAGTATTGCTTTACCCTACTAAATATAAACTATTTTGAAATTTATCTTGTAAGTACGACAGCAGCACTCCACCACTGCGTGCCTGTTGCATACAGTACAGGAGAACAGCTGGGATGGAGGTCGTCTGACATGGAGCCTATCTACAGTGGGAAAATGCGAAAAGTAGATGTGTCTCCACCGCTGTACATTAAATACGGGAATCAATGGCATCCAACTCCCTCCTAAACACGAAAACAGACAAACGACAAATTTGGCGTTCAATATGTGCGTCGTCCAAAAAGTGAAATGAAAATTTTCACAGCTTTCCCACTTCAAGCTACTCTTGGCAGAAAAAGTTTTGGTATGGCTTTTCTCTCAAAATACTTCTGCCAATGTCGATTAAAACACTGGCATTTTAAGATATTAACATTACAAATACATGTGAATATTCTTTGAATAGAACTCTTCTTCACTCCAAAAGAATTTTTAAAATTCTGTACACCTGGTAAGCCATTAGAGATAGACAAAAATTTTATATTTATCTCAATAAATCACGCGATTTACGTAGTTATCCGTGAAATTATTTATTTTTGGTATCTTTATACTTTTTAACTGCTAAGTTAAGATTACCTTATTTGACCTAATACCATGCAAAGAAAATGGAATTACAAAACTGGCATGTAGTAGATATGAGGTCAAAGGATATCCTTTGGACTTTTTAACACACATGTTGATGCCCCATACTGATTTTCTTATTTTGTGAAACTCAATGGGGTACAGACGTACCGCATTACCCAATACCAGTCACCATTACCCTGCATGGCCACGCCACTAAGGCAAACCGAGTGAAGAAGGTAACAGAGTAGAGTGATCCGTGGTGTCACCTTTTTGGCACCTTTGAAAGATTTATCTCTTAGGCCTTCTATATTATATTTGTGCCCCAAAGGGCTAGTGGGTTGAGAAGGATATGTGAATGTAACACAGTATTTGTATAGTAGTATTGGTTGTAGTTGTTACTGATGTTAGTGTTCCCTTAGATTAAAGTTCGGCCGATGGAAAATGTTACGACAAAAGTACGAATTGGTAATGTGGCCAAATAAATGCTATTGGTATCTTAGTAGCTCAAACAAAAACTTCCCCCAAAGTTTTAGCAGTTTGAGAACTCCGTTAGTTTACAGAAGAAGCACACAATTGCCACAGATTTCGCTTCTGTTTTGTTACGTGACGTGTCTCGTCGGCTTTATTTGATGCAGCTGACATTGGAGCGCTATATGGCTAGCTGTAACACTATAATCCACTCCAACACTGCTTTGATTATTGGACACCCAAACCAGCACTTTCCTCAAGAGCGCGTGTAAGACAATATAGTAAGCCACAATGAACAGCTACGGTTCTACATGGCTCAGCTTTAACGACCACTTGGATAATGCACATCAATATGCCGTCAATCAGATAACCTTCCGACTGTGAGGTAAATCCCTCTCTTCTGAGTGGGTGTACTAGAGCTTAGCTCAATGGAGATTACATTCTCCGACGATTACTTATTGATAAGTAAAGCAAATATCGCATTCTCCAAAAAGGTTATTGTCTGTGTTTCATCACAAATACACGATTTAAATCGTCTTAAATCTGTAAAGCTATATTCTGAAATGAACCTGTTTGTTAATTAACCTAATATTGTGACAAAGCGGGAGTTCGAGGAATCCCCCTTCTAACAACCAGTGGGTTAAAATGACAATCAGTCCAGTAGTCTTTTTCCCTTCTAAACTTTTGCACAAAAACAGTTCACTTCTACTGGTGATAACACAGTCTACCGTCCTTCGTTACATTATAATTCCAACTGTGTTTCTTCACTTTCTTTGTCTCCCATATACTATCTCCGACGATGGAATCACTCTCTGCACATTAACATTTTGTCGCGAAGTACCTTACACAATAGCAGTACCACACACACACACACACACACACACACACACACACACACACACACACACACACACACACACACACACACACACAGCTATCTCGTAATTACTGACACACAGACCGACTCATATTTGTAATTCTCCTCTGCTGTTTCCTCGCCTCCTTATATGGCGAGGATGACGTAGCATGGATCTTTCTCGACCTCCACAAATACAAGACTCCCGGACGTCTCACGAAGCTTCCAGCAATCCTGTGTTATTCGCTCCGCTCATTGTTGTCAGAAACCTATACACAAACAGTTGCGCGAGGCAGCCTGACCTTGAGCGCCTATATTTGCTCACCGGCCTGGTCTGAGATGTGAAGTAGCTTAGCCCCGCTCGTCCTTTGTTGTGCACCGCGTCCGGCGTCACACTATGAAAATTCAGTTAAACGCCACATTTCATGCAAGGTTTTCAGAAAAATCCCTTCTCCACAATATTTGGTTTACCATAGAACTTGTGTTATTTCTTCGAAAATATTTCGGTGAAATGTCATATTTGAGATATAGCATGTCAAATGAAATACATAATGTGACGCCGGCCGGCAGCCACCGCCGAAAAAAAAGTCAATACATCGGCGAGTTAACAAGGTAACAATGGAGCGGTCCAGAACAGAAGCAGTTGCACGCAGTTCTACAAGTTTGTCTCTGGGAAGCTTTGTGTAGGTTCCCCTTCCAAAGAATTTGCGAGTGAGTCCGTTAGGACGGCGCGAGAGGCAACTTTTGATGCCCGCTTTTAAGTGTTGAGAGAGAGAGAGCTAAGAATTTTAAGTGAGCCAGTTGTGAGTGTATCGCCGGAACCAGTTGTTTGTGAGACAGAGATTAGTAGAACTGTGAGCAGTGAAGTTTGTGTCAAGGTTATCAGAGGACACAGCAGCTGCGAGTTGCAAGACCACGAAGAATTGTAAATTGTTAACGTTAAAACAGAACTGTATTTTGTGATTCAGATTTAAGGGAAAGAAAATGAGACTGATGGAGATGCAGTCTCCCCTGCAACAATGAAATGAACCAGAGGACCTTGACAGCCTAGTGGACGCTATCACCAACATCTGGTAGCTGCTGTAACAAGAGCGTCTCCAAATTCCAAACACCGCAGTTTTAACATGGACCCAATACCGCAGACCATCCGCTACATAATACAAAAAAGAGCAGAGCTAGAAGGCGGTTCCTGCATACTCGCTGCCCAGCTGATTGGCGTGAGTTTTGCCATCTCCAGTAGCTACTGAAATTGGAGCTCAGGGACTATAGAAATGAATGCTGAGAAGAACGTATCACCACTCTAAGACCTAAGGATACTTCGTTATGGCAAATGACAAAGACACTGCTCCGCCTTCCACGCAAACATCCACCCTTATACTAAGGACAGGCACTGGCTCAATCTGCTAAGGAGAAAAACAGAACACCATATCACTTACCTGGAGACAACGTTCATAGCTCCTGACAGCCCGGACACCCCACATTCACTCAATAGTGCAAGAGGTGCAGATCTATCTCAATCTGCCGAAGGATGGAATGCTACAAGTGCCCACTTGCATAGCACAAGTGAAAAACATCATAAGCTCTCTCCGACCCCACAAATCTCCCGGATTTAAAAACCTGACCAGTGCGGCTCTAAAGGCATTACCGGCTCCTTGGGTACAATTCCTCACAAATCTTTCCAACGCCACCCTCCGCCACGGTTACTTCCCTTGGGCGCCTCCCACTGGGGGAGGATAACTCCTTAACGACTTTACGCAACAATCAGCTCTTCAATTAAATGGATATTACCATCCCCAGACAAAACACTTCACGACCAGAAGAGGACATAGCCCTGATCTGGCAACAGATAGGCATAAACTACCCTCTGATGTCAAGTGGTCGCCTGCTACGCGTTCCGAAAGTCAAGGAAATTGAAAACTAAAGGGCCAAAATAAGAAAATTATTAAAATGCACTTGCAGATTCCGTTTATAGCTACTAAAGACGTAATAGTGGACATATACTTCACGATTAAGAGCACCGTTTATGTCTGCTAAATTCATTTAATTATACGACGTACAATCATAAACAATATATATTTCGTCCCATTTTGAATCTATTTGTTTTTCACAGAGAAGTCTGGCGCCATTAAAGCTCTAGGAGGAAACATATATCAGCGTGCGGAAGTTTATTACATAAATCTGTAAGTGGTGGCCCATAGAAAGGCCTAGTATTAAGTAATTAAATAAGCTGGAATGTGTTGAAAGTTCTCTCATTACGTGTGCTACGGGTTGCCATAAACTTACTCCACTCATAATGCGTGAGGTCATTCTGTACTGAACGTGCGTTATTGTTCACGAGTTGGCTCATTAATTCTACCGGCTTGGAGAAGTGGACTCGTTCCATTAAAACTAATTTACTTCCTCTTTTACCAGGAGCTGTATGGCGATCTTAACTTTCCATGCTCGCTTGTTCCACTATAAAGTTCTAAAAACACACATCCAGATAATCACTAAGAACAGTTCTGACGTAACTAGGGGGCGAATTTTGCCCATTTGCCTATTTTATTCCTTCACTCAGAAATGTAGGCTTTTATGTTATAAGCACGTTTCCTACAATTATAATGCCCGCCTCGATAGCGTGATGGTTAGCGTGTCTGCCTCACGCTCAAGAGGTCGCGAGTTCGAATCTCGCTTAGGGTAAGTTATCCGGGTAAGGTTTTTTCCGAGGTTTTCCCTTATCCTGAGAGGACGAATGTCGGGTAACTTAAAGTTCCATGGACCTCGGGCTCATTTGAGCATCATTTCACCCGTTTCATTTACTCACCGTCCGATATGACGCAATGTTGGAGGACCTTAATTAAAAAAAATACAATTATAAGCCAAAATTGTTAGTTTTATAGCGCCTATAAATGTTCATTTCATGCTTTTGTGCCTATTCTGTTTACTAGTGAGTAAAACTGTCCTTTTAGCTAATTTTTCCTGTTTGTAATTTGTGACAATAGCTTTTGCGTTTGTTAGTTTTAACGTGAAGTTTTCGGGGAAGAAATATTTCTTACTACTGCACATTGGATATACGAAAGGAGTTTAACAGGTAGTTATGAACCTAATGTATCTGCTTTATAAGAGCATCACAATGCACTAATGACTTTGACAAGTCCTAGAATTCCTTCAAGGGCAAGTAAGATAAGATAAGCTGCATTATATTTTAATGGATTGAGAAATGAGACTATTCTTTTTGGGGAATGGAAAGCCCATTCATATATATCCGATCAGCTTCTTTCGCAAATATGTCAAAGGAAAAAAAGCAGCCAAGGTGCACTAAAGTAAACAATGCATGTCAATTCGTATCTAATTACATTTAATCAATTTAAAAATAATTTGCAGTTCACGTTATACTTCATCTTTGGAAAGTTGATATACCCACATTGCAGGCGACCCCGCCATTTAGTGGATTTACCACACGTAAACTTCAAGCTTGACAGCCTGAGCAAAACTAAGCGGCCTTTCACGCCGAATACAGAATTGCACGTGGAGAACCACAACAATTAAGAAGCATCCATAAATAAAAACTCAGTTTCAATTTACTGGTAGGCAGAATGGGAATTAGGGGAACACAGTACGTAAGCGATACTCAAATATTTTAAAGACGGATTGCTATGTGATGGCCTTGACACTCACTTCTCTTTGCATGACCATATCTTAGAAATAGTTATCGGCACAAAAAACATTTTATTTGGTATAAATTGTGTACTTAAACACGATATACATTCATGTGTGCGATTTTATCTCTCTCTCTCACTCTCTCTCTCTCTCTCTCTCTCTCTCTTTTGATTTATCAGTTATACAAAAGTCAGTCAGAATGAGGACTTCAGGGCTCTACTCAGAAAATTCAAGACATGCATTTTATTTTGTTATGAAAATATTTGAGCATTGGTATTTTAACCAAACTTTCAAAACTATTTAGAGGAAATAAAAACTGTAGAAGTAATTTCCTTGTAAAAGGCAGTTTGTGTTGGGGGACTTCCTTAAAAATGATCTCTCTCTCACACAGACACACACATGGACACACTCACGCATCATAAAGGCAGACAACTCGCCACAGGTCCTTTTTCTGTTTTATATCTCACTTTGAATAACTTACCACATTGTGTCCCAAAGCCATCACAGCCGTAATTAATGTACCAATATTGAGCTTGCATTTAGACCGACTCGGTTTAATCTCCTTTCAACTCATGCATTAACAAAATGTTATTTCAAAATGGGAGCTTTTGCTATTCCTAGTGTTGGAAGTTATACATGTGAAGCGAATAGTTTGAGTATTAAATGGGGGAAAGAAATAGTTAGTATTTTTCCTTCTTGGGGTTTCCTATCAAGCTTTCACTTTTTCTATTATTTTTCTCTGCGAAATGAAATGAAAGAGGCTGGAAGCAAAATGTCGATAACGCCATAAAAAGGAACGCTGGCGAAACTGGGGTGGGGCGGTGAGGCTTATTAAAAAACTTCTGTATCAACTCCAGTTTATATTTGTACAAGAGGATAAACCAGAGAGAGTGCATGATAAGAAAGTGCGCAGTAACTGAGGAAAGCACTACGATCTTGGACCCTTATATCCCTTGGGTAGCTTTTCGCTGGCGTTCAATACTGTCCATAGCTTAATATATTGTCCACTATACATTGAAAGGAGGCTATTAACCTGGTTTTCAATGAGAAGTGACACGGATACCCATGACCAGGTTTCATTAAGGTGTGCAACGACTGAAAGCCGAAATGGATCTTGACACCGTTACGATCCAAGAGACTAGATGCATATATTTTGCATGCCTCATTTGCAGTACTATTTTTACTAGAACACTCAAAATATATCTGATAGCTGGCTTCAGTGGTCATTCTGCTCCACTGTTTAAATGGGTCGTCTTTGATTCACAATGTGATAGTAATTCAAGGCATGTGCGTAGAAATCTCCCAAACCGAAAAGTTTCCGATTACTACTGCCATCTCTTGTTTGGGACAAATACTAATAAAATGTATGGATGGTCTAACACCAAACACTTGATTAAAAGTAAATGTAATAACTTTTATATTTTTTGATGTATTTTAGATCATATTCTGAAGCGCATAAATGGTCTGAAAATTGAGTGGGACTGCCAATGTTAACATAGCTCCACCAAAACTCAAAGATGTACTTGAACTTCTTTATTAAGAACCATATTTTTATTAATATTAAAGAGTCTGTTGGGTGAAGGTAATAATGTTCAGAAGAAGTCACATTTTGACTAACCTGAGTTTGATTGAGTGTCTTAAACACATACTTAAGCTTTCAAGGATATTATTAATGTCTAATAAGTATTAATGCAATAAACCTCATCTAGTTATCAATATTTAACGTGTTTTTTTAATGATTAAAACATGTGTAGTCTGTGATGTGCTTCATTCACAGCAGGCATCGGCAAATATGTACTTAATGAGGCCTCGCAACTATGACGTGTTAGGGGCAGCGCTTACTCTGTCTCCCCCTCCCCCTCCCCCTCCCTCGCAGCCTTTACTGGCACTACATCACGGGCGAACTGTCCTCTCGCATTTACCTGCACTTCTAAACATGTCTGTCAAAGTGTAATTTAATACTAAGACTTAAAGATACATTTCTGCGCCTTAGAGCGCATGTAATTATTCCTGGTCTATTAAATTTGATATCTAGAATAGTACTTTGATGATTTCTTCTCTCATCATGTAAGGAACGTAAGGTGTTTGTTGTGCTCTAAAGTTAAAAAAGACACTCATCAATGGAACATCAAGCGGCATTATGATACATGTCATAAGATCACCATACAATTATAGACAAGCATGTATTCATAAATTTATACCACGATTTAAAGTAGCATAACTCTGACGTAATATCATTTATTCATTTTTTATTACAACTGATAAACAACTTCACGCCAGCTATGCTGTTGCTTTGGAGATTGCTCAGTCACTGAGATGTTTTAGTGATGGAGATTTCATAAAAAAATGTGAGAGTAAAGTTGCCAACATGATTTTCCCTGAACAATATGATATTTTTAGTAATATTGCATTATGACCACGAACCATACTGAGAAGGATACATAAAATAGCAGAAATAACCGAAAAAAGACTACAAACCAAGGTCCATGAATTTATAGCCGTTTCTCTCGCGTTGGATGAAAGCACTGACAACGTTGACACAGCACAATTGGTAATTTTCACTCGTGGAGTCACTAACAACCTCTCGATACAAGAATATATGCTTGAAGTCATTCCACTTAGGGAACATACAACAGGGACAGAATTATCTCAAGCATTTAAGAAATATGTAGAAGAAAAGAAACTGAATCTAAGAGAATCGTGTATCGCGATTAACAGATGATAATTTGCGTGCTATCCTGAGAATGGCTACTTGTGATATATCACTAGATTTTCATGGTACATTGGAAATAGAAGTGAATTGAAACATATTGCTCAGATATCTAGGCCTACCTAAAGTATCGTAGACCACTCGTAGCTGGATTCAAGTATGTGTGCTATTCCTTATTGTACTCTGTAGTGAGCGAGTCCAGCACTGACACTGAACGAGGGTCAATGCCATCCCCTGTTCTACATTACGTCATGTGCATTGCGGGTTGCATGTTGAGACGTCATACTCACCCCTCATTGAGTACATGTTTGCCGATGCCTGATTCACAGCAAGAAATATTTGTATTATTATTTCATTGTTTTCTCCATAAGCACAGTAAAAGTAACGTAATTTGAACTGAAAAAATTAAAGATTGAGGTGAGTGTTTCAAACCTAACTCCAATAAAATACACTATAATAAGGCAATTTCTTCAAATGTATATCTCATCTAACATGAAGATACAGGAATAGGAGTTTAAAAGAATAGTGCAAGAGTACAGAAAGTCATGTCATGATCATAATCAGCATCATCGGATCACGGATTAGGAATTTCTCCTCTCCCGGCCTCATGTTTCTCTCCATCTCATGGGTCTTCCGACACTTCTTCTTCCAATCGGCTGGTACTCGTAACGCAACTTAGGGAAGCATTTTTCGTCCATTCTTTGTATCCGCTGTTTCCATCGGGTCCTATATTCCTCAATTTTCATTTATGGGATGAATATTTAATTCGTTTCTTTTGTCTTAATTGTTTATTTTCTCCATAATTGTACATCCTTTATCTTAGATATGTCGTTTCGGCTGCATTAATTCTACTTTTTTATCACCCTAGTTTCATATGCGTACATCAATGCTGACACAGCCATTACTTTGTAAAGTTTTAAATGTTTTTCCTCGTGTTTTTTTTTAATGTTCTAGCTAATGTCCCCAAATATACTGCAATTTATTTATTTTGTTTAGAGTATGAACTTTCAACTGCTTACTATACAAGTACGATGACTGCAGTAAATTTGGTATCCTTGGATCTTGTCCTTCAAGCGCTACTATTATCTCCCTCGCTTTTAAAATTCAAACGTAACCACCTCCGTTATGTTTATGAACATCTATTTTCGAATTCGTTCATTTTTCTTAATTTTTCATTGTTTTTCATTGCTTTCGTAACGTCTAAATATTTTCCGTTGACTGTTACCCTCTAATCTACATTCAAAACAATATTATAGATTCGTTCTATTCTTTAACTGCTTACATCCTCTCTCTCTCTCTCTCTCTCTCTCTCTCTCTCTCTCTCTCTCTCTCTTACTCCATTCTTCTGTCGTTTTATACCTGAAATACCTGGAGCTGGAAGTGATTTAATGCTTTCTGCCTACTACATTTATCTTTAGTTACACTTTTCTATTAATCTTGCGTTTGTTTTGAGACGTTAAAATTGATACTTTAAGGAGTTAATTAGAACTCTAGACACCATAAAGAAAAAGAAACAAGGAGCTAGAGAAACACTATGCAAAAAGCACTGTTGAACAACCAGAAATTCAATGATTTCTCGTGAATGCAGCTCAGTGCCTCCTGGTTAGCGTGCCTCGCCACTATTTACAAAGAGAAGACGAACAAAAGTAAGCGTACTCGTTTGGCCATGGCCCTTCATAAGTAACTCAATTTTTGTTTTTCTGCTTATGAACGAAAACAAACCCGTAGTAAACAAATTCAGTGCTTACAACAAGCGATAACCTACAATTTATAAGTGAATATAGTATAGCATGTATGATTAAAGAAAGTAGTGACAGTGGATGTGGGATCATGGAGTGCTCAACGGCCCTCGCACCTCAACCTAAACATGTTTTGCGCTGTTCGTAAGTACCATTAAGAGTCCAGTTAAGTAAACACTGCAAGAACACTCAACCTTAAATGCCCTAGCCTGTGAGTGGGATCGAACCCGGGAATATCCCTTTGCTGGGAACCAGAGTTGCCACATGTTAGTTTACTGCACCGCGGAAGAACCATGGAAATTAATTTTAACGATCTCTGGGCAGCACAGAGATACCCATGGTCAAAGCAATTATGTTGAATCTTTTTATCGTATTTATACCAGCGCAATCACAAGAGAATAAATAAGATCCATGGTGAGTGCTATTTCCTCTAAGCAAGCATCCAAACCACCTGTCTGCGGCACCCCCATACGCCATGAAACTTATAAGCTCGTGTGATTGGGGAGACGGAAACGAAATTTTGCAATGTCGGTGATAGCTAATCCATAGCTTCCACAAGGTAGAGGAAGTTTAAATCCAGAATTACAAATTTGTTATATTTCTTTAAAAGTAAGCTTGCTTAGGCGCCGTCCGTCTGTGTGGTTCAGTTGGTTAGACGCTGGCTTACTGATCCCAAGGTCGCGGGTTCAAACCCGGTCCAGATCGATGGTTTTTAAGTGTGCTGAAAAACGGCAGGTCAATGCCAGTAGATTTACTGGCATGTAAAAGAACTCCTGCGGGACGAAATTCTGACACATTGGTGACGCTGATGTGATCCTGGCAATTGATAGCGTCGTTCAACAACATAATATATTTTGCTTAGGTGCCATTTTCACATTGAAGTCAGAATTTAACAATTCAGTGAACAGTATAACAACTCTGACGTTGAATTTTCAATTGTTATATATCCAACGGAATTTCAGCCGTCTGCTGTAGAAATTAGTGAAGCAAACAAGGTCATAGACAGAGTTAGGAAATTTGAAGGTACCGCTAGAGGAGAAATAATACTGTAAAAGACACTGGAAAGCTTGTTTAACTTAGCCCACTAATACTTAGGGATTTAATTTGCATTTTGTATAATAAGATAAAACTCCAAGAAACAGAACTGTTAGAATGCGATTTGCGCTTCGGAAGGCGGCTGCAATTATATTCGCCAATTATTGTCGTATGTGGATATTAATATAATGGTGTTAAATTCACAGCAGAAGTGTTTAATTTCTTCCTAATGACATGACAATGCTTAATGAAAACAGAACGCAAAGGTAAATTTGTGCAATATTTTGAATACTCGATTAAAATAATTCAATATTAGTTAAATGTTTTTAAAAAGGGAAGCTTAAGCGATTTGACTGTATAACACAACGTTTATCTGCGGTGTATGCAAGGTGAGGTAGACTTTGTGATCCAGACTTTTAACACCAAAAAATAACATTCATTTTACAAAACGAGGCACCTAAGGGACGAAGAAAAAGAATAGTTTGCTTGTGTGTGTTATTAGCACGTGTCCTAAATAAAAATACTATAGGAACAGAAAATCTTTACACCAATACATAGTTTTGTTGTTCGATTTGTCTATAGTCAATGAGATCTAATTCTCATGGCAGAGCATTGCTGTGGAATCCCGTTATCAACAAACTACGAAGTTGGAGGGAGCAACGAGAGAAATGTCACCGAGTGACGCAAAATGGTATGCCTGGTCCAAACTTACTATCCGAATTCACGTTTCACGTAAAGTACACAAACGCGTTTCCCTACTTTCCTTCCTTCTTTCCTTCCTACTTTCTTTCCTTCCTTCTTTCTTTCTTTCTTTCTTTCTTTCTTTCTTTCTTTCTTTCTTTCTTTCTTTCTTTCTTTCTTTCTTTCTTTCTTTCTTTCTTTCTTTCTTTCTTTCTTTCTTTCTTTCTTTCTTTCCTTCTTTCTTTCCTTCTTTCTTTCCTTCCTTTTTTCCTTCTTTCTTTCCTTCCTTTTTTCCTTCTTTCTTTCCTTTTTTCCTTCTTTCTTTCCTTCTTTCTTTCCTTTTTTCCTTCCTTCTTTCCTTCCTTCTTTCCTTCCTTCCTTCCTTCTTTCCTTCCTTCCTGCCTTCCTTCCTTCTTTCCTTCCTTCTTTCCTTCCTTCTTTCCTGCCTTCCTTCCTTCTTTCCTTCCTTCTTTCCTGCCTTCCTTCTTTCCTTCCTTCTTTCCTTCCTTCTTTCCTTCCTTCCTTCTTTCCTTCCTTCTTTCCATCCTTCTTTCCTTCTTTCCTTCCTTCTTTCCTGCCTTCCTTCCTGCCTTCCTTCCTTCTTTCCTGCCTTCCTTCCTTCTTTCCTGCCTTCCTTCCTTCTTTCCTGCCTTCTTTCCTTCCTTCCTTCTTTCCTTCCTTCCTTCTTTCCTGCCTTCTTTCCTTCCTTCCTTCTTTCCTTCCTTCCTTCTTTCCTTCCTTCTTTCCTTCCTTCTTTCCTTCTTTCCTTCCTTCTTTCCTGCCTTCCTTCCTTCTTTCCTTCCTTCTTTCCTTCCTTCTTTCCTGCCTTCCTTCCTTCTTTCCTTCCTTCTTTCCTTCCTTCCTTCTTTCCTTCCTTCTTTCCTTCCTTCTTTCCTTCCTTCTTTCCTTCCTTCTTTCCTGCCTTCCTTCCTTCTTTCCTTTCTTCTTGCCTGCCTTTCGGTCTTTCTCTCGTTTCTTTCGTTTCCTTCGTTTCCTTCGTTTCCTTCGTTTGCTTCGTTCCCTTCGTTCGTTTCGTTCGTTCGTTTCTTTCGTTCCCTTCGTTCGTTTCGTTCGTTCGTTTCGTTCGTTTCGCTCGTTTCGCATGTGTCGTTCGTTTCCTTCGTTTGCTTCGTTCGTTTCGTTCGTTTCGTTCGTTTCGTTCGTTTCGTTCGTTCGTTTCTTTCGTTCCCTTCGTTCGTTTCGTTCGTTCGTTTCGTTCGTTTCGCTCGTTTCGCATGTGTCGTTCGTTTCGTTCGTTTCGTTTCGTTTGTTTCGTTGCTTTCGTTGCTTTCGTTCGTTTCGTTGCTTTCGTTCGTTTCGTTGCTTTCGTTCGTTTCGTTGCTTTCGTTCGTTTCGTTGCTTTCGTTCGTTTCGTTGCTTTCGTTCGTTTCGTTGCTTTCGTTCGTTTCGTTGCTTTCGTTCGTTTCGATGCTTTCGTTCGTTTCGTTGCTTTCGTTCGTTTCGTTGCTTTCGTTCGTTTCGTTGCTTTCGTTCGTTTCGTTGCTTTCGTTCCTTTCGTTGCTTTCGTTCGTTTCGTTGCTTTCGTTCGTTTCGTTTGTTTCGTTCGTTTCGTTTGTTTGTTTGTTTGTTCGTCGTTTCGTTTGTTTGTTTGTTCGTCGTTTCGTTTGTTTGTTTGTTCGTCGTTTCGTTTGTCTGTTTGTTCGTCGTTTCGTTTGTTTGTTTGTTCGTCGTTTCGCTTGTTTGTTCGTCGTTTCGTTTGTTTGTTCGTCGTTTCGTTTGTTCGTTCGTTCGTCGTTTCTTTCTTTCTTGCCTCGGCTCGGTTTGGCTTGGGCCCTGGGCATGTTGGCTCCCTCCTTCCGTCCCTCCTACTTTCCCTCCCTCCTACTTTCCCTCCCTCCTACTTTCCCTCCCTCCTGCTTTCCCTCTCTCCCTCCTTACCTCCCTTGTTCCTTCCTTACATCCCTCCTTCCCTGCTTGCTTTGTTTATTTGTTTTTACATAAGTGTATCCTCGCTGAACTTAAATTTTACATAATTGTTCCTTATCTCTTTGTACCAAGAAATTGTCTAAGCAGATGACGTTTATACGCCTTCTGTCCGGTAACTAACCGTCCAGGTAACCCTGTTATTGTGTTAGATTAACTAGGCAAGGTATTGCATTACGAGAATTGCTCTTGCTATTGTAATCATTCCAATTGATTTGTTGTACACAAATGCTGCATTTCTGGGAATATCACAGCTATTGCTCCGAGGGGCATGAGATTCTAAGCTTATGGAAGTCAGTTCAGAGATACCGGGAATATGGATTATACAATGTGTTGCTCTGGCTAACATAACATGGCTCATGTATTAACACTTGGAATTTAAATATAGGTACCGCATGGCTATCCGGACAATCATATATTTTGAGTTTGCGTCATATAGGATACTCATATTGAACGTAGTTATGATAATTGTGACACATTAAACTTATATACACTGTATTTTTCTATACAATTTCTACAGTATAGTGCAACAAATTAAACATGTCGGGAATTATATGTTATCTATGAAAGTGTACGAAGTTTGACGTTGAAAATACAGTTATTTTCAATTTGGGACTTCTATTTGTTTAAAATAACGTGGGGGTGTAGTATGCATTGTTACCAGAGTAGTATAAACCCGTGTAAAAATTGTATTAATTTTCTCTTACTTCTGCAGTCTGAACAGCAGGCTTGCTTCAGATAAACTGCATTCTGCATTGCCATAAATAGAGAAGCAGCATCTCAACACTATAATGCCCGGTCGTTTCAAGAACCCTTGAATGCGCATTAGAGTCATGTTGATCCCTTGTCGATGCTATGTGAAAGTTTGCACACTTTAAATGCCTATATCATAATTAACTGTTTCCTCTTTTGGAATAAAATCCTCATCTTCATCAAACTCCTCTGTAACGTCACTGACATATCATTAGATATATCTTAAAAACTGGAGGCATTTCTTGACTGGAACAACACTTTATTAGTAGAAGAAGCAACAAGTTAAACGTGACACTAAATTAGCACTGAACAGAATATCTTATTCAGAAACATAGCCAGAATGTATTAATGCACTGATTAATAAAACGAAGCGCAACAAGTTCAATGAAATCCCGTTTTTACATTGATAATAATTTTCATTGAAGCACTTACTAGCAAACTAAAAATTGCGGATAGTAACCTTAATTCACAGAAGGAAATTCTAGGAGTGAAATTGACTCCATTGGACATTTTGGGTAAATCGTAAATTTCTGGTGGAAGACTTACTTGCACGTGTCAGGAAGTTTCGACAGTAAAAGCTATTTGCTCGGGTCTCGTGGTGACTGCTGGGAAAGCTTGAAAGAAAACAACCCTCTCTCGATACTTGCACTGGCTGATAACAAACACCCAGACACGTGGCAAAACGACGTTTTGGGTCCAAGCCTACTTAGTTTTACTCTGTTGCCAGACCGTGCAGATAACGTGTTCAATAATGTTTGTCTCCTTAATCTGCCTCAGTAGATGAATTTCAGTGAACTTTCATTCGTACACAAACCTACTATATCGCGAAATCTGCACACTCATACCTCTGACATCTTGTGTATCAAGTCATACAAGCATGAAACCAAGATTCCATATAAAGGGAGAACTAATTAAAACTGATTGCTTAACTTGCAGAGTTAATTGATTCAGTGATTTTAGTGTTAAGAACCACTGTTATAACAGGGTGACCGATATTTTAGAAACATTCTCAAAGAGAGGTGATATTGAAGATCATTGGCTCCTTCTACAAGATATTTTAAAACAAATCTGCTTAAGCAAGTACGATTGGGAGAAAATCTTGGTAGCCCATATGTTGAAATTCCATAGATTTAATTGCTGTAATGGACCTTATTATACCCACTTCTTTATAACGATACTGCAATGGACCAATCAAAGGTGTAACTGTTCGTCACGACACTGCTAGCCCCCAATCGAAAGATCCGCATGCAGCGATCTATACTTCGGTGTCTGCGCATATTTCCACGCAGCTGATACGGAATAAAGCTACTCTGTTTGTTAAATAATTAATGTTAATATTGTAAACAACGTTATAATAAATTCAATTTGTCTTCTCGCTTTTCAAAGTCTACCATTTTAGAGCTTATAGCACATATTTGTTTATACTAAGCACCAATACAAGGAATATATACATCAGCCCAGGTCGTTTTTCTTGCTATATTCGTACCCAGTATTCTTAATATCGAAGGACATTTATCTTAATAATAGTAATAGTAGTAATAATAGTAATAATAAAAGGTGCACAATAATTATGTTCCAACGTTACATAAAATAACCCATAAGCTTATATTTCATCTGCTTCTCTTTTGCTGACCAACAACTCGCCCACCTTCTTGCTGTCCTTTCTAAAGTGTTAAATTAAGGCTATCTTTCTGTCTATTTTCATTTATACACTATTTGCTATAGGGCTCCTTTTCCCTTTACACTCAAGCTATTTTTCATGTCTTCCAATTGTCCCCATATTGGACATTGATTCTGTTGGAGGCCTTTTCTTATACCCTATATATATATACTCTCTGTACCATTGTGTCAAGACCAACATAACAAAAATTGAAGGCGCTACTATCGATCCTTCTATATACAATTGAATCGAGTAATAAATGGTTAAAATGTAGGATATTAAAAACGTTTACGACTGTTTATGCTAGACACATGGTCGAGCATAAATAACCGTATGAAACTTGGGTATAGTGCCAATTAGGATATTCGTATAAATATTATAAAACTCGTCACCACTCGTTTCATAAAATATACTCGTATCTTAATTGCTGTCTTTATGCTCTCATTGCATAATATACTATAAATGCAGGTATCTTAAAGGCTGGTATGATAAGCATGGGTACAGTGAACATGTACCCTCCCTCTGTTCTGGGTAACTCTGGCGCCATACAAGAGTGTGTCGCCGCCTGAAGGGATGCATTATAACGACGTAGCTAATGAAGGCAGAAAGCGCGGTAATAATATCCTTAGTCGCAGACACCGAAGCGGAACTGCAGTAGTCTTATGGGACACATATGATGCGCTGATAGAAGTTTGCTTCATAGAGATAACTACTAAATTGCGCATGAAGTTACACAGAACAGTTAATATCCAGAGGCCATGTATTACACATGTATACACAAGTCTTAATACAACTAGAATGTTAGTGACGAAACAAAGGGGAGTTCGCTGCAGTATTTTACTAATTTTATAATAGAAAATTCCTAATTACAGTCAAACACCTTGTTTAATAGTTTAAATTGTACATAATTCATATCTTGCTCGTGAATATAATTGATCCTCGTGCACCTGTGTCTAGTGCACTGCCTATTCTTGCCGATACTGCCAATCGTTTTCTTTTGTGCACAGAATGCCGACTATTTATAACTCAGCCAGTTCCACCATCAAATAGAAGCTCAAGGTCAAGCTAATTCACACCACTGCTTGCAAATATGTGGCAACAACAATGGAGCGGTTAGAACAAGGTCGACTTCCAGCAGTTGGAGATACTGTTCGTGGGCCGAATTTGTAGGCGAAAGGGTAGATTTCAAGAAAAATCCAAGCTACGTCATTTTCAACTACATGAGCAAATGCAGTGCTCAGAGAGGTAAAGTAAGCGCTGAACGAGATAGCTGTTAAGTTAGTTTTTAAATGTGTGTGTGTGTGTGTGTGTGTGTGTGTGTGTGTGTGTGTGTGTGTGTGTGTGTGTGTGTGTGTGTACGTCAGTGTTAAGAGTTTGAGTATCGTCAGAGACAGTTGTAAACATTTAGTCAGCGCGTCGGTGTTGTTTGTGTGAAGCAGTTTTTAGTTAAGCCTGTTTGAGTGAGTATGAGTATCGCAGGAAGCAGTTTGTGGCACAGAGAGAACACAACTGGAAGACAGAGATGTAGATGCGTGTCAAGATTATGATTGCCAGAACAGCTGTCACAATAGGAAACTATGAGTCCTGTCTTTGGTTGTGATGGTACCAGTCGTCTGGAAACTTCTTAAGGACTTATTTCCTTAAAGTGGAAGAATAACAAATCCAAGTTTTTGCTGTGATTTTATAGATGCTTCAGCGGCGGTTTTAACAGTACCATTAAATTTTACTTTGTTTAAAACTTTTTTAAACGCACGTATAGAAGAAAAAAATGGATGTACATTTTTCCATGGAGGTGCTGTTCTGAGCACAACACTCTTTAACATATATATAAATGACCTTCCATCAATAATAAAAACTTTAGAAACCAAAATTGCTTTATTTGCTGACGATGTAGTTATTTGGACTTCAGGCTCTCCAAAAAAACCTGAATTAATTAAAGACAGAATAGAAACAGCCCTAAACAAAGTACATGAATGGAGCTCCAAAAACCTCATGACTATCAATGTGGAAAAAACAAATTATGAATTATTTACACTAAAATACACACCAGTTAATATTAACATAAATTATAATAGTAAACCACTCAAAGCAGTTGATGATGCCAAATACTTAGGCATCACTTTCGACAGAAAGCTAACTTGGAAAAAACATATAACAAACATCTCAGAAAAGGTTGAAAAGAAACTGCAAATCCTGAAAAGGTTAGCTGATGCTAAATGGGGCTGCTCAAGGAGAGTCCTTAACACAACATACAAAATGTATGTTAAACCAAACCTCTTGTACTGTTCTGAAGCTTTAATAACAGCAGCAAATGCTAACATCAATAAACTTGAACAAATACAAAATCAGGCTCTTCGCCTAATCACTGGAGCAGTTAAATCCACACCTATTGATGCCATGCTTGCCTTAACACGGACCCCATCAATAACAACAAAAATAGAAGAACAAGCATTGCTCCAACACGAGAAAATGTTACGACTGCCAAACTCTAAATGGACAGAGAAGAACTTCCCCCCTTCAATCCTTAAAACTCATAGTAGTTTCCTAGAAAAGGTAACACAGATTAAATCCAAATTGAACATTCCTAACACCAGAGAAAATCTACTTATAAGAGAAAATCCATTGGAATTATTACAACCTACCTTCAGTTTGGAATTAATAGAGGAAATAAGTAAATCAGACACACCAAAAGAAATACAAAAACTTCTAGTTCTGGAAACAATCAATACTAGGTATCCCACAGAAGAATGGCTGCACATATATACTGATGGATCCTCCAAGGAAAACCTTACTGGAGCTGGAGTTACGTGTTCACATTTTTCCTTTTATCATTCTGTTGGCAGAGACACAACAAATTATGATGGAGAAATAGAGGCTATACACATTGCTCTCCGACAATTATTAAATCTTCCCTTAAATAAATTTAACAAGGCAGTAATTCTTCCAGATTCTAAAGCTGCAATTCAGGGAATATGTTCAAATACTACAAAGAAGTCAACAAAAATTAGAGAATGCTACAAAATGTTCACACAACTCCAAAAAGTTAATAAGACTGTTTATCTACAATGGATTCCAGCACACTGTGGAGTCATGGGGAATGAAGCTGCAGACTCACTTGCAAAGAAAGGCACAACAATAAAACAAAAATCTAAATTCAATTTCTCATATTCCTCAATAAAACGCTTGATCATTAAAAAATTTTCTCATTCATACCTACAAGAAATAGAAACAAATGCCAAAGATAAAAAATGGATTACACTACTTTCCAACCCAGATATAATCCCCCAGAGACCAAGGAAAACAGCGGTTGCAGCCTTCCGACTATTGACAAATCACGATTGCTTAGCAAGTCATCTCTACAGAATAGGTATCTCATCTTCACCGATATGTGTCCTGTGTAACGATCCAGCAGAAATGAACGAAGACCACTTGAAGACCTGTGAAGCATTAAGATCAGAAGAAACTACAGTTCAAAAGTATTGGAAAGCACGAATGCTAATGGCTTCATTGCCAGATGCAAGGCACTAGAAAACAACAACAACATTTTTCCATGGCTGTACCTTCAAAGACTGTAGCTTTATTAATGCACTCTTTTACAGCTGCATCTAAAGCTGATTGAAATTTATTATCGCACTGAATATTCCAGGATTGTTAGATTCTGCAGCTTCATTATGTCTAAGCAAGGCAAGTTCAAATTCACCACAGAAGTTAATACAATCAATTATTTTGGAAATAATATAGGGATTTTTCCTTATGTTGTCATTGTGTCTTCCTATATTCTGTCTGAAAGCTGAGCTAAGGTGTTGCATAATTTCTCTCGTTTCCAAAGACTGATGAATCGAAATAAGTATTCTTATGTGAAATAGATTCTTCGTGCTTCTTAACCTTCCGTTTTAGATTACTTAAATCTGACACGCCAGAGCATGTCCAGCTTATATATTTATCCTTAGCAAACAGCAAGCACGGAAAACAAAATAGCTTATTTGTGGAAATACAACCGCAAATCCAACTACTTTTATTTATATTTACATTAAAAGACCTGCAAAATGTCTTACCTCGGGTTGTTTGTGCCTGTATTAATTTGAGAGGAGGTATCGGCCTACCGAGCTTCTTTATTTCACACTTCTCTTTCAAGCTTAAAGCTGAGAAATCTGTTTCTAAAGGATATGAAAGCTATTCATTCTTCTTGGAAAATAGCTCTAAGAACAAATGAATAGCATATAAACACTAAAGCACAACTAAATAACTGAATACAGTATAATACAGTTAAACTATAGTAGACAATCACTCTATTGTTACACGGGCCCTAATGACCTAGTTGTCGACGGGCCCTTAAATCCAAATCACTCACTCACTCTATTGTTACACATGTGCTAATTCTTGTGGTTGGGTTGCTTTTAGTTCGGGCCGATTCGTGCGTTTCCGCCAGAGTCCAACTTGCAGTTGGAGTTGCTTCCCCGACCAGCGCATATTAACGTATATCTAGCCACCTCTCCTCTTGCCTCTCCCTGCCGAAAGAGCACCCATAAGTTTACGCTCGGAGGTTCACAAGAGAAATTGAAGCTCGGGAACGCCTGGGCAAGCTTTGGCATGTATGCGTGCTATCTGAACGACTTAAAAGATTTTCATGCGATAAAATACTTTGAAAATGCACAAAATTATCTAACATGAGAAAGAAACAACAAATGATTTTTTTTAATATATATATATATATATATATATATATATATATATATATATTTATAATTTGGACAAATAACCTTTTTCCGGGGGTTCACTGAACCACAGAACACATAGGACGCGCCGCCCCTGGTAGTGGCCAAGAGTACCGAGAAGAAAAAGCGAGAAATCCTTACAGACATATTCGTTTAGCCCTTAAATAGTGAATAGTGTAAAGACTGAACAATGTTATCAGCAAACGCTAACTAAATAGTGAATCATTCAATCAGATGAAAGTGACAATAAACATGTGCAGCGCCTAACGTGGAACAGCTCACCATATTAGAATAAATGAGCTTTCCCTTTGCCCTTCACGGGACATTTTAGGCTATTTTCATTTTCATTCATTTTAAAGTATCTACTTCTGAATGTGTAGGGACATAGACAAACCTTTGTTTGTTGGCAGTCAACATTCAGCTAAAGCCTGAATTAAATTTATTTCCGAAAACGCTGCTACTAGACCACGAGTTGTGTGTGCCAATATTCTAGGGTCGACAAACAAAATCTATGGCTAATTCGACATCACTTTATATATTACTTCTCGTATTTATAAAATAGATAGCTGTCTAAATTCACATGAACGAAACCTTATATTAGGAGCTTTTTAAACATGTTGTTAATACTTGGAGAGAAAATAGTTTATCAAAAAGGATAGATGGAAAGGGTTATTAAGATAGATCGTAATATTAATACTCGCTGGGCTATTAACAAATACTAACTTCACTGTAGCAGCAACATAATGACCCATTAGCGCCGGCTGGAAAGCAAATATAGACAACCATACAAACAGGAGAGTGCACGAAGGGTTTATTATTCTGAAGGAACAGTATACATTACACTGGCACTAACAGTTCTTAAAAAGCCTATGTAACATACTACGGCTTCAAATATGAAAATAGTTTATTATGGTCTGTACATCGAAAATCAAATCCAGGAGAGTTAGGTCTCCTGATATATTGCGAGTTCTTGGTAGGGATCAAATAATTGCCACTATGTGTTGAATCAGCAGACTGTAACAAGGTGACAATTTGACAAATCCCACTTCGACACCAGTTTGACAAAAACGACAAAGGTCCTGTCCCACTACATTTACTCGCTTTATTTTCTTCTAACTGAACGCACAATAACATAGTTCTCTTTTACAGACGATAACACAGCCTTCAGACCTTCATAAAATTAGAACTATTTTCTGTTTTTCAGTTCTCTATCCCACAAAAACTCTGACAATACTATCACTCAGCACTCATTAACTACTTTGCTGTCTTTCTTCATGGCGTATCGGTTCCCTCACGACGACCGTACAGTCAGCTCACACACACACACACACACACACACACACACACACACACACACACACACACACACACACACTGAAACTAAAAACTGCCTGCCCTCACACACTCCAAAGGCTTTTATACCGGCGATAACGTAGCCCTGTCTTTCTCAAAATATGCCTCTTTCTCAAATTCCCAGAAACCAGAAAATTCACGAACAATCTAGAAAACCCCGTTGTAGTGCGGCACTGATTGCTGTCAGGTGTTTGCTCACTTGGATGGTGTGAGCAGCTTGATCTTGAGCGTCTTGTTGCACGCACTGCCAGTAGGTGAGGCAGCCCGACTCCAAGCCTTTGCTGTTGCCGCTGCCGTTTGTTGGCCTCACAATACTTTAATCTGTGATAGTAGGGTATATAAGGGAAAGCTGGCACACTTTTTTATGGGCAAGATGGCCGCCGTGCGTAATCTAAGGATTACTAGGTAAGGTGGTAGGGGAAGCAGGACGTTGTAGGTGTTTAAAGGAATCTCTAGGGATGACTCTTAAGGCCTATAGCAGTGTATGTATGCTTATGAGCGTTCATGGCGCCTGAGTATGTCGTTCACTATATCGGTGTATGCCGCCTAACACAAGAGCTTTCTGAGTTGATTAAATATATTACCCCAACATGATACCTCACCCCACATTGCCTCACTAACCTAACCTAACCTAACCTAACCTAACCTAACCTAACCTAATCTATCCTAACCTAAGCCCCATACTTCTACTCGTCTAACCTATCTTAACCTAACCTAAGCCCCATACTTCTACTCGTCTAACCTATCTTAACCTAACCTAAGCTCCATACTTCTACATGGCTAACCTAACCTAACCCAGCTCCCACTATTTACTCCCGTCTTTGATAATTTAACCTAAGCCCCATACTTCTACTCGTCTAACCTATCCTAACCTAACCTAACCTATCCTAATCTAACATGGCCTAGCCTAACCTAAGGTAAATCCTCTTATTATTTATTCTATTCTACTAACATGATACGTTTCTAGACATTCATTCTATCCTCTTATCATCTATCCTATTCCCTCCTCTGCTTATCTATTCTATCCTGTCATACGCTACCCTGATCTCCGTCTAGGAATTTCATAAACATTTTGATACTATTTTGAGTCCTCTGATAGATCTTTTTAAACACTTTTAGCATATTCTTGATGATTTTACAACATATTTAACAACTTTTCAGACAATTTTCAGAGTTATTCAGTAATTTTCATACATTTTTAAGACGTTTCACCCCATTTTAATACTATTTTGAGTCCTCTGTTAGATCTTTTAGACGCTTTTAGCATATTCTTGATGCTTTTACAACATATTTAACAACTTTTCAGACAATTTTCAGAGTTATTCAGTCATTTTCATACATTTTTAAGACGTTCCACCCCATTTTTTGCTACAATTTTGCACCCTCTGTTAGATCTTTTAGACGCTTTTAGTATATTCATGCTGCTTTTACAACATATTTAACAACTTTTCAGACAATTTTCAGAGTTATTCAGTCATTTTCATACATTTTTAAGACGTTTCACCCCATTTTGCTACAATTTTGCATCCTCTGTTAGATCTTTTAGACGCTTTTAGTATATTCAGGGCGCTTTTACAACATATTTAACAACTTTTCAGACAATTTTCAGAATTATTCAGTCATTTTCATACATTTTTAAGACGTTTCACCCCATTTTGCTACAATTTTGCATCCTCTGTTAGATCTTTTAGACGCTTTTAGCATATTCTTGATGCTTTTACAACATATTTAACAACTTTTCAGACAATTTTCAGAGTTATTCAGTCATTTTCATACATTTTTAAGACGTTTCACCCCATTTTGCTACAATTTTGCATCCTCTGTTAGATCTTTTAGACGCTTTTAGTATATTCAGGGCGCTTTTACAACATATTTAACAACTTTTCAGACAATTTTCAGAGTTATTCAGTCATTTTCATACATTTTTAAGACGTTTCACCCCATTTTGCTACAACTTTGCATCCTCTGTTAGATCTTTTTAAGCACTTTTAGCATATTCTTGATGCTTTTACAACATATTAAAAATTTTTCAGACAATTTTCAGAATTATTCAGTCATTTTCATACATTTTTAAGACGTTTCGCCCCATTTTGCTACAATTTTGCACCCTCTGTTAGATCTTTTAGACGCTTTTAGTATATTCAGGGCGCTTTTTTACAACATATTTAACAACTTTTCAGACAATTTTCAGAGTTATTCAGTCATTTTCATACATTTTTAAGACGTTTCACCCCATTTTGCTACAATTTTGCATCCTCTGTTAGATCTTTTAGACGCTTTTAGTATATTCAGGGCGCTTTTACAACATATTTAACAACTTTTCAGACAATTTTCAGAGTTATTCAGTCATTTTCATACATTTTTAAGACGTTTCGCTCCATTTTCCTGCGATTTTGCACCCTCTGTTATATCTTTTAGACGCTTTTAGTATATTCAGGGCGCTTTTAACAACATATTTAACAACTTTTCAGACAATTTTCAGAGTTATTCAATCATTTTCATACATTTTTAGGACATTTCACCCCATTTTACTGCTATTTGCACCCTCCTTTATAGAACTTTTAAACTTCCAGTAGAAGATGTCCTAACCATTGATGTTGAAGTTCTTATTACTGCTATTTTTGCCCTCTGTCACAGAATTTTATACAACTGTATGACTCTTTTGCTTGGTTCTGTATGTTCTGGGGGTAACATCTCGAACACACCGAGTAGTTTTTCTAAGTCTATCCCCACCTATTATGATCTAACCTGTTTTTTAAAATGTTCTTTACAAATTTATTCAACATTGTTTTTTCTAATCCTTTGTAGAGCTTAACCTATCACTAAACGATGTTTCATCTGCTGATGTTGAAGTACTTATAGCTCAGTATTTTAAGAGATATTGAGCACTATTTTTGATAGTATTTTAACACAATCTTCTGTTTATATAAAGTTAATGAGGGTATACTTACTTTAAGGTAGCAGGGTATACGCCTCTCCTCTTTTATCTGGGCTGGAGACCAGCACTAGAGTTAAAGTCTAGTGGCAGAGTTAACGCCTCCCTTTATAATTTTTATTTTTCTTCTTTCTTCGACAAGTATCATGGGAAGCACGGAGAAGCCTGGTGAGTAATTTTTTTATTTTTTCTTCTTTCTTCGTCAGACATCATTGGAGGCGTGGAGGAGTCAGTTCATTAAACTTTCATTTTCTACAGGAAACGTAACGGAGAAAATAATTATCTTGAGATCTAAGTTGCATACTCTTATGCACGGCTTGCAACGTTGTAATGCCCATACGCATACGTTGATATTCCATCCTCTGCAATTACTCTCTTGTCATCATGAGGCGACAGAGCTATTTTATTAGATTCAACTGTAGAGACATTATGACGTTGGGATAGAATTAAGTTCATAGGAGTTCTTACGATTTTTAAAGTTTTAAGACACTCCATATAGCTATTGAAGCTGATGTATTGCTTAATGGCGCTATGTTTAATGCCTTTGATCTTTTTTATCACAGAGCCATCAATATCGAGAGCATACATTTTAGGTCTAAGACCAACGAAACGGCGAATGATTTTACCACTTGCTTCATCTTTAAACTTTCCCAACACTTTCTTGTTTTGTGTAGAATAGCATATATGGTTAGCAGGGTAGTCCGCTGTGTCCAGATGTTCAAGCATATGTAATTTATCCTGGTATATATCAGCTGTAGTCACTCGATGGATGAAGGAATCTGTATCCGTATACAGCAGTTTAAGATTCTCAACTCCATAATATGGAAGTAACACATCATATTGATATGAATACATAAGCGTCTTGGAGATGTCTAGTACGCTCATACCAATGTATATAGGCTTGTTGAACACTATTTTACGAGAAGCCATATGAACAGCTGCAAGATTAGGACCGTATATAGTTCGATCGATAAATGTAGGCTTGGCTATCAGTTTTTCTAATGTTTTGCTGTTTGCTACAAGACGTATATCCATACGATTACGAATATTTTCCATTGTTTTTCCGAACATCGCATTATTGAATAGTTTATAAAGATCCTTCTCAAAATCATTTCTAGCTTGTTGTCGCAGACGGTTATTAAACTCGACGTAAGGTTTTAGCCAACACGACTGATGAAACTGAAGTGCTCGATGAATCTTTGTTAATAGTAGACCGTGACTAAGAGCTTGTTTCAAGGACATGTAATGTACCACATACTTCTTTCGGGATCCAAGATGGGCAATTAGTTTCTTTGAAGAGGATTCCCCCGGTTTCATACTCTCAGGCAGGAAGGGCAAATCATTATGAAGATCGTGGAGCTCGACAGGATATTCGACATCGACTTCTAAGATGTATCCAAGGGGGTCATCTTCCTTCAATAATTCCAGGTCTATGTCTTCAGGAGAAACCCATTTAAACCCTCCATAAGGAAGGGCCTTACACATTCCCCAGCCGTATTGGTTATTGGCGTCTTCGTATGTAATAAAATGAGAGGGTTTACGAGGATCATACTGCTCCATATAGATGTTGTTAGCCTCCGCATGCCGGTGAGAAACCTGGCATAATCCTCCTCTTATACCAGATTCAACCATGAGTAGCTGATCGTAATCAAGAAGCAATTCTAACTCGATTCCAGTATACAGCAGCATAGCATCCCATGTAAGTCCTGGAGAGGTGAAATAATGCGCAGGATCGACTTTGTGTGTTTTCAGAGTTTGGTCTCTGAATGTTTCAAAGACATCCGTAAGGAGAAGAACATCAGAGGTTAAGTAAATATCACTGTATTCACCTAAGTTTCTCACATTAAACTGACTCCATACATTTCTAGCATGTTCATAGTCATCGCCGGTAATTTCTTCTTCATTTAATTTATTGTAGAATGCTTCCCTTGGAGGCAGCTGAGTGTCGTTCAAAACATCCCATGATGTGAGGTAATCGTAGGGGAACACTCCCTTACGAGTCATCAAGCCAATCTTCTCTTCTCCGAAGTACTTCTCTGTTTCGGGATACGTAGTTAGGTTTTTTGCAAGCTTCTCCAAGCTTGTACTCAGGAAACGGTAGGTATCCACAAACCTGAGTTTAATATCCCCAACATACTTGGAGAATGATATATAACTTTCCTCTGAATTTGGTATAACCTCTACTCTTTCGCTTGTGCAACCTAACTCCTTAATAATGAAATGGGAGTCATACCCGCTCAAGTTATGCATAAACACAGGTATATAATTAGGTGTTTTACAAGCTAGGTTACATTTATTGTGTAAAGATCCTCTGTACACCCCTGTCACGTGATCGTGATCGCGAACCTTCCAATTATCTTCTGTAAATTCATTCCCGCACAGGTAGCATATTGTAGAAACATCAAATGATTCTTGTTCTTCAGCTGTAAGATTAAGAGGTTTAGCAGATTTGTATAAGACACTAATTTTATTTGCCAGATCCATCAGGCATTCCATAAACTTCTGTGCAGCGTCAGGCCCTCGGTAAACATACGGATCAGCAGGAAGAGTTGTTTCTAGTTGTTCAACACTAGACGACGGTTTCACATAAACACAAAAACTCATGGGAGAATGACTTTGATAGGGTGTTGTATAGGAGGTTTCAGGATTAGAGGCGCAGGTATAGTAAGGAGCGAGAATGCTCTCAAAATCGGCGTAGATGACATATGGCAGTTTCAACATTCGTTCGACGTTTTTGAATCTGACGATAGAGTTTTCCTTTGTAGGCATAACGCATCTAGCAATAGCATGTTGTCTACATATTTCTCTGTGCTCCTCCAATTTTTTCATTCCTCTTCGTCCATATTGGTCATCAAAATGGCTGAAGCAACGTTTACACGTATATATTTGTCCATGATGTTTAGTTTTCTGACGACGAATAAGCTTCTCAAAATCCTTTATATACACATAGTGATGTCCGTCAGCAGCATCACTCAACAGAAGAAGGTCGCGGTGATCAGTTAATTCTTCATCAACAACCTTTATGGGAAACACTTCATGTTTATCATCCACTCCAAACACATTTACGGATATATTATTGAGTTTTTCAAAAATAGCGATTTCACCCAAGCTCGTAGGAAATAAGACGCATGAGAAATCGTATTTCTCTTGGAGATCCTTGTACTTGCTAACACGCTGAGGATTCTTTTGAATGAACTTAGCCAGAACAGCGTACATAAAGCATTTCTCATCGTTGTAATTCTGAGGGTTTATACAGGCTTTTCTAGCATCCAAAGATGGCGGTAGAGGAATATAGCTGCTCCCTCGAAGAAGATTATACTTGTTAATACGCAGTCGAACACCATCAACAGCCAGTAGAGCCCAATTACTACCTTTCAACTTACTTTCCTCCATTTCAACACGAAGCTTCTCGAATTTTTTTTCCAAGATGGCATCCAAGTCGCTATCTAAAAACACAGCCTGATTACGCGTTTTAAAGGCTTTGTTAGTAGTGTCTCCAACGGCATTCACAAATTCGCATTCAGCCATAATGTTAATTTTCAAACTTTTATGAGCCCGCAGTTCCTTCTGAACAGCATGAATTATACGCTGCTTAGCCTGCTGCAGGTATGAATTTAAATCCTGACTTGCTGGGCATTGGATGAAATACGATTTCAGCCGATCCTGAAAAGCTGTTTCATATTCTACAACATCATCTTCATCAGGAGACATTAACAATAATTTATGCTTAGTAGGTTCGAATTTGACTTTCTTAGCATCTTTAGCCCTCTCACAGCGCCCTTCATGTACATCTCTTCGATTTTCAGTACCGTAAACATCACCACATTGTTTACACTCGAAAAACTCGCCACATATCAGCTCATGCCTCTTCTTATGGTAGTCACGTAGAAAACTCTTTTCGCATTTACTGCACCTATAATCTGGTATAGCATTCAGAACCGATTTCATCATTTCACCACTCCACATTTTTATAATACGTAGTGGAACACTTGTAAATTATATAAATGAATAAATGCTTATAGCACTTTCCACTGACTCGCCTCGATAACTTATAAAAGCTATTGAACGGTAATCTCGCTAAGAGAAGCTGATGTGCTCGACTCAAAGGTTAATTACTGAATAACTATGTAAGCTCAAGCAAACCCTACTTATTCCACTAGCACGTACCTTATAAATTACTACGCGATTCAAGATTAAGTTTGTATTTTTAAAACATATATCATTAAACTACGTGAGTCAAGGATCAACTTGTTTCATTTTTATTTGCCAGTTCAACGTTAACATGCATTTCCCCTCATTTTTAAAGTTTAAACAAGGTAAATTATATTTCAACCACTGTATTTATAGAAATAAATGTTTATAATTTTAATACTTTCATGCCGAACACACACACAAACACAAACACACATACACACACACACACACACACACACACACACACACACACACACGCGCGCGCGTGCGCGCGCGCGCTCGCAAAATTAAGACGTGAAACGACGGTTATGTATCTTTAAGTAACATTTCTTTAATCGATATCGGATGACAGTAATGGAACCATCTAAGCAATATTTAAACGCTTAAAAAAAACCAAATTTCTGCTATATTTCATCAAACCTTCCTATTTTTATGACTTTTTCTCGTCTTTTACGCACTTTGAAACGAATCCATCAGAAAAAATTAAGACGCGAAACGGAAGACGCGAAACGGCGGTTATGTATCTTTAAGTAACATTTCTTTTATCGATATCGGATGACAGTAATGGAACCATCTAAACATTATTTAAACGCTTAAAGAAACCAAATTTCTGCTATATTTCATCAAACCTTCCTATTTTTATGACTTTTTCTCGTCTTTTACGCACTTTGAAACGAATCCAACAGAAAAAATTAAGACGCGAAACGGAAGACGCGAAACGGCGGTTATGTATCTTTAAGTAACATTTCTTTTATCGATATCGGATGACAGTAATGGAACCATCTAAACATTATTTAAACGCTTAAAGAAACAAATATCCCGTATTTTTATAATTCTTTCTCCATTTTTATTCACTTTAAGACGAATCAAGCGTCAAATTAAAACATGAAAAGATGATTATGTTTCTAAGTACCATCATTTCAACAACAAAGACATTAATTTTAACTATCACCACGAAATAAACCTATTTGCACGCGTCTTAACACGCTAACATACTATATGTTACAATCTATCAACTGAACCTCTTTTAAACGTGTCCCAACAGGTAAAATCGTCACCATGTCATTAGTTGAGAAACTCTACCCTCAAACACAGGTGTAAACCTCTCTAAAAACAGGTCCCATCAGGTAAAAGTATCACATTGTCCACACATTAACGGAAAAAAACCCTAGCCTCACACAAAGGTGTCGATTTATAACATTATAGGAGAAACTAGCCTCAAACACAGGTGTCGACATTATAACCAAGCTGGTAAACCGTAAGAGCACACTCGAGAATGCTTTTAGACATCTAAGGACATATTTTCTCCATATTTTTACAGATACTTATAAATCATAGTACTTCTTCTTCTTCTTCTTCTTCTTGTTCTTGTTCCTCATATATTCTCATTCTCCTTCATGCTAACATGGAATATACGCGTAATTTTGACGTTATTACCTTAAATATTAAATAAAATAACAGCATTCTCCGTCAATTATATCTAAACCGACTTTTTCCGTGTTATGCAACATTTAAGCTTCTAGAATCAACACAAGCAATGTTTCTCTCAATAACAGCATTTTATAATTGATTTTGTAAGTAATAACACCAATTTAAACTTTATTACAGATCTCTAAGACCCTAGTTTGCAAAGTATTTAAATGGACCCTTAGAGATTCGAACTAGACCCCACAGTACAAAAGCTACCATTTTTATCAATAATTCAAGAGCAGATATTTAGCTGAAGTGTTTAACTTTTTATTTCATCACGCTAACTTTATTGATTCGCGAATAAATCGACTTTGAAGTAATTGCCACGTCCCGGTAATCGAACTATGAGTCGTAGGGATAAAATTGTCTAGTATATCATTTTATATGCCAAGTCACCCTAATTTGTCTTTGCATTACTATTCCAAGTGTAAAAATAGCGATATAGAGCAAATTTCAATAATTCTCCACAAGATAGGGATCGAACCTACGATACGTTAACTCTAGCATGTTATAAAATAACATGCTAGAGTTAACGTATCGTAGGTTCGATCCCTATCTTGTGGAGAATTATTGAAATTTGCTCTATATCGCTATTTTTACACTTGGAATAGTAATGCAAAGACAAATTAGGGTGACTTGGCATATAAAATGATATACTAGACAATTTTATCCCTACGACTCATAGTTCGATTACCGGGACGTGGCAATTACTTCAAAGTCGATTTATTCGCGAATCAATAAAGTTAGCGTGATGAAATAAAAAGTTAAACACTTCAGCTAAATATCTGCTCTTGAATTATTGATAAAAATGGTAGCTTTTGTACTGTGGGGTCTAGTTCGAATCTCTAAGGGTCCATTTAAATACTTTGCAAACTAGGGTCTTAGAGATCTGTAATAAAGTTTAAATTGGTGTTATTACTTACAAAATCAATTATAAAATGCTGTTATTGAGAGAAACATTGCTTGTGTTGATTCTAGAAGCTTAAATGTTGCATAACACGGAAAAAGTCGGTTTAGATATAATTGACGGAGAATGCTGTTATTTTATTTAATATTTAAGGTAATAACGTCAAAATTACGCGTATATTCCATGTTAGCATGAAGGAGAATGAGAATATATGAGGAACAAGAACAAGAAGAAGAAGAAGAAGAAGAAGTACTATGATTTATAAGTATCTGTAAAAATATGGAGAAAATATGTCCTTAGATGTCTAAAAGCATTCTCGAGTGTGCTCTTACGGTTTACCAGCTTGGTTATAATGTCGACACCTGTGTTTGAGGCTAGTTTCTCCTATAATGTTATAAATCGACACCTTTGTGTGAGGCTAGGGTTTTTTTCCGTTAATGTGTGGACAATGTGATACTTTTACCTGATGGGACCTGTTTTTAGAGAGGTTTACACCTGTGTTTGAGGGTAGAGTTTCTCAACTAATGACATGGTGACGATTTTACCTGTTGGGACACGTTTAAAAGAGGTTCAGTTGATAGATTGTAACATATAGTATGTTAGCGTGTTAAGACGCGTGCAAATAGGTTTATTTCGTGGTGATAGTTAAAATTAATGTCTTTGTTGTTGAAATGATGGTACTTAGAAACATAATCATCTTTTCATGTTTTAATTTGACGCTTGATTCGTCTTAAAGTGAATAAAAATGGAGAAAGAATTATAAAAATACGGGATATTTGTTTCTTTAAGCGTTTAAATAATGTTTAGATGGTTCCATTACTGTCATCCGATATCGATAAAAGAAATGTTACTTAAAGATACATAACCGCCGTTTCGCGTCTTCCGTTTCGCGTCTTAATTTTTTCTGTTGGATTCGTTTCAAAGTGCGTAAAAGACGAGAAAAAGTCATAAAAATAGGAAGGTTTGATGAAATATAGCAGAAATTTGGTTTCTTTAAGCGTTTAAATAATGTTTAGATGGTTCCATTACTGTCATCCGATATCGATAAAAGAAATGTTACTTAAAGATACATAACCGCCGTTTCGCGTCTTCCGTTTCGCGTCTTAATTTTTTCTGATGGATTCGTTTCAAAGTGCGTAAAAGACGAGAAAAAGTCATAAAAATAGGAAGGTTTGATGAAATATAGCAGAAATTTGGTTTTTTTTAAGCGTTTAAATATTGCTTAGATGGTTCCATTACTGTCATCCGATATCGATTAAAGAAATGTTACTTAAAGATACATAACCGTCGTTTCACGTCTTAATTTTGCGAGCGCGCGCGCGCACGCGCGCGCGTGTGTGTGTGTGTGTGTGTGTGTGTGTGTGTGTATGTGTGTTTGTGTTTGTGTGTGTGTTCGGCATGAAAGTATTAAAATTATAAACATTTATTTCTATAAATACAGTGGTTGAAATATAATTTACCTTGTTTAAACTTTAAAAATGAGGGGAAATGCATGTTAACGTTGAACTGGCAAATAAAAATGAAACAAGTTGATCCTTGACTCACGTAGTTTAATGATATATGTTTTAAAAATACAAACTTAATCTTGAATCGCGTAGTAATTTATAAGGTACGTGCTAGTGGAATAAGTAGGGTTTGCTTGAGCTTACATAGTTATTCAGTAATTAACCTTTGAGTCGAGCACATCAGCTTCTCTTAGCGAGATTACCGTTCAATAGCTTTTATAAGTTATCGAGGCGAGTCAGTGGAAAGTGCTATAAGCATTTATTCATTTATATAATTTACAAGTGTTCCACTACGTATTATAAAAATGTGGAGTGGTGAAATGATGAAATCGGTTCTGAATGCTATACCAGATTATAGGTGCAGTAAATGCGAAAAGAGTTTTCTACGTGACTACCATAAGAAGAGGCATGAGCTGATATGTGGCGAGTTTTTCGAGTGTAAACAATGTGGTGATGTTTACGGTACTGAAAATCGAAGAGATGTACATGAAGGGCGCTGTGAGAGGGCTAAAGATGCTAAGAAAGTCAAATTCGAACCTACTAAGCATAAATTATTGTTAATGTCTCCTGATGAAGATGATGTTGTAGAATATGAAACAGCTTTTCAGGATCGGCTGAAATCGTATTTCATCCAATGCCCAGCAAGTCAGGATTTAAATTCATACCTGCAGCAGGCTAAGCAGCGTATAATTCATGCTGTTCAGAAGGAACTGCGGGCTCATAAAAGTTTGAAAATTAACATTATGGCTGAATGCGAATTTGTGAATGCCGTTGGAGACACTACTAACAAAGCCTTTAAAACGCGTAATCAGGCTGTGTTTTTAGATAGCGACTTGGATGCCATCTTGGAAAAAAAATTCGAGAAGCTTCGTGTTGAAATGGAGGAAAGTAAGTTGAAAGGTAGTAATTGGGCTCTACTGGCTGTTGATGGTGTTCGACTGCGTATTAACAAGTATAATCTTCTTCGAGGGAGCAGCTATATTCCTCTACCGCCATCTTTGGATGCTAGAAAAGCCTGTATAAACCCTCAGAATTACAACGATGAGAAATGCTTTATGTACGCTGTTCTGGCTAAGTTCATTCAAAAGAATCCTCAGCGTGTTAGCAAGTACAAGGATCTCCAAGAGAAATACGATTTCTCATGCGTCTTATTTCCTACGAGCTTGGGTGAAATCGCTATTTTTGAAAAACTCAATAATATATCCGTAAATGTGTTTGGAGTGGATGATAAACATGAAGTGTTTCCCATAAAGGTTGTTGATGAAGAATTAACTGATCACCGCGACCTTCTTCTGTTGAGTGATGCTGCTGACGGACATCACTATGTGTATATAAAGGATTTTGAGAAGCTTATTCGTCGTCAGAAAACTAAACATCATGGACAAATATATACGTGTAAACGTTGCTTCAGCCATTTTGATGACCAATATGGACGAAGAGGAATGAAAAAATTGGAGGAGCACAGAGAAATATGTAGACAACATGCTATTGCTAGATGCGTTATGCCTACAAAGGAAAACTCTATCGTCAGATTCAAAAACGTCGAACGAATGTTGAAACTGCCATATGTCATCTACGCCGATTTTGAGAGCATTCTCGCTCCTTACTATACCTGCGCCTCTAATCCTGAAACCTCCTATACAACACCCTATCAAAGTCATTCTCCCATGAGTTTTTGTGTTTATGTGAAACCGTCGTCTAGTGTTGAACAACTAGAAACAACTCTTCCTGCTGATCCGTATGTTTACCGAGGGCCTGACGCTGCACAGAAGTTTATGGAATGCCTGATGGATCTGGCAAATAAAATTAGTGTCTTATACAAATCTGCTAAACCTCTTAATCTTACAGCTGAAGAACAAGAATCATTTGATGTTTCTACAATATGCTACCTGTGCGGGAATGAATTTACAGAAGATAATTGGAAGGTTCGCGATCACGATCACGTGACAGGGGTGTACAGAGGATCTTTACACAATAAATGTAACCTAGCTTGTAAAACACCTAATTATATACCTGTGTTTATGCATAACTTGAGCGGGTATGACTCCCATTTCATTATTAAGGAGTTAGGTTGCACAAGCGAAAGAGTAGAGGTTATACCAAATTCAGAGGAAAGTTATATATCATTCTCCAAGTATGTTGGGGATATTAAACTCAGGTTTGTGGATACCTACCGTTTCCTGAGTACAAGCTTGGAGAAGCTTGCAAAAAACCTAACTACGTATCCCGAAACAGAGAAGTACTTCGGAGAAGAGAAGATTGGCTTGATGACTCGTAAGGGAGTGTTCCCCTACGATTACCTCACATCATGGGATGTTTTGAACGACACTCAGCTGCCTCCAAGGGAAGCATTCTACAATAAATTAAATGAAGAAGAAATTACCGGCGATGACTATGAACATGCTAGAAATGTATGGAGTCAGTTTAATGTGAGAAACTTAGGTGAATACAGTGATATTTACTTAACCTCTGATGTTCTTCTCCTTACGGATGTCTTTGAAACATTCAGAGACCAAACTCTGAAAACACACAAAGTCGATCCTGCGCATTATTTCACCTCTCCAGGACTTACATGGGATGCTATGCTGCTGTATACTGGAATCGAGTTAGAATTGCTTCTTGATTACGATCAGCTACTCATGGTTGAATCTGGTATAAGAGGAGGATTATGCCAGGTTTCTCACCGGCATGCGGAGGCTAACAACATCTATATGGAGCAGTATGATCCTCGTAAACCCTCTCATTTTATTACATACGAAGACGCCAATAACCAATACGGCTGGGGAATGTGTAAGGCCCTTCCTTATGGAGGGTTTAAATGGGTTTCTCCTGAAGACATAGACCTGGAATTATTGAAGGAAGATGACCCCCTTGGATACATCTTAGAAGTCGATGTCGAATATCCTGTCGAGCTCCACGATCTTCATAATGATTTGCCCTTCCTGCCTGAGAGTATGAAACCGGGGGAATCCTCTTCAAAGAAACTAATTGCCCATCTTGGATCCCGAAAGAAGTATGTGGTACATTACATGTCCTTGAAACAAGCTCTTAGTCACGGTCTACTATTAACAAAGATTCATCGAGCACTTCAGTTTCATCAGTCGTGTTGGCTAAAACCTTACGTCGAGTTTAATAACCGTCTGCGACAACAAGCTAGAAATGATTTTGAGAAGGATCTTTATAAACTATTCAATAATGCGATGTTCGGAAAAACAATGGAAAATATTCGTAATCGTATGGATATACGTCTTGTAGCAAACAGCAAAACATTAGAAAAACTGATAGCCAAGCCTACATTTATCGATCGAACTATATACGGTCCTAATCTTGCAGCTGTTCATATGGCTTCTCGTAAAATAGTGTTCAACAAGCCTATATACATTGGTATGAGCGTACTAGACATCTCCAAGACGCTTATGTATTCATATCAATATGATGTGTTACTTCCATATTATGGAGTTGAGAATCTTAAACTGCTGTATACGGATACAGATTCCTTCATCCATCGAGTGACTACAGCTGATATATACCAGGATAAATTACATATGCTTGAACATCTGGACACAGCGGACTACCCTGCTAACCATATATGCTATTCTACACAAAACAAGAAAGTGTTGGGAAAGTTTAAAGATGAAGCAAGTGGTAAAATCATTCGCCGTTTCGTTGGTCTTAGACCTAAAATGTATGCTCTCGATATTGATGGCTCTGTGATAAAAAAGATCAAAGGCATTAAACATAGCGCCATTAAGCAATACATCAGCTTCAATAGCTATATGGAGTGTCTTAAAACTTTAAAAATCGTAAGAACTCCTATGAACTTAATTCTATCCCAACGTCATAATGTCTCTACAGTTGAATCTAATAAAATAGCTCTGTCGCCTCATGATGACAAGAGAGTAATTGCAGAGGATGGAATATCAACGTATGCGTATGGGCATTACAACGTTGCAAGCCGTGCATAAGAGTATGCAACTTAGATCTCAAGATAATTATTTTCTCCGTTACGTTTCCTGTAGAAAATGAAAGTTTAATGAACTGACTCCTCCACGCCTCCAATGATGTCTGACGAAGAAAGAAGAAAAAATAAAAAAATTACTCACCAGGCTTCTCCGTGCTTCCCATGATACTTGTCGAAGAAAGAAGAAAAATAAAAATTATAAAGGGAGGCGTTAACTCTGCCACTAGACTTTAACTCTAGTGCTGGTCTCCAGCCCAGATAAAAGAGGAGAGGCGTATACCCTGCTACCTTAAAGTAAGTATACCCTCATTAACTTTATATAAACAGAAGATTGTGTTAAAATACTATCAAAAATAGTGCTCAATATCTCTTAAAATACTGAGCTATAAGTACTTCAACATCAGCAGATGAAACATCGTTTAGTGATAGGTTAAGCTCTACAAAGGATTAGAAAAAACAATGTTGAATAAATTTGTAAAGAACATTTTAAAAAACAGGTTAGATCATAATAGGTGGGGATAGACTTAGAAAAACTACTCGGTGTGTTCGAGATGTTACCCCCAGAACATACAGAACCAAGCAAAAGAGTCATACAGTTGTATAAAATTCTGTGACAGAGGGCAAAAATAGCAGTAATAAGAACTTCAACATCAATGGTTAGGACATCTTCTACTGGAAGTTTAAAAGTTCTATAAAGGAGGGTGCAAATAGCAGTAAAATGGGGTGAAATGTCCTAAAAATGTATGAAAATGATTGAATAACTCTGAAAATTGTCTGAAAAGTTGTTAAATATGTTGTTAAAAGCGCCCTGAATATACTAAAAGCGTCTAAAAGATATAACAGAGGGTGCAAAATCGCAGGAAAATGGAGCGAAACGTCTTAAAAATGTATGAAAATGACTGAATAACTCTGAAAATTGTCTGAAAAGTTGTTAAATATGTTGTAAAAGCGCCCTGAATATACTAAAAGCGTCTAAAAGATCTAACAGAGGATGCAAAATTGTAGCAAAATGGGGTGAAACGTCTTAAAAATGTATGAAAATGACTGAATAACTCTGAAAATTGTCTGAAAAGTTGTTAAATATGTTGTAAAAAAGCGCCCTGAATATACTAAAAGCGTCTAAAAGATCTAACAGAGGGTGCAAAATTGTAGCAAAATGGGGCGAAACGTCTTAAAAATGTATGAAAATGACTGAATAATTCTGAAAATTGTCTGAAAAATTTTTAATATGTTGTAAAAGCATCAAGAATATGCTAAAAGTGCTTAAAAAGATCTAACAGAGGATGCAAAGTTGTAGCAAAATGGGGTGAAACGTCTTAAAAATGTATGAAAATGACTGAATAACTCTGAAAATTGTCTGAAAAGTTGTTAAATATGTTGTAAAAGCGCCCTGAATATACTAAAAGCGTCTAAAAGATCTAACAGAGGATGCAAAATTGTAGCAAAATGGGGTGAAACGTCTTAAAAATGTATGAAAATGACTGAATAACTCTGAAAATTGTCTGAAAAGTTGTTAAATATGTTGTAAAAGCATCAAGAATATGCTAAAAGCGTCTAAAAGATCTAACAGAGGATGCAAAATTGTAGCAAAATGGGGTGAAACGTCTTAAAAATGTATGAAAATGACTGAATAATTCTGAAAATTGTCTGAAAAGTTGTTAAATATGTTGTAAAAGCGCCCTGAATATACTAAAAGCGTCTAAAAGATCTAACAGAGGATGCAAAATTGTAGCAAAATGGGGTGAAACGTCTTAAAAATGTATGAAAATGACTGAATAACTCTGAAAATTGTCTGAAAAGTTGTTAAATATGTTGTAAAAGCAGCATGAATATACTAAAAGCGTCTAAAAGATCTAACAGAGGGTGCAAAATTGTAGCAAAAAATGGGGTGGAACGTCTTAAAAATGTATGAAAATGACTGAATAACTCTGAAAATTGTCTGAAAAGTTGTTAAATATGTTGTAAAAGCATCAAGAATATGCTAAAAGCGTCTAAAAGATCTAACAGAGGACTCAAAATAGTATTAAAATGGGGTGAAACGTCTTAAAAATGTATGAAAATTACTGAATAACTCTGAAAATTGTCTGAAAAGTTGTTAAATATGTTGTAAAATCATCAAGAATATGCTAAAAGTGTTTAAAAAGATCTATCAGAGGACTCAAAATAGTATCAAAATGTTTATGAAATTCCTAGACGGAGATCAGGGTAGCGTATGACAGGATAGAATAGATAAGCAGAGGAGGGAATAGGATAGATGATAAGAGGATAGAATGAATGTCTAGAAACGTATCATGTTAGTAGAATAGAATAAATAATAAGAGGATTTACCTTAGGTTAGGCTAGGCCATGTTAGATTAGGATAGGTTAGGTTAGGTTAGGATAGGTTAGACGAGTAGAAGTATGGGGCTTAGGTTAAATTATCAAAGACGGGAGTAAATAGTGGGAGCTGGGTTAGGTTAGGTTAGCCATGTAGAAGTATGGAGCTTAGGTTAGGTTAAGATAGGTTAGACGAGTAGAAGTATGGGGCTTAGGTTAGGTTAAGATAGGTTAGACGAGTAGAAGTATGGGGCTTAGGTTAGGATAGATTAGGTTAGGTTAGGTTAGGTTAGGTTAGGTTAGGTTAGGTTAGTGAGGCAATGTGGGGTGAGGTATCATGTTGGGGTAATATATTTAATCAACTCAGAAAGCTCTTGTGTTAGGCGGCATACACCGATATAGTGAACGACATACTCAGGCGCCATGAACGCTCATAAGCATACATACACTGCTATAGGCCTTAAGAGTCATCCCTAGAGATTCCTTTAAACACCTACAACGTCCTGCTTCCCCTACCACCTTACCTAGTAATCCTTAGATTACGCACGGCGGCCATCTTGCCCATAAAAAAGTGTGCCAGCTTTCCCTTATATACCCTACTTGTGATGTATTAAAAAGATGCTTAATCGCAATGCATAGACTCACAAGCACACAGTCTGACCTTTTTGCAGATTTGCGCCACATGATGATCCGGACTAATATCCCGTTTAACAAGTTAACACAATCCATACTTAAAAGTAATGTGATATGTTACACGCACCAACTCGAATAAACTATTCCTACAAACACTTACTGGTTTACCTATGTTATTTTAATCGAGATAAACTATTGAAACACTTATCTTACTGTTAATTTTCTTGTGGGTACAAGGGGAATCCAGTAGGCTTTAAGCGATTGTCCAATCTTTTAAAGCTGGTCACTATGCGATCACTTTCTTTGACCAAGAGATATATTAATAACGACTTGTCATTTAAGAAACGTGTAAGTACTCGAAAATTCAGACAAATAACAAGAAACATCTCCGAAATGGTTCACTTCATATAAAAAAACTAAACCATGACAACAGCCCATGAAGAGCCAAGGCTTGCCGCCCAGCCGCTGCGTCCCCACCTCTGTCCACTACAAGCGTCATCGGGATGGGGGGGTGTAGTACTGGAGGGTTAAAAGATTCATGGAAAAGCTCACAAAAAGAACCGTACCAAATGCAGCAGAAGTGGGGAAGAGGCACTTAAAAGATGCATATATGGAAAGGTATTTAATTCTACAGGATGGAAGGGAAGTCATTACATTCCTTTAAATATGTGTTTCATAGAATCATTACAAACAAAAAAGTCGAATGACATTTTGTTTTTTGATCAGCCGATTTCAAAAAAATAAATGTTTTTTTATGCGTAATTCCATAAGAATGTACAAAGATAACAGTTTGTTACTTGTAAGAGGCGTAGAGTAACTTATTTCTGACATAGCTTCGGTAGTAATTATGAGACATCACACAGGGTTTCGAAATAATTAATCACTTAAAAGACGTGAAGGAATTCTACGAGCAACTCTCTGAGACATTAAGTATGTCGACAACGTTGCGTTGCGGTTGGTCAGGGAATTGACCTGGTTTGTGCATGTAAACAGATCGGGCACTTTAACTTTTTGTGTAATGTTTTGGGAGCTAACGCTTCTGATTGGCCTAAACTCGCAGAGGAAACAATGAAGGACAAGGCGCGGCATGTATTTATCTTCTCAAAACGCACTGTTAGGAAGTTTGTTTATGTACTGAACCAGGAAAGTGCCACCCACACAATCTGCAGTGTTGCCAGCTTGTTTTCGAAAAAACTAAAGTATCTCCGTAGGAAATGGTCAGAGACAAAAACGTAAGATACAAAAGGTGTTCCAAAAACCGTGATCCACCACTGGTATAAATTAATGTAATGACTTCCCTTCCACCCGGTATAAGAGGCGACGTAAAGTGTAATTTTTCCCCATATTAGGAATGTCTTACTGCAAATCTTAGAGACTCACCTTCAGTAACTTCAAGATGTGCATGGTGATTCACTCCAATAGTTGCATGCACAGGAGTAACTAACAATAAAATCTTATGGAATACTGTATCACTAAATATACGAACTATTATATATTAAAACGATCATTGTGTTCTTATTGTACCATAATTGTATTCTAAATATAGTAAAAGTACAATAAATATTGCACATATTAGATCCGTGTAGTATACATTGTTTACAACGTATATATTGCATAAGGTAATAGGAATTATGTAAACATGGGCAGTATATGTTGTACAGTTGACAGCATTCTCATGCTGTAGTTGTTTATTCACCCACTGTACGCTTGTAGCGGTCACGTGATAGCGCCCGCTTCTGTCTCTGCGAGTCACAGCCACGACTGTTTACAGTTTGTGGATCTAATGCTTTGTCTGTAGACAACCTGAAGCAAACTGCTTGCAAACTCCGCAGCCTAATCATTACACTAAACTATGATTGATAAACACTATGTTGATCACAATTTATTTTAGCCATACTGTGACCAGGTTCTGTAACACATGTTATAATCGCTTACGAGAAGCAATGTAATAAAAACACGTTTAATTAAGCGGCGATGTTTATTTGATGCCAAACATTTGATGTGTAATCTCCTGCAAAACAAAATGGTGTACGGTTTATAGACTAACAGAAGAGCAATTTTAGTGAGTGGAAGGATTTACCAGAAATGTGGAGAGCAGAAACAGGGCTTAACACTGCGATACTTGTCGAAATACGAGTTGCCCCATTTTACTGGCGGGGAAAAATTACGGGTTAAAAGGTACGTTGCCATTCTGTTTACGCTTGCTTTAACGTGTTTTATCACCCTCTGGCGTTTACTGCGTTGCTGAGTATTTACCCTCTACATTTTTTCCCCATGAACGCCTTTTGTAAAACTTTTGGCTTACATTATTTTTTCAGTGGTTTATATCAGCTACGATTTTCATTCCTTTATATCTCCGTATCTTTTACCTTCCTAAGATCACACAACTTCATGTCCTGAGCATATATTGTACCGTATTCTACTGCGGAATTACAGTAAAATAAGTTAAAAAAAATAAATGACATGTGAGAGAGTAGCTGTACATTTCGTGTAAGAACGATGAAATGCCAGTTTACATAAAATAAGTTAAGATACCTGGACTGAGTTCACCAATTCGTCACTTTAAAGTTACTCAAGTTATAATGATAAACGTGACAAATATGCTATATTTCAAATGTATACGGTAACTGCTGATATTACCTAACTTATAACAGTTAAAAACAAAATCTTAATAGATGTATGGTTATTTTTTACATCACAAAAACATTAACTCAGAAAATGATTATCCGCGCTGACAGATCGCAGTCCAGTTGGAAATCTCTTCCAAACATTTTATTCAAGACTGCGTCAAATATTCGTTGCTGAAACTGGAAGAGTATTGCGGCCACGCCACTCAGCTTCGGATGAAATATCTGGAAGAAGACTTTCTAGTCGACAGGGACCTATAGGGCCGGATATTAATTTTCTATTTAGTGACAGCGGTCGTGAAAGCCTAAGCTGTTTAACCCATTAACCCAGCTTTCCTTATTTTTTAACCTTAAAAGGATAAGATTAGTTGTTTTCATCTTTTGTTTATTTTGTTCTAAGGTTCCACACATTAAAAGTGCTTTTGACCAAATCAGTGACATTACAAAAATGCAACTCAGGAGTTGTGAAGATGAAGTGAAATATTTTAAGATAAAATTGCGCCAAAATTTATATTTAAGGAGCAATTTATTTCCAGATTGTTGAAGAGGAGTCTAGAAGCAAATGTCAGGTATGTGCTTTAAAAACAACAGAATGCATAACATTGGTGGTCCTGTGTTTATGCATAAAGATCCTTAATTTGTAAATTTGTAATTCGTAAGGATGATATTTTTATTAAATGTTATAGATAAAGTTATTTAACGTAATAAATGTGTTATTTGTCTTGCAGAGTCATATGCAGTGTAATATTAAATCGTAGTTCTGAAGGACTAGGAAGTATTATTTAAACAGTATGGTCGCTGATGACTTAATCACTTCTACATTGTCTTACATAACATTATCATTTTTAGTTTTCCTGAATTTATATTTAATGAGCGGCTGGCAGAACTTTCATAACGATAAATTGCTCTGAATTCTGATGTCAAAGAAATTAAAATTGCATATTTTAGAAACATTGTTTGTCCAAAACGAGAACCAAATAAATCTACATCTCTTATAATGTATAACAGAGTTTGAAATGTTAAAGTGATATGGTAAATATGGTGAAATTCTATAAATAAACGTTTAAGGATTCAATATTAATTGCAGCTTTGCTTTAAATTTACAGTTCAAACCACTTCTATCTTTTCTCCACTGACGTCAGTAATTTACAAATGCTTCTGCGTGGTTTAGTATTGTCTGCTTCTTTTTCAGCACTGGATATTAGACAAGCTATAAATCAGGTTGAGAAAAAGGGAACTAATATGCTGCTCTATGTATCACACGTTTAAAAGTAGGTATCTTAAAAATGTTAACTGTGGATTTCGAAATTCTGTTGTGAACAAAACTGGGGATATACAGAGAATGCTTTGCACGGCCCTTAAACATGAAAAAAGAATAAAACAATTACCACATATATTAAATATAAACCTTAAGTTCTGTTAGTAAGCAAAGGAAATTTTAGTGTAGGTAGAGGAAATACAGATTAGTTGTGAGTCTCACCACAACGAAAAATCTTTGCAATCGCTTAACTATAGAGGGTAACGTTGTCAAACAGAGGCGCCAATGCATGAGAAATAAAAGATAGTGAGTGTGTTTCTGATGTGATAAAAATTCTGGTTCATTTTTAAACTAAAGAAGAATTCAGTTAAAATGAACTACGTGTTTATTTTTCCTACAACTGACTGAAAAACTGAATTAACATAATGTACTATTAATAAATTTATTTTAAAACTAAGTCATGATAGCACAATTACTAGAATTTTTCAATGCTGCAAGTCATAAAATTAATTCTGCAATAATGTGTATATCTACACCTATTCACAATGAATATTAAATTACAGTTAGACATTGAAGTACTAAAGAAGTTATTTCAATGCAGTACTCGGCTTTTATTTTTTTATTTATTTTTTGTCCACCTTTACTACATACGGCACCACAGGTGGTGACAGTGATGATTCATGGAATGAAGATGTAGCACCGATGGAATAAGATGGCGGGGAAAACCGGAGAACCCGGAGGAAACCCGCCTCAGCGCCGCTTCATCTACCACAAATCCCACATGCGGTTGCCTGGGATTGAACCCGGGTCGCTTTGGTGGGAAGTGAATTGTCTAACCGCACGGCCTACTCGGCTTTTACTACGTATCACAAGATTTCCAAGTAAGCCATGATATTAATTATATATAATTACACAAATCCCACACATACACCATAAGAGCACATGTTTAATTTAAAAATAGGAGTTACGGAGCTTGTGAGTATAATTTTGATAGACACTATAGTTTAACAGCACCCTTAAAGCCTTATTGTGATAGAATAAGAACAAGCTATGGGATGCATGTACTCTGGCAATAAGTATATGCCCTGTAACTGATCGTATACAATCGGTTATTCCAGCCTTGGTAGCAATAAAGTTATTTTATTGAATATGAAACGATAACTGCAATCGATGCATCTCTTAAAGAGCTGCCATAGTTTTAAAAACAGCCATAGCATTAACCTACTTTATAAAGCTCTAAAATCGACGAGGGTATGTTGTATGTGTTTGTTATGGAACTGTCGAGTTGTTCTCATTTCACGAAGCATGTAATTTTTAGCGAGAACGTAATAAATCGGGGTTCCTCTTGAATTCCCAAACAGTTCGTATTCGGTCTTAAAACTTTTACCGTTCTTATTGGAAGGAAGAGGAGCAGGGGAAAAAGAGTATAAGAGGTTTCTCGTGAATCCATCCATTTTCAGTTGGAGTGGGATACGTTGGCTGTCTGTAATCAGACAGTCAAACTTTTGATCTCAAATGCACAGCCCCCTTGTTTCTCTGTGGGTACATGACTCGTGTTGAACATAGGTAGAGTTAGCCTTTCCTCCAAAGGAATCGTATGCAGATATGCAGAGCGTTGTTAAATTTATGAAATGTTACCTGAAAGAAGTTAGTTATACGCAATTTGAACGCTGACTGGGTTGCAAGAGCGCACTTAGAAATTTCTTGAGAGTGAAGTGTTTCATTTGCCTCTGAAGTGAGTTGCACGACCGATCTACAATCGAGTGTCAGTAAAGACCGAATCTCGGATCTATAAACAGAGAATATTCGGTATATTGCTTTCATTCATATGGTTTCCTCTTAATTTTTTACTTTCTCTACTGGTAAGTAGGGGAAGTATTGTATTCCACCCAAAAATTCGAAGTCGAGATTTCACCGGAAATACATGTTTTGAGGCCCCCTGAATCCAAAAAAAGCATTTTTAGAAAAAGGTCCGTGTGTGTGTCTGTGTGTCAGTCAGTCTGTGGACAGCATAGCTCAAAAACGAAATGTCGGTGAAAAACCAAAGTTGGTATTTAAGTTTAATGTCGTTCAAGGATGTGACACGAAGATTTTGAAGAAAATAGCCCCACCCTAAACTACCCTTTACATGGAAAATTTTTCGAAAATTTTGATTTTCTTGAAAATGGCTCTAACGATTTTGATTAAAATGTCATATGTTTGAGATATTTTTATGACAAATGAAATGTATATCTTGAATTTTCTGGCTATAGTCCCTGTAGTCGTATTTACTCTGGACGACTTTTGCATAACTGGTAAACCGTTAGAGATAGACCAAATTATACTATACAAAAAATGTAGATCTTGCTAAAATACACAATTTATGTCTCAATAAATTTTCTTGTAGGGTGAACCATTTCGGAGATATACCTTGTTATGTGTGTGAGTTTCGGAAAACTTGGAACTTTTCTGAAATGGGTCATCGTTGTTCATTTTTTTATATGTTACGTGTACAAAGAGAACGGAATCTCAAAGCTTTAAAAGATTTGACTATCGCACAAAGCCTACTGTATTCCAATATTCCCCTTGCACCTATAAGGAAATAAGCAATAAGATAATTTGTACAAATGTTTATCTTAACTAACACGAAGAAGATATAGGAATAAGAGTTTGTTAGAATGGTTAGTACAAGAATAGAGAGTCATGTGAGTGCAACACATCAGATTTTTTTCATATGACATTCTAGATGCAAGTAAATAAACATGATTTGAGGCCTATTACTGGCGTATAGGTCGAGCATAAAATATTTACTAGCTCTTAAAATAATTGACTATCGCTTTAGCTTACTGTATACTCTTATCCCCTTTGTACCTATAAGGGAATGCACTATAATACCAACAAACGTTAATCTGGATTAATTCACATTTCATGCCAAATGACATCTCTTAACTGATTTTGGCTGCTTAGGGGCACATTTTATTAAATTCTTCTCTTTATCCTCTAAATGATTCCCTGACTTGTTGATTTAAACCTCTAGTGCTAGGAAACTTCCTGTTCCAGACCAAAAACCTGTGGTTCTCAGAGCAGTTGAATGTGTGTAACTGGCACGGTTTCAATTTGGAAAACCCTGCGTGCGTCTCAGAGAGCTCATTAAACAGTTCGGCGAGGCAAATTGTTCTGCTAATGGCGAAGTTCTGTTTTCTAAACTACATAAATTAGGTCAAAGTTATGCTTAAAAAGCACTTCTATGGTAGCAGAATTACACATTTTACTTGCACCATGGTAAGCCGAAGTTGATAGAAAATAACGACATATTCTCACAAAACCTCAAGAGAATGCGCGTTCGTCTCTTTAAAAGGTTTAAATAATTTCTTCTTCAAAACCCTCTGTCTACAGAATTAAAATTATTCAGATCAAGATTACTGGTGCTATTCCATTTCCGGGCATTTTGTTTCAAGCTTATAATGATGCTACCAGGTTTCATTGCCTGTCACAATACTCGTTAGAAACAACATTCATTTTGAAATTTTTAAAGTTTGCCATCTTTGATCAATAAACGTGGAATGACTCAACTGCCACAAGCATTTTAACAACCTAAACTTTCAATCATTTTCTGCATTGCAGTATGTCACACTGGAAGTTTTACAGCGATTTCACGGACAGGTTTTCTCTGATGAACACATTAACTCGTTCCTTGTTGCCTTCCGTGAAGGCGGTTCAGGGCGACCACTATGGGCTTTATCTTCGATATTCGGATTTCCACTTTTGGAAAGTTTTATCTACCTCCTAACACTGCTGGCGCCCATACAGAAATCTCCCTAGGCACATGAAGTCTGAACTGAATTTCAACAGTCTATTTTTCTTCCTTGAACAAGGGACTCAATGACAGCTCGCTTTGGAAACGAAACACTGATGTTTGCCATTTTGGATACACTCACTGTGATAACGTTATGGAAGCTAATATCGCCACAATATGGCAAAGTGTAGTGTTAAGTCTTTACATTGCAATCTTGAAATCACTTTGTTAGATTGTTGGAATTTTAATTTCCACAATGACTTGCTCATGACTTTCAATAGGATCATCATCATCATCAATAATAATAATAATAATAATAATCATCATCAACCCTCAAGATAGGCCAGATAGACCCGTTTCGACTCGTAAGGGATCTTCTCAGCGTCTCCGTGGTCTTCCAAAATCTCCCATACCAATTGACTTTTACTGCAAGGTCTGTTTGGTTAGTCTTTCTTCGTTTGTTATTATGAATGCTGACTTCCTTCATTCTCCATGCGTAAGCCATTACATGATATTTTGTGCCATTCCTTCACCACGTATTCGACAGACGAGTACATCGAGATGCCTTGGATGTGCGAGAAACAAGAGCTAATTCACAAGCAGCTCAGCATCTATACAGTGGGAGATAGCCTAATAGACAACAACAAATGGAAATGAAACAATCACAAATTAAAATTACAGCTTTTAACATAATTGTTCAGCCAATTTTATTTATGAATATTACACGGTACAAAAAATTAGCACATGCAGGGGAATCGAACCACATCTACACCAGACGAATTACTTACCAATCGGGCGCTCGTTTGAACTCAGCTACCTAGTAACGTGAAAGATAAACATTTTGTTTAACATGCAGTACTCGCCTGTCTCTATGAATATTTGCAGTGGTGCAACCATCAGTTATCTGATTACGAGTATTCCAAAGGCGATGCTCTAACATCTATATTAGTTCCTACTAATTTCATCGAGTGTGTAACCAAACACATCAATGTTAAATACTTGGGTAGAACCTAGCATACGGCTGATGTTTTCATGTTAGAGTATAAATTTTGGATTGCATTAAACCGAAAAATAAGGGGCAGCTAACTCATCTGGTATAATGCTTCATCACATTACTATAAACAGAGCCATGATACGAGTCAAACTTAGGAACTACTTTGGCAACATTTTGCCCTCGGTAGAAGCTCCAATTATTATATCTACCGAATTTTCCTCCATCCATTTCCTTTCAGCTTCCTCTCAATTCAGTCTTTCAGGACCGGAAGTGTTGGCGATGGTCAAGTTTAGCGCAGCCATTTGGGGAATTAGCACACTGTAACTGCTGCTCTCAATGGATGCGGCCTAATAGTTGCCAGGCCTACTGGAGAGTTCCGCTGTCTAAACGCATACAGCTGGTGGCTGCTTGGCTAACCCTGGTAAATCTCCAGCACATATTAAGGTTCCTTACTTCGTCGGCTCGCTACTCGCCCGGATTGCTTTATGCCCGTGGAGCACTCTCCTTCCATCCCTTCCTCCAAGGGGTCTGGCATACAATAGCCTGCATAGGCTCAGTGTGGAATATCCTACGTACATATTCTATCTTTGCCTTAATCTCTGTTTCCAAAGTATAACACCCACGTCTCAGGTATTTAGTTCATAACACAAAAAGTTTTACAACACTAAAATATAAGTACAATTATTATTATTATCATGAATATATGATTTTACTGTAAGTTCCATAAAAGCATCTGTAACTCTCTTTCTAGGCTTCCCTGTGCTAATGGCTTCCTTTTGTAGTTCTTTAGTGTTTTATTTGCCAAGTTATGTGGCTTTTTATCACTCAGGTTCCATCTGCTGCAGTAGGGACTGCGTTGTTCATGGAGTAAAATGCTTCAAATCTACAAGGGCTATCTAAAGAAGAAAGAGCAAAGAGACAAGGGAGGGTGAAGTATCATTTGGCTCTTATTTGTCTCTGTCTACAGTATTGTATTGTATTAGTAAGTAATCAATCTGTCAATAAGAACGCCGTCAACGGCTTGGAACTACACGAACATGTTTCCCACAAATTCACGATAATTTTTCTATTTTTTCCACAGTTTCTCCCTTAATGTTTGAGTGCTTTACCAATTTTATAAATACCAAAAACAAATATTAGACCTCCATTCTACACGAGTGTGATTTAGGCTGTAATTCATCACAACTCAGGTCGTGCATTATGACGTATTTAAACTTCAGTGGCTCGACTAATGAGGAATTCATTTCGTATTCAGGCGTTTATAAATATGTAAAGCATGTTTAAATAGTGTAAAGTTCTTGTTGACAAAGAAAATTAACTACAAGCTGTTTTTCACAAGTATATAACTATAGGTGCTTATACAATATATTTGCAACTTAAGACAACTACTATAAATGCTAACGAACGAAAGCATCCCGATGTACTCGTCTGTCGAGTACGTGGTGAAGGAATGACACAAAATATCATGCAATAGTTTACGCGTGGAGACTGAAGGAAGTCGGCACTCATAATACCACTACATCATCCCAGCCGAATGGGGCAGAAGTCATTATACATGTTCTATTACGAAATACAGATAATCAAAAACTATTTCAATCATGTCCTAAATCCTTAGGGACTTTATAATTGAATTATTGTGGATTCGGTTTCCAAGTTTAATGAGCATTAAAAAATTGTACATTGCCGAGACGCGAACCCGTGTTCCTGGTGGTAGCGCACACGATACAGTCATAATTATCCACTTTCCGAGTTCAACTTGTGTGGCAGCCGCTGCCTTTGCCACTTCGCGAGTTTTCGTGCTCGATTTAGTCTTTTAAGGTTGTTTGAATCCTTTGCTGGGCGTTTTAATAGTATAAATTAAATGGCAAATGCTATTTTGCATGTTAATTGAGATCTGCGAGAGTAATTTATGCATAAATTTAAATAAACCATTATTTAATATTACGTCCGTTTTGACTGTACGGGTCTATGGTGGATGATGCGTTTCCCTAACTTTGCTTAATTTTTGGTAGCCAAACCCTGCTCTTATGTACAAGAATCCGCCATTTTAGTTTTTAGCTGACGTTGTTAATGTACTCATATGATAGGTCCATATTATCAGAGGCGTTTACTGAATTGCGTTGGTATGTATATTATACTAAAAGGTTTGTAAAATTGGCTGGAAAGCGGAACGCAGTAAACGAGTCGTGTGTTTTTGAGGTGTACTTGAGCGATGAGTTCTGTCCGTTAAAGCCTCTGTTCCTCTGAATTTTGCGCATTCCTCTCTCTAAGAACGTCAAGCAATATGTTTTAATAAGCGCAAAACTGGACTAAAGCACACATGGGTGGTCTACCTTCCAAAAAATAAGGGGCGACTGACTCACTTGGTATAAAATGTACAACATTTTGTTTGTTCTTGAAATAAGGTAATAATTAAATCTGGAATATTCAAATAGACGCAAGAAATGGGACATTTGAGATCTTAATAATACCACATAGATGATTGCTTTATAATGCACACGACAAATTTAGTCGTAATTCCTTCTCAATTCTTAAGAAGTGTCTAAGTTAAGCAAATAATTCTGAAAGAACTACGGCTGATATAGGTTGTATTTGTTTCAGAACTTTTGGGTTATAGATTCACGAGTATTTATTTTCTTTGTGAGCCTCTATGGGCTGGGTATTTGATATTTTGAATCTTATAGTTAAATCTATAATTTCAACTTGAGATTTTGACCATTTAATTTTAATGATATTAGCTCCACGACCACTACCATCGTCAGCTCTTGAGGGAGCTTGGACTTTGAATTTGCAGAGAATGCCTAAGGTGTCACATCACTTAATTATCAGTATTCTCCCCTTTTACATTTACGATTTGTTTAACATCCATGCGTCTCTTTTGCTTTCTGTTCGTGCATAACTCATTGTTGAATAACATTTATAATAATACTGTTGATTTTATGTTGAGTTGTTACGCAATTGCCAGTTTTTCAGTCACAGAGCTTCTTATGAATGATTTTAATTTTTTAAATTTTTTCACGATAAAGGCATATTTATTCAATATTAGTGTTGTGGGTTTGCCTTTTGCACGAATAGAACTCGAGAAAATATAACAAAACTCCTAATATAAGTATAAAAATGTTCTGACAAATCAAACGAATTTAGTGATGCGATATGAGATGTCTTGCTTATTAATTGCAAGGCATGGTATCGTTAATGATACAGTTAATATATATTCAGCTAATGTACTTTAAAATAAACATGATTTTTGAGTTACAGAATGTTTTTGTATATGCGGGGGAGTTACTTAAAACAGACGTTTTAACTGGCATAATCAAATATGTCAACATACCTAAACACTAGATTATTAATTAAACATTTTTGTGCAATTAATTTGCCTGATCAACCAGGCTTTTTAATTACAGTAAAGGGAAATTTTAAGGGAAATGTCCAACTGAGGCGTTTTAGATAGTGATGAAATTAGTTCACATTTCTTGTCGTTTGTACTCGGGACATCCCGGAGCAAAATTCTGAACGCCAAGTACCAATACATCAGATTTCCAATATTGATTCTCGATAGTGAACACGTGTTCGATCCATCGTCGCCATCTCTCGCTATAAAAGAATTTTGTATGTGTACTATTCCTTTTATTGAAATAAAAAGAAGGCCGCGAAGCTCATGTCAGCTCAATTTTATGCTCCCTGAGCCAGCGAGGATGATGTCCAAATTGTGTAGTAGCAAGCCAGCCTAACACACGGACATACCTCTCTGTATGATTTTCGTTAATTTCGTTAAAAACAACTTGTATGTCCCTGTTACTATCTACAGGGTGAAGATAGTAGTACTGTTCTTCCGTGCCACTTTAAACAAACTAATACACTTCGGAACATTTTCCAATAGCCCAACTTTTAATATGAATACCTTCTTCTTCCCCTTGTTCTTCTGCTTCTTCGTCTTCTCTTTCTCTTCTGGCTCTACAGTCGTTGAGATGGTTGGACTTCTGCAAAATCCTCCTCCACAAATCGCCATCTTCCACCTTACTTTTCACCCTCTAACTCCAATCCTTCTTAAATCTGCTGTTACGTTATTTAACAATCTAGTTTTTGGCCTTCCTTTTATTCTTCTAGTAAACAACCTTCCTTTCGATATTCTAGCTTCTGTCACTCTCTCATTAAGCCCTAGTCAATCTATCTTTGCACCTTTATAAACCTCACAATATCTTGCTTATTCGTTAGTTCATCTAGCTTATACTTGTGCCTTATTCTGCTTTGGTCTTTATGCTTTACTGATCCAAATATCCTTCTCAGTATTTTCCTTACAAGTCTTCGTTGTATTTCTCATCTGCATTGCTCGGGGTGAATGTTTCTGTAGTATATGCAACTTGTGGTCTTAGGGATGTTTTATCGATCTTGTATTTTGTCCCTCTATTAATGAATCTATTTTTGGTATTTGTAAATTACCGTAATAAGATGCATTTCCTCTTTGGATTCAATTTAATGCACTAATTGAAGTTACAAGTATTGTTTACAACAGCACCTAGATATTTCAATTGGGATAACCCTTCAAATGTTTAAATTTGTGATTGTTCGTTTTTTCTCTTATTTACTTCTAATCCTATTTGTTTGGCTCTTCTTTCGATTTCTTTATAAAGCTGGCGCTATTGTTCTGTTTTCCCTTGACACTATAACTATGTTGTCTGATAGGCACATATTTTATAAATATAGTTCCTGCAGAGCCTATTTGGTCCATTACTGCATGCAGGGCTAAATTAGAAAGTATCACAGATAGCCCATCTCTCGTCTTACTCCTGTGTTGACATTAAAATATGGACCTGATTTATTCATTACGTTAGCTTTACTGTTTTTCATTATCATCTTTATTAATCTTTTACTTTTTGCTTCGAATTTGAAACTTCTCAGAGCTTTATAGAGAGCTTCCACGTCAATAGAGTCAAATGGATTTTTAAAATCGATGAATAGAAAACGTAAATCTCTGCCATGCTCGTGGAATTTTTCCATACTTTTTCGTATTGTAAATATCTGCTCTACTGTGCCCTTACCACTTCTAAATCCGCTTTAATACTCCCCTAAAACACTTTCTGTATGTTTCTTTACTATTTCATTTAGGATCATTGAAAATATTTTACAGGCTAGATTTGATAATGCAGTTCCCCTATAATTGTAACATTGATATTTTATTTCCCTTTTTATATATTGGGCAATTTATGCCTGATTTCCTCAATGACTAAAATACTAAAAGGGAGTTACATGATATGGATATTAGAATACGACTATGTACGAATATGTTGGTGTCAAAGAATATTCCCGCAAATGAAGATTTTGACTTTTTGTTCAGCATGTTATGGAGGGAAAAATAATTGCTACGCTACCGAAAATTCATATGAAACTAAAACACTCGCACTTGCATTTGATTCCATGTATGATATATGCCGGCCCTCGTAACCACGGTCACTAGGCGGCGCATGGCTTTGGCAATCCGCCATGCAGAGGGTCCTGGCTTCGAGACCCGCTTCGGATATGAATGTTTGTGTGTACCTATAGGTGTCTGTCTGGATGTATAAGTGGGAGAGTAAATGAGAGAGAGAAGGTGTGTCTGCTTTTGTGACCTTAATAGAAATAAATCATCTGTTTGACTAAATGGTCCTGACAACCGAAGGCCAAAAAAAGGTACTTATGATATATAGTGTGTCACGATTTGGAAAATAGGATAGAGAAATGGGCGTACTCGGGTGTGCGCACACTGACACACAACATAAGCCCACACACTTACTCACAAGCGCTCTCTCTAAAACATACTTCAAGATTATAGGGAAAGCTCACTAAATAAGCATTTGCCAGAAATTGAACCCGAGATCCCTCAAGCTAACCAGAAGACTAAATAACTCATAAAACTCGCCGGGAATTGAAACTTGATCCCCGAGTGAAGCTTCTAGAACGCCGATCATATCGATCTACAGTGGCTGTCATTCGGATCCTCATTTTAATGATACCATGGAATACTTAGTTCTTTAATTTCCTAGTGTATTAAACTGCTGCATGGACAGAGTTTGGAAGGGAAATGATATATCTTCTGCTGGTTTTGATAAGGTGACTTCTTAGGAAGGTTTCTCAGATATTAGGACGGTGAATCAGGAAAATTTGCTCCTTAACTGCCGCTTTATTCTTTTCCACACAAAGCTTGTTTTCTAGTTCTCTAACACATGGCTTTGCGTTCGCCAAATTCCACAAAATTATTAATATGACTGTCCTTTTTCTTTCTTTGTGTTGCTTTGTTTCTTTTTTTGTTTTTCTTCTTTTACCTCCATTTATATGCCACATTGAACAGCCAAATCATATCAATTTCTTGTGGCAGGATGTTCACTTGTTTGCTGTTGGTGTTGGTGTTAGTCTTGGAGTTGTCTCTGTATTCACACACAAACATTCACATTCACACTTCCAGACTCTAGCGAGGGTGGAAGATAATCCTAGCTAACGAAAAATTCCCATCTCCCAGCCGAGAGTCAAATCCAGGACCATTCGCACACGAGGCAGATGCTCTATACTGTCTGGGCTACGTTTTCTTCTAATTAGCTTAAGCCTCTTTCAGTGTTATTCCTCTTATGTTAACAGTTTTCACAGACCTAGCTTAGGTGACGACAAAATTGGTTTGTTCACATTATAGGAGGGCATTTAACGTCTTACTTGTCCAAGCAACAAGATAAGACACGGTTCCTTCGCTAGACACCTTTTTCCTTTATTTCTTACCCTGTTTAGATTTCCCCTAGTTTCTTTCCTAGATCTGGATTTAATTGGTTAATCTGAGACATTCTAATCCGTTTTATTGATTCCTCCATTTTAGAAATTTCTTGACGTACTCCGTCTGCAATTACTATATAACTTTGCTTGATAATTTTTCTATTCACTGGGTGAAAATTGTCTGTATTACTAGTTTTCCTTACACATCATTCTCATATCTCAGCTACCTGACACTATTCGCGTCTTCACACTTTTCCGTTCTGCATGTATGTAAATATAGCTGCTTGCCCTAATGCACATTATATTTAATAAATATAGAATCCAATAGTTATTCTCTTTCATTAGTTTCCATATTATTATTATTATTATTATTATTATTATTATTATTATTATTATTATTATTATTATTATTATTATTATTATTATTATTATTATTATTATTATTATTATTATTATTATTATTATTATTATTATTATTATTATTATTATCGTCACCGTCATTGTTACTATTATTATTACTATTATTATTTCTATTACTACTATTATTATTATTACTGTTACTATTACTATTATTCATTATTACGAATATTATTGGTATTATTATTGTTATTATTGAGATTCTTTTGCGTGCTTTATTTCTGTAGCATCTAATTTTTTAATATAAAGCTCTATGTTATATCGGAAAAATATTACTATATAAAATATAACTAAGCAATAAATGCACAAATACTTAACCAAATATTATAAAACGAGATCGTAACTGTTCGTGGTCAAATTTAATACAAATATAAAATTAAAATGTGTAAAAGAAGCACAGAATCATGTGCTTACAGTGTGCAACGTTTTCCGCTAATATTTCATCTTGCGGGCTAAAAAGAGAAAATGGAGGAATATTTACCTTATAAATATTAAAAATCTTCGTACATTGGGCGAGGCGTGTAAAATTAACGAAAAGGTCGATCCAGGTTATAACAGTGTAAAGGCGCGGCAAGTGGACAGGTAAGGACATCTTGTTTCAAGATGAGTCATGCTATGTATTTTAGAACAACACATTGCCTTTTAACAGGGTATGAACAATCACTTAAACAAACTGAAACATAATTCTTCTGAAATGTAACAGAAAAAGAAAAAATATGTATTTGAAGCATATTACAATATCGTTTGCCCCTTCCACTGGGACACGAGGACAGCAATATTTTTAGTTACTGGCATCATTCATACAATAATTATGACACACAAAATATGGATCATTTCCGCTCACTGCCCTCTTAATGGAATGTAGGCACTCAGCCTGGTCTCCCATTCCTTGTAACAGCGTTGCGTTCCTGGCAGATTTGTTTCTCAAAGGCAAGCAACTTTTCGCTGCTGCTGTCGTTTTCCTTTTCAACGCGGGCAATTTTCACAGCTATTAAGATCATTTATAAATTCTGGGTTTCTTCTCAGATTTCGATTTCCTTTCCATTCCTAGTTTAATTTTAATATCTAGAGAAAGTGTTGGAGGAGGTATTCAAACTTGTTGAGGGTGCAAAAGCTTTAGTTTGATATTCTTGTGTTGTTTTCGTTACCCGAGAAGCTTTCTTAAGGGAGCTTGATTCTAATCTTCAGGAATTTAATTTTCAACACCATATTCTCTATTTTAGTGTGAAAGGGAAATCTAAATTGATTTTAACTGCAATAAAGATGATGCAAAACTTTATTTAGTAATGATTCACGTCTATAGATGTTTTAAAAGTTGTATTGAATTAATTGCAAGACAAAATGTGTCCTGTCCTTCTGCCCCACCATAGCCGTATTCATCTACCTCACAGTGCGTAAACATAAAATAATTTGGAAGACAGAAAGGCTGGATACATTTACTCTAATAAGCTTCGTCATCGACAGATGGATCCCTTATGTCACGATGTGTATATCTAGAACATTGTTTTACGCCTTCGATTCCCACGAATGCCTTGTGTGCAATGGATGGAACCTTACACTTCAGGCAATGCCAAATGTTTATTACATGTTTCGTTTCTGTTGCTGGATTGCACGTTTGCTTTACGGCAATCGTAATATATCAGCGCAATTCTATGGTACGCAGGGTTCTCAATACACATTGATACCAACATGGGCAAGAGAATTACACTAAATTTTCTTATCAATATCCGTCTGCTCCAATGTCTGTTTGTCCCCCTCTTACCCTAGCTGCAAGACAGGTAGGATTGGTAACTTTTACATACAGTGAAATTCACATAATTCTTCATTTGGAATTCGTCTAAGAAAGGATTCGAAAGACCCTTTAAGACTCGCACCTCAGCGTAAATCTTCATTGAGTACACACGGTTTAAAATTACAGATAAGAAACATATGAACGGTTTTAGACTATGTAATTGACTAATTTGCAAATATGTTTTTTTCTGAGCGACTTAAATAATGAAAGTGTTTTATACACTTCTAATTTAGCAAAGATATGCACGTGCTGATTACAGCAGGCTTCAACACTAGATTAAAAAGATATTTCCATTTTGATGGCAAAATTCATCACTCTATTCCATTTCACTCTCCCATGAATGTTTCATCTCATTGCATATAAAATGGGAAATTACAGATGCAAATTCATTAGCAAACAGATATCCTTGGAACTCATTCCACAAGCAACACAGTTGTAGTTTTGGTATTATGTCGTATATATGATAACGTTATTCACTATTATCTGCTTCATGTGACGAAAATGGTTTTACTAATGGACGGATTGATTTCAGGGGTATTAGACACGCCATATTAGCCTATGCTTTAATAGTATATTATGCAACGAGAACATAATTTACATTATATTAAAGTTTTATTCCACTATTTATGCTGTACCATGAGCCAAGTTCAAAACATTTATAAAAGGTTTTTAATATTCCACGCTGGATGTTATTGTAGCTGATGTACGACATTTGAATCATGCATTTGTTATTCGATTGTACATACGAGAATCGATAGCTGCACCTTCAACTTTTATTGTTAGGTTGGCCTTGACACAATGATACCGAGAATATATATTATAACTTTTAAAAATCTGATGTGTTGCACTCTTATGACTTTCTCTAATTTTGTACGAACCATTCTTACAAACTCTTATTCCTGTATCTTCTTCGTGTTAGTTGAGACAAACATTAGTACAAATTATGTTATTGCTTATTTCCTTGTAGGTGCAAGGGGAATGTTGGTCTGGGTGGCTCAGTTGGTTAGACGCTGGCTTACTGATAACCAGGTCGCGGGTTCAAACCCGGCCCAGGCTGATAGAGTTTGTGTGCTTAGAAACGACAGCTCCATGTCAGTAGATTACTGGCATGTAAAAGAATTCATGCGGGACGAAATTCCGGCACACCGGCGACGCTGATGTGATCCTGGCAATTGACAGCGTCGTTGAACAACAAAATAAAGAAATGCAAGGGGAATAATAGAATACAGTAGGTTTTGAGTGATAGTCAAATCTTTTAAAGCTTTGATATCCTGTTCTCTTTGCACGCATAACATATAAAAAATGAACACCGACGTTCCATTTCACGAAAGTTTCCAGCTTTCAAAAACTGGCACAAATAAAGTATATCTCCGAAATTCATGACTCTAAAAAAATTATTCAGTCATAAATTGTGTATTTTAGTGAAATCTATATTTTTTGTGGAGTAAGATTTTGTCTTATCTCTTACGGTTTACGAGTTATTCAAAAGTCATCCAGAGTAAACAGGATTACATAGGCTATAACCAGTAAATTCAAAATATGCATTTCATTTGTCAAACAAATATCTTAAACATGTCATTTTAATCAAAATCGTTAGAGCCAGTTTCAAGAAAATCAAAAATTGCGAAAAATTTTCCATGTAAAGGGTAGTTTAGGTTGGGGCTGTTTTCTTCAAAATCGTCGTGTCGCATCCTTGAGACATTAAACTTGAATACGAACTTTAGTTTTTAACCGACTTTTCGTTTTTGAGTTATGCTATCCACAGACTGACACACACACACACACACACACACACACACACACACACACACACACACACACACGCACACGCGCACGCGCACGCGCACGCGCACACGTACACGCACACGCACACGCACACGCACAGAGAAAGAGAAAGAAACTGCACTCGAAGAATGGCAACAACAATGGACAGCATCAAGGAAAGGAGCAGTAACCAAAGAATATTTCCCATCCGTGAGAAGAAGATTAAAGCAACGGTTACCAATATCTCCGGAATTCACAGCAATGATAACAGGACATGGAAAGCTAAGATCATATCGCCACAGGTTTGGATTTTTAGATAACCCAATGTGCAAATGTGAAGAAGAGGACCAAACAGTAAACCACATTATATTTCGATGCAAAATACTAAACAACCAGAGAAACGCAATGATTAGGAAGATACAAAGTAAAGGTGCTACTTGGCCCATAAACAAAGAAGAACTTGGAAACAATTTCATACAACCTTTCGTTAACTTCATTAATGCTATACAATTCACAGAAATAGAATGACTTAAGTTCAAATATATATAATTTCTACTCCTTACCAAAATTGCAGTCTGTATCATTGTCCAAACACAGTTCAATACTCTACTGCTGTTACGAGTATAATAATATTTGCGTTTCACTATATGATAAGTACTAGATTTATAAGTACTCAATTAGACTAAGGTAGATAAAAGATTAGAGGTAAATAAAGATGTAAATGTTCAAATAGAACATCACCAACAATATGTACATGTATATATAAAATATAATTTGTATGTAAATAAATAAATTCAAGCATGTAGTATTCATATGGAATGGGGCATGCAATAAAAATAAAAAAAAACAGACACACACACACACACACACACACACACACACACACACACACACACACACACACACACACACACACACACACACACAGGACCTTTTTCTAAAGATGCTTCTTTTTTGCATTCAGGGGATCTCTAAACATATATTTCCTGTGAAATCTCGACCTCGAATTTTTGGGTGGCATACAATACTTTCTCTACTTAACAGTAAAACAGTAGATTTTCAAAAACGAGAAATCAAATTTAATTTATTACATTAGTTACGCTATTAATACTTATTAAATAAACAGAGCACTTTATTTCAGTTTTCAGCTGCCTCAGAATGTGCGCAGAGGACGAAGTATTGGTGAATTGTTGCACCTTTGATTGGTTAATAGAAGCATCGTTATGAAGAGGTGGACACAATGAGGTTCATTATGGTGTTTGTGCTAAATTATGTCATGGTCGAGTACAAATGTTCCTACCTAATTAATCCGGTTCTCTATTTTGTTCTCGTGAACGTTCAAAAGCATGTTTGTATGATAGAGTAGTAATCTATAAGAACTAAGTTAAGTTTAGATTGTATAATAATATTCCTTAATTTTGGATTTATTCGGGTGCTTTCCATTCCTTGCTATACTCTTTCTTTGTTTGTGCGCTTATTTGCTTTGTCTTCATACTATTTTACATTTGGAAATTTACAAGTAACTACTTATCTGTGTTTATAAGTGTATGACGGTAATAGAACGAGTAAATAATTCTCATAAGTATCATATTAAGATTACCTACAACTTGCATATCCATTTTTATGAAGTGGTATCGTATTGTGCGAAATAAATTATTAAATACTTCGTTATCTAAAGCTGACGCAAATGACAGCGTCTTAATATATTTATAAATTATATGTTAGCTTTTCTCCTACATTTCATTTGCTTCATTCCGACGTGTTGAACCCATGAAGCAACCAGTATGTACTTGCATTCCTTTCCAAGAAACAAGATTATGAGGTGCTATTCACTGCAGTATAGTTTATCACTACAGCATACGTAATTGTAAATTTAGATCTCAATTATGCTATATTCGACAATGCACAGAATTTTTTTTTTTTTTTCATGTACTACGTGACGAAGCCATGAGGCGTATCGGAAAGAACGTGAAACTGCCCCGTTGTTTACGCGAGCTTATCGTACAAAGACCACGAGACATTGCATGTACACTCTGTTACGATGCATATTTGGGACAGAAGTTAAAGTGAAAAGAAAGACATAAAAAGAAAGAAAAACAGAATGTGGCTTCGGGCAATTTAGTAAGGAAACTGCCCATGTTTTACCAGTTCTTTTGATCAGCCAATAGATGCCATGCCAAACTCCTTCTAGTAGGATCTACAGTTTTTGCATGAGATGAGTTGTTGGCTGGTTCTCCCGTTGTGCACATTTAGGCTAAATAAGTACCCATTCTTCATCCAAACCACAGAATCAACTATTATCAGTAATTTTCTGATCTTTTTAGTCTCCCAGTCTAAACCATGCCATTTTGTGGCTTCCTTTCTTTCTAAGTTAAGCATATGTGCCCCTTTAACCCAATTAAATGTTACTTCATTTGCTTTTAGATCAGTAAGTTGTTTTGGTCCCCGAAACTAGAACTTGTTCAAGGGAGGCCCGCTTTAAACGTCTACTTGCATTGAGTTCCAAAGTTAAACTGAACTTCAGCTAGTCTGCAATGAGTTTGCTCAATGACAAAGTTTTACCTGTCCGAATTCAGACGGTCAGACCTGCGTAAGCACACGCACAACTCAATACTGCTGGTAATTTATTTACACAGGGTGTTAGGGGTGCAGATATATGCATTTTGATAAATAGTACCTTAATATTTATCCATTTCGGTGTGTTAGTTATCTCATCTTTTCGTTTATTTTCCCACAAACCGGTCATATAGCTTATAATCTAATGTCGGACCCAAATGATCTATTCGTCGACACTCACTCACTCACTCACTCACTCACTCACTCACTCACTCACTCACCCACCCACCCACCCACCCACCCACTCACTCACTCACTCACTCACTCACTCACTCACTCACTCACTCACTCACTCACTCACTATCTGATGGTGTTTGCATGATCTTAACTGCGCGGCGAAATGAACAACGCCGATCAACATAGACTGTCTTATTTGCTTCTATATGTTGACATCTTCATGTGTGACCTACTGGACAAGGTAGTTTGTGGTAATTAGCCTTGCAGAAAGCATTGTAAGTGAGTTCAGATATAACATTCCTTGCCGTGAAGACTACCCACTCTGCATTACGCCTTTCACTCCACCCTCTTGGAGAAAATTATTACATATGGTTTGCATGTAGGTAAAATGTTAAGTCCACAAATAAAACAAATATTAATGCAATATTGTTAAATGCATTATCCTCATAAAATTATTTGTATGTGTATTTATACACCTAACAGCATGTATTGCAACAATGCTAAACATGAACAAGCATAAAAATAGTGTGCCAGTGTAATATGATACAATCTGATCCTTAATCGTTTGCACCATATCAAAAAATGACCATTGGAAAACGCACATTCGCAACTTTCCTTATTTTTGCTAACTTGTAGAAGTTGTGATTCTAAGTCAATCGCTTAGAATCACGTAATTTACTTGACAAATTCTTATACTCTGTTTCGTTTGTCTCTTTCATATGTACCAAAGTTTTGAATTTTGTTATATGTAGATCCTGTTGAACCGTAATCATTTCAAAAACAGAAGCTATGCGCTTTACAAGATAAACTTCTAAATTTCTTCAAGACCTCATATATACGGAAACATCTATTTTTGTATCTCTTTAGATTTATTTGTACTAGGCATACTTGTTTTGTTTTTGACATATTTTAATTCGTACTTACTGTTGCTATCATGTTTCGTTTCAGTTATGTATATCCATAAACGTTTACCTTTGGCATTATAATTGGCATCTGTACACTATCGTGAATGTGTTAAAGAGAGAAGGAGAGAGGAAAGAGAGGGAGAGGGGAGGGGTAAAGCCTACAGAATTATTCAGCAAGCAGGGAACGCTGCCGCGCTGTACTTGGTAACTCGGATGTTGCTGCACTTTCCCAAGTTACATAGTTCTGTTCTGTGTTGCTCGGGTGTCTGGCTTCTGTCTAAGTTCTTATGAAAGTTTATTTTGTATCTGTGAGTATTCTCCGTGTAAAGTGGTAAGCCTCTCAGTCACACACATTCTCGTGAGTGGCGTCTGTACAACGTAATGTTGGAGTTTTCGAAAACTCTCCAAGTCAAGGTGCAGACTCCCAGTAAGACTTAACAGTAGCCAACTTTAGGCAATTTAAGTATGGCTAAAATTTGTTTCATACCAGCGCGATGTTACTATTGCAAAATATAAACTGCAGATATATTCTAATCACTCCCTTTTTATTTAAAAGTCTAAAATACGTAAAGCATAGCACTTCTTTTTCTTCTTCGTCAAGTATTTCATGAGGCTTGTACCGTGCGCCAAATGTTTAATTCATTGATTTATCCGTTGTTTCCTAGGTCTTACACATCTTATTTTGCGTTGGGTATGTGGTATAGTATTTCTTTCGGTAACGTTCCTCATTCATTTTTCCTACGTGTTCTAGCCACTTTTGTTTGTTAAGTTCTATTCCTTAATTTAGGATGAAGATCTTAATTGATTTCTTATATCATCATTCTTTATTCTGTCTCTTCTAGTGACTTCCATAACTGTTCTTACAAATCTCATTTCCGCTGCCTATAATCTATCTGTAATCTATTTGTCATTGTGCAAGTCTCGCTACTTATAAAGCTACTGGGGCTAACATGATTTTATGGAACTTCATCCTATCTTTACATACTTTATTTTTTTAAAGTTCTATTAAGGGTACACCGAAGTGAAAAAGGTGATTTTCTAAAGTATTGAAGTTAGAGGCTTAATTTTTTGCACAGGCATTTCCGGTATCCAAAGACATGGTTGTACCAATTTGCATTCCAATATCTAATCACATTCTTGATATATTAATTTATATCAATTATATTGGATGTAATCAAAATCTATCTCCTCCAACAGGTGTTGAACTACAAAGCTGAATTTTTAAATGATATCTCATTACCTTTGTAACAAATTAAAGGTTGGAAATTTTCATATAATGAATAGTTATTCTTAAAACCTTTTTAATGCACCAAAGGGGAAAAATGTCATAAAACAGTGCATTATTATACTATTTTTTTAAAAAAAATTATTACCAATATTAAAATTCCAAGCAGACATTTTATTACCTATATTCTGAACTATATTGGAAATTATATATATAGCTAGATTTTTGTGGGAGAAGATAGATTTTTGAGTATGAGAGACTAAGAAAGAAATTGTTTCCGAGAAAAATGAATTTAAATTTGAACTGGAAGGTAAGGATATGCCAATTTAAAAGGCAGAAGCAGAGACGCACCACTTTAACAATGGTATACAAAGATGTGCTCTCCCCTCCATAGGAGATTAAAACTTCACGTATGTATTCTTTAAGGTATGGTGCATTTTTTGCTATAAAAATCCAAAAATCGATTTTTTGACCAAACAGGATAAAATATCAGCTCATTGTTATCTTAATTGTGCCATATATTTTTGAGAAACGTTCAATTTTATTACCAATGTCTGGTTCTTTAATGTATGATACTGAAGACCCTAAAAATTTAAATGCGTTTACTTGTTCGATTTATATGTTAATGTCTAATGCAATTAGAGATGGCGGCCTCATCACTAACACTAATACGTCGCTAATACGTATTCTTTCGTGATTCAAAAGAGATTCAAATTCGTGGTGGTTTTCTGTAGCTGGTGATTAAGCCAATTATAATGCGACCTTGGAGACCATACTAATTTAACACATCTAAACAAAACAGTTACTGTGAAAAATGGTACGGTCAGTTACTTTTAATGTCACTTTATTTCTTCCAAAAATTCAAATTCAAAGCACAGTTCTCTGTTTTACTCTGTTTTACTAGCAGTACTAAGATTTTTAAATCCTCCCATGAATTTTAAACAAAACCTATTCATTTCACTATAGTGTATTAACTGTTTTAATGTTGGCAGCAAAAGCTTGGTGACTGGGAGCAATGTTGGCAGCAAGATAACTAGTGACAGAGTATGCACAGGAAGTAGATCTGAACTTAGACGTATTCGTTTTATATCAGGTGAATTTATGTTTTTCATGCCGTTGAGAGCATATTTGAAGTTACTTTTATGCTTCTATCACATTTGTGACTTCCTGTAGGATATAACAGCAGATGTCGGAAGTTAGAAAAAATGTTTGTTGGACGTAAAGTATAAAAAATTAAATCTGAAATTTTTAGTCCTCCTTGTATGCTAGCCAGATTATTCGTATTTGTCGCTTTTATTGGGATTATACAAAGCGGGAGATAATTTATAGTTGAGTGGGAAGCGCTAACCCACCCCCTTCCCTTCTCCTGTAACAAAATGGTCTCTGTATATCGTGTTGTCAGATGCAGACGTTAAGATGTTGCATCCATATTGTGTATTTCAGCTGTGAGGTTTGCCTGCGGTCTTGGATGCCGCTTCGTTTCTGTATGTCGAATCCCCGTGGTTGCCCCATCTGTTGTACTCAGGTCTGTTGAGCTTATAAGCTACACATCTCTACAGATAGGAGAATCTTGATGTGAACTATAGATTTGTTAGACATGTGGCATGTGTCTACTTTTTAAAGTAAAGTTGTTGATTAAGCCAAAAAACAGTATCAGTATGGAACACTATCGTCAAGATGTCACAGTATTAATTAGTGCTGTCACAAACTTACACTAATCAATTACTACATGTTCGTTATATATAACGACATACAATTTCAGAAAATTGTAAGAATACCAAAATTCAGACAAATATGAATGAACATCGCCGAAATCGTTCTCGCCAAAAAGAAATATATTGTACATAAATTTCCTATTTTAATGAGACCTACATTCTGTCCAGCAACATGTTGTAAATCTCTTACAGGTAAAGCATTAATCCTGTTGATAATTTATGATTTAAAAATAAGAAGATAATTCCTAAAGTTAATTGACTTAAAGTTGATAAAGAAACAATTTTTAAGTACTATTAAAAATAAGCGCCTAATGCAGATATAAATCTTGTTAAAACGGTTTACTAGTTATGAAAAAGTCGTCCAGAATGAAGATGACTTACGATCACAATCACCAAAAATTCAAGCTAAATATTTCATTTACAATGAAAGTATCTTAAACGTATGCAATTTTAAACAAAGTCGTTGAAACCATTTTGATAAAATCGCAATGTTTGAAAAATCGTCCACGGTAGTATATAGTGGTTGATTACCTTAAAATCTTCGTGTCGCATCCTTGGAAGATAGTGAACTTAAATATTGTGACTTTTGGTTGGGTGTAAAGTAAAGTAGACAGATGTAGTCGAGATAAAGAAACACTTTTGTTTCCGTAAACAGCAACTTTTTACACTCGTTGCAACAGCAAGAAAGTCTTTTCCGATTCACTAACAGCACGGCTCCAAATTCGTCACAAAACTGTCCCTTCTCCGTCGGCACGACTCCTCAACGCTTCGCATACGTCTCTTCTTTCCGTCGGCACGACTACTCAACGCTTCACATACTTCTGACCTCCGTCTGTCGCACTTTATCGCTATTTATATCTCCCAGGCACTATTCTGGAAAGTTCAGTTATTGCGGTGAAATACAAAGCAGAAGATTCCAGAAGCCTCTATCCTTTCTCTCTTTCGGCAAGCGCCCCAACAATGCGGCCATTCTCTGTCTCTTTCCTTCGGCTCCTTTGCGGTAGTGCCGACAATAATGTGATGGGTGACACTGCAGTTGTCGCAATTAGATGCGGCGGGCGCGGTGACAATATGAACTTTGGTACTTCATAGACACCCTGTGACACAGACTAACAGAGCCAGACACATACACACAGACAACACACATGTACCTTTTTATAAAAAACGTTAAATGATTTTCTCTACTCTTGCACAAACTATTCCTGTAGATGCACTTGTAAATTACCTTATTGCTAATTTTCTTGTAGGTGCAAGAAGAATACAATGGGCTTTAAGCGAAAGTCAAATATTCTACGTTCTCCTAGCATGACCAAGGGATAGAAAATTAATAACGACTTTCGCATTTGAGAGAGATCTATAAGTATTGTAAAATTGTGAAAAATTGATAAGGAATACCTCCGAAATGGTCTACTTCACAAAAACATCATTTGAAAATTTCTGTGCTTTTGTATAGTAAGATTTCGTCTATCCCTTATCGTTTACCAGTTATGCAAAAGTCATCAAGAGTAAGCAGGGCTGCATGGGCTATCAGAAAATTGAAAATTTGCATTTCATTTGCCAGAAAAGCATCTTAATGGCATTCTAATCAAAATCGTTATAGCCATTTTTGAGAAAATCAATATTTCGGAAAATTTTTGCATGCAAAGCGGTAGTTTAGGGTGAAAGAATTTTCTTCAAACTCTTAGTTTCAAATCCTCGAATGATAAACTTAACACCGAATTTGGTTTTTTAGTGACTATTCGTTTTTTAATTATCCTCTTCACAGGCAGACTCAGAGACACACACCTTTTTCTAAAAATGCTGTGTTTTGATTTCAGGAGGCCTGAAAAGGTATACTTCAGGTGCAATCTACATATCAAATTTTTGGATAGAACACAATACCTCCCTTATTTACGTAGAGGAAAGAGTGAGAATGTTCAGTTTAGGGAGGCGTTCAGGGCTTGTCAAAGACATGTATTTCTGGTGAAATATCGATATCGAATTTTTGAGTATAATAACACTTGGGTTAATTAGTATACGTAGTAGAGTAAGTAATAGATGCCACTGAAATCTTTGCACAGAGTAACTGTTTACCGTACTTAGTTGAAGTACGTTATACATACAGTAAAACTAATGTATGTATGGTTAGTTAATGTTCTTTTAAATAAGTAAATAGAGACGTTTAAAATGACCAAGGATTGGACTGTAGGCCTAACAAAGCAACAGGGTAAAGAAGGCGCTCCATTGGGAGTTGTTAGGGAGGGTCTTGTAGCGGAGTTTACAAGTTTGCCCTGACAACACCAGAGTCCCAGGGAAGGTGTAACCTGACAGCGCCGCTATCCTCCCTTTCTCCTCAGTAACCCTCGATAGACTGTCCTTTGCTAGTTTACAAAAAAGGGCTCAAAGGCGCAGATCCTTTGAATTTACGTTTCTACATCAGAGCATCTCCATTTAAAATGTACTCTTGACCGTACTCTTAAAAATCCTAAACTAAACTTTGATTTAAATTTGACGGCAGTTAAGCAGTTAAGATGACAGTGTATTTTTAGCAACATATATAATACACGTAATTAAAGATGAATAAAATATATCAAATTACTACAAAATGGCAGCTCATTAGCCCTTGCAGCTAAATAGCCATATAAAGAGAGGCAAAATACATTTCCATGACATTACTGAGATTCTACATTCGCATCTTGCTTTGCATAGTTAATTGATTTTGCTCTTTCTCTGCAGAATTCTGATAGCGCTCACATGTCTGTCACATATGTTAACACGATGGTTCATGAAATCCTGAGTTATTACAGATCATATAGTGAACGCCATGTATTTCCATTCTCGTAAGCACCTGCCTCATCTATACACGTCCGGTCTATCCATGGTCCCTGTTTCATAGAATTCCAAGGGTATTTCTTCCTTTCTTTTCGGCAGTTTTACTTGTTTCTCTGAGCCTCCTGTGTTTAGTAGAGGTAAAAATGTGCAGAGGTTCTCTTGTGAGGTGGACGAGTCTGGATCTGAGTAGTCTTTGATATTTCGATAGCTCTTTCGATACACAGCGCTTTTACTCCTTCTAGTACGGATAGGCTCTTTTCCATTAGATGTGATCATATGACTCTGATGTAGCTAATTTCGTACATCTTCCACAGTGCTTCAGCTGGTTTCCCTGTTTTATGCTTTGTAAAACATTTGTTGCGTGATTCCCAGATATTTGAGCTCTTTTGCGATGGTTATCTTTATTCCTTTGTTAAAGATCTCTACCGAAGCTAGAAGCTACCTGCTCTCCGTGTCTAAACACCATCATGTCCGTCTTTGACGTATTTATTTCAAACTTCTCACAGATTTCGTATGTTGATTTCAAGCAAATTTCTTATTTATGAATGCAAGCATTAAGTCACACTTTGAAAGGAGTTTTTCCAATGTAGTGAAATGAGACGCTAAAACCATAGCAGTTAAAGAGCGTCCATAAATACTCAATTTCAATTTCCGTCATAAAGCAACCTTAATATTCAGAAATCTCCAATTTATTTCCTTGTATTGCTAAAAGATCACAACTGTACCTATCCCACTCGTCAGGAGTCTTCGGTCTGGGCAGCTCAGTTGGTTAGACCCTGACCTACTGATTCCAAGATTATGGTTTCAAATCCGGCCTAAACCGATGATTTTTAAGTGTGCTTGAAAACGACAGCTCTGTATCAGGAGATTCACTGGCATGTAAGAGCTCCTGCGGGACGAAATTCCAGCACACCGGCGATGCTGATGTGATCCTGGCAATTGACAGCGTCGTTAATCAACATTATTTTTACATCGTGTCAGTGTGACAAAAACGACGAAGGTCCAGCGCACTTACTTTTTTTTCTCACTTTATTTTCTTCCAAAACTGACTGTAGAGCAACACGGTTCTCTTTTAGATACGTTAACACAGTCTACAGTCTTTTGTGATACTACATACAACACACGACTGTTTTCTTCTTGCAATCTTGACTCATTCCTTTCAGTCTTAACTTTCTCTATCTTCCAAACAGCTGACTTTGTCGATACAAACATTTAACATTCATTAACTGCTTGGCTATCTTCCCGCTATCTCCCGCCAACTCGCCTCCTTATATAGCGGGGATTCTTTCTCAAACTTTTACAAATACGCCTGCTGCCAGACACTTCACGAATGATCTAGAAACTCCCTTTCTGTTCTGTCAATCTGATTGTTATCAAGCGAACATCTTTGATACACGGCCAGTGAGGTGGAGCAGCCCGACTCCGACAGTCCTTTGTTGTGTGCCGCGGCCAGCGTCACAATATCTTTATCAACCGTAATCGTAGGAGCTCGAACACTGCCAAGATGTTAATTGCTTGTTTTCACGGCCTCATAAAATATCAAAGGAATAGCTACTTCATATAATATTCGTTGATCTACACTCAGGCTTCAATCATGGAGGAATAATTTTGGTCCATGTTTTGCTTTGACTTTCATGTGTTTTCATAGTAGTTTTCTGTATATTAGTTACTGAGAATAAAATAAAGTTATATCGACATTACTTAAACTGGTATTATTTCTTCCCAATGACATTTTCTCTATGAATAACGGCAAGGTAGCCCCCATGCGACAGTGTGGAAGTCGGTCAGATGCATTGACGAGAAATCATGTTTACAAACTGTGGTATTTGTGGTTGTCCAACAGTGATTTTGAGTAGTACTTTCTCAGCATTTGCATTATCTTTATTTTGCCTTTATAGTGTCCCCAGAGTTTTAATATTTTTAAATAGCCTCTAACAAACGCAAGGATATTGGGCAAATGTAAACTAAGGCTAAATGTTGCAGAGATGAACCCTCAAAGTACGGACAGTGCCGGGTATTTAAAACAGTATTAGCCATTCTCTCACTAGCCGAAGAAGTGGCATTCGAATATTAGTGCATTTCTCTCTGAGTGAAACTGGATTTTTGGCCCAAATTTTTAGCAAATGAGAAACCGTGAACCCGAAGTCTGGAATATAATTATTCCCCTGTGCTTTCCAATTAAATGACACTCACAGAAAAATGTCAAAACGTGTACGTACATTTTTCGTATATTTGAATGCCAGAAACTTTTTTCCTTTACTTAGGTAAGTAGCTTTCCATTAAGCTTGTCTGAATCTCTCTTACGTTTCTTTTACCTTCTAAGTTTTGCTTTTGCTTGAAAGGCCGCTACCAAATTAAGCTAGCGCTCCGGGCTAAGAAAAAATAATGGGATCTGCCCTTCACAAACCAAATGACGGCTGTATTCCTTTGCCTGTACACGTTGAGTGTATCATCTTATTCCACAGCACCAGAAGACAAAATTAAATTAGTTAAATCTTAATAGGATTGTCACGTGCAAATGACAATGGAATCGACAGAATGACCAACAACTTGAAAGATTATTTTTCTTACTGCAATGTTGCAAATGACAATGACAATGTTGCGGGTAGACGTGTAAATTGTCTAGACAAACTTAACTGTTCACTTGAAAATATAGTCATTTAACCTTTCGTTAGGCGTGTACCCTGGTAGAGCACCTATATCGCACGGGGCCTAGTAGCTACGCGCTACATTTTGTGCTTATTAGCTTGTGTTTATTTTGGTTTTTATTTCATTTTCCCTCATTTCCATGTTTAGCTTAAATTCATGCTTTTTATTAGCATTATCTTACTAGACAGAACAAAGGTAGATAAAATGTAATGTGAGTACCGCATGCATTGTAGTTTGTACTACAAAACATGGAAAGATAAATTGCGATGCTCAGGTACAAAACTTGTAATTTTAAACGCCCTGTCGTTGTTTTTGTTGATGGTGATAATGATAATACATTTGATGAGCATATTATGTTACCTATAAAATACATGTTATCAAATAGGTTGCTTTTATCCTCTTGTGATCAGTCTCTGAATCTAAAGATCTCCTTTATAGTATATCTTCTGAATTGGAGCCATCCATTCATACGAATTGTCATCCAGCCTAAGGCACAATCATCGCAAAGCAGATTATGCATTTCTTCAAAATTATCGCGATTTTGTAGATCATACTTCTGTTTGTGAGAAGTAGTAACATAATTCTCGCAATGCCAAAGCAACTAATGGGGAAATCAAGTGTCATCTATGTGTAACGAAAATAGGCGTGCAGGATCTGGTGTGACGCGCAACTGCCGCGTTCCTGCACTAAAGAATTTAACAGATAAGGTTGTTGCTGCAGCAAACAGTTTAATAAAGGGTAATGTTAGATGTCCTAGCCAGACAATTACATAGGCATCCGTTTGCAAACTATAACGTTAAGGCGTTTTAACTCCTCTTGTAGGTTAATTTAAAAATTCTCATGAGTGATACATGCATATGTTAAACATTTTGAGTTTCAATATAAGTGTATTTCTGCACACATTGTTAAAAAAGTCACATATATAAAACATACTATATTCATCAATGAAATATCTTAAGAATCTCAGTTTATTAACTTGACTCTTCAAAATTTTCGTAACTGTCATAAACTGATTACAACTTATTCTACCAAGCTTAACTTCGTTTTGATACACATTTTCTATTTATAGCTATGCTGCATTTGGCATGTATAATTTCCTGTATTAATCACACAGGTGGGTATTAAAAAATGTCTGTGCACACATTATTTTACTTAGTAGGCTAAGGATTCAAAGACCAGCAGCACTATCAAACGTCAAATCATGGATTTTCTTTTGGCTTTCCGTGCCGATCCTCTATAACTGTGCTATCGCAATGATATCTGAACGTTGGTAAAAGCCTAATGCGATTTTCCACTTATTCTGCTAATCCTATTTATTACATTCGAAATGCAATAGGTGAGTCTCACCAAAGCAGCCCGGGTTCGATCCCAGGCAACCGCATGTGGGATTCGTGGCAGATGAAGCGGTGCTGGGGCGGGTTTCCTCCGGGGTTCTCCGGTTTCCCCTTCCATCTCATTCCACCGGTGTTCCATCTTCATTCCATGTATCATCAGTGTCACCGCCTGCGGTGCCGTAATAGTAAAACTGGGCCTTAAACACTACCAAAAACCAAAAAATACCCTCGTGTCTTCTAACAATGGCACTACGACCAGAATGTGCCATAAAACGGAGCTACTTCATCTGAACCTGATTCTGGACTGCGTTTTAACATAAACTAAAATTACTTAATGCAAAACATTTTTAAATATATTAGTGAACTAACATGTATGCAGGGATTAATTACTGTAATTCTTAATTATCTCCATTTATATAAATAACTGATTGACTTAGAGCTTTGCCAGAAGATTTAGTTTCGCGCGCGCTTACCTGCTTTTATTTTACGGTAATGACAACATTTTATTTTATTCTTCAGATTCTCTTAGGTTATGTACACCTTATAAAGGGAACGAGAGAAAACATGAAGTACGAAAACATTCCGGGGAACCTATGGAGGATAAAGGACATCGGAGGTTGAGAATACGGAAGATAAAGACATAATTATAAAAACATGATGCTGATGATCATTATGATGATACCGTACAAAGTATACAAAAATAAATAATTCGAATTCCGTTTAGCTATTTGTGGTAGAAAGAATATTTCAGTAATTCCCTTATACATTGTTTCCAGCATAGTAATGCAGATTATGTATTAAAACTAATACCTATTTGAAAACATATGTTGTAAGACATTACACCACACCCAACTCCATTCTTATATTTTCCAAGTAGTATAAAGACAATTCCAAATTTCGTTTTCGACAGTGTTTATAAGTATAAAACGGCAATGAACAATGTTGGACCTCGGATGAATAATTTCTGTTGGATGTGCCGGAACAACTCAAACTGGCCATCGTAATATTTACAGCTTTAAAATAATGTACAACAAAAACCAATATAATATGCTACTATAAAGCACAAATGATATATTGAAAATTCTCATTGTGAGATTAGTTTTTTAAATTCCTTATACCGAAACTGAAAACGCACCTTTTGATATTCCCTGACTATGCAAAATTTAGAGGGACAACAGTTGTGGGCATTTTAAAAATAAAAATTGGATAGAAGGCTAATTTTGTATTTAAGTTCACAATTCCTCCATTCTCCTGAAATGTTTTCTAATTTTCTACAACCAGAAAACCATGCAAATTTGTAGCATAAAAATTTTTGTAAGTAAACACATTTTTACGTTTGATGAAAGAGGTCCTTGAAAGCCATGATGGCATTATTCCGTGGAACTTCAGAAACCAGGGTTTATAATATTCCGCTGTTTTATCTGATGACGAAAAATGATTTCATGCATTTCATTTATAATTTTTGGGAGCAAAAAGAAGCCACATAGTGCTATATTTAGATCAAGCTTAACGGTGGAGGGTGCATGGTGCTGACCTTTAGGGCATTCAGATGTTCAATCATTAGTTTTGCTGTAAGAGACGAAGGGTTGTCGTGATATAAAATTAGCTCTCATTTTTGGCGTTTTTCATGAAATGTTTCAAATATTTGCGGTAACAGACATTTGTATAGCAATCGACAAAAACAATACATCTTTTGATGCCAGCAGCACTGTGACCCGTTTTAGTCAACCATCTTCAACAGCACTGCGAATTCATCGGACTTTGGTTGGCTAAGGCTCAGATCGAAAGCCGATTGATCTTCATAACCATAACGTAAATTTAACAGATCACTAATAGCATATTCCAAATAAATTTTATGTTCCGACTTAGAATTTTTCCAGTTTTTCTGCACATTATTGCGTTGTTTTTGATCGGGAGTCAGTTTATGTGGAATCCATCGCATTGAAATGTTTTCTAGTCAAATTCATTTTTATTAAACACAAATTATTTAAAACTGTTAGTTCAAATCGAACAACTCACACGGCAGTCAACTAGCAAAGCATTAGAAAGCATCAAAAATGAACAAAATTTGTTTTTACAAACACGGCATTCTAAAAAGTTTGTTCTTCTTTCTTTGTCTGATTACCCTCCCTTTATGAGTAATTAGACCCCTAGACTTAAAAGTATCCAGGGTCAGACGCCTATCGGGCAGCACAGGAACCTATAGACCGGACAGATTAAAGAGCTGGAAGCGGGTGGTCATCCAAGCACCAGGTATGATAATGAGGAAGAGGATGATTGGAAAGATGATAATGGAGCAATTGGTGGAATGAGTGGCGAGGGAAACTAGAGCACCAGGAGAAAAACCGCCCTGATGCCACTTCGTCCACGACGAATACCACAAGCGGGCCCTTGGAATCGAACCCAGGCCACCAATGTGGTGGATGAACGCGAAAGGTTTTCATTCGTAAATAAATATTTTGGTTGTTGACGACGCTGCAAATTCCCACGATCATATCCACGCCATCTGTGAGCCGGAATTTTCTTCTACAGGACTTACACATGACAGTAAATCTCCTTGCATGAAGCCGTCGCTTTTAAGGGCCCTTGCTAATAATTTTTATAAAAAATATATTGTTACTTTTTGTGGCAAATAAATATTTATATGAGGAATTTTAAATATGGTGACCAGGCTGTCAAGTCCCTTTTACACTGCATAACATTGTCTTCTTTTGCCTTTACCGTAACTTGCTTTTTCTTAACTTTAAGTGCACTTTTCCAAAAAGCTGTAATACATTTGATTTTTTATGCATAAGTAGAATACTGCTCTAACAGCCGATGACAGCTTTTTATGTTACATTTTCATGAAATTCCTAAAAAATGTTTTCGTACATAAAACTTTAAATAATAAAGAGCGCATAGTTACTTATTTTTTAAAATTACTTTTATTGATTAAGATATTTGAATAATTCAACAGCTATGTTGAATAATCTGTTTTTAAAGTGACTACAAAATTTGCAATTTGTCACTTCAACGTTTAGAGGAAAAGTGCACCTACAGAAGAAAATGAGTGAAAAATCTTGAAAATTGTTTGCGTATGGGAGTATCAATGTAGTAAAATGTATTATGTTTACTTAAGATTTGATTATGGTTTCTAAATCAGAAAGAGAAGGAGCTGTGTTATAAGCGATAATACTTTCGTTGCAATAGACTGTGTAGTTTTCAAGAAATGCTAACATACTGCGTTGAGCTTCTGCATGGAAATTGCTGTTCTGACACTACAACCGCCCGGACCGAGTTTGAACCCACGACCTTGGGTAGGTTAGTGGCTAACCAACTGAACCACCCAGACAGGATGTTGCCCTAGTATGCAGCATCAAAGCCGAGCTATATTAGTTGTAAACAGATTATTGTTGTTCTATTTATATGTACATTGCAAGTAACATAAGTGTTTGTTAAAACAATCCTGGCAACCATTTAAACAGTTGAAGAGAAGGTAGATAGGCAATCAGCTAATTATGAATAACCTGCAGAGGAGTTATAAAAACAAATTGTAATTGGTAGAGACATTTCAGTGATTTGAACTTCGAGGCTTCCCCCACTTGTTGCTATTTAGCACCGAGTCGGGAAGAAGCATTTTCAGCTACCGTTGTTCGCAGTATTGTGGTAACATAACAAGCCTTATGTTAAAACCAATAAAATCCTGCGCAGAGAAAAAGTAAAGGAAAATACACATCTGTAGCACACTTTAAGACCTAGAGCAACACAAATAACATTTAAAGAAAGAAGCAGTGCGGACGGCAACTGTAATATCTTGCGGAAGTTGCACGCTCTCCATGTCTGTAAACTTCAATGTTTATTCTAAGATGCCGTCCTCTATAGTTTGAGAGAGAGATAGAGATAGACAGAGAGAGAGAGGGGGGGGGGTGTTACGATGTCCACACGAGGAAAAGCGGTCGGCTTTCGGTGATATAAAGGGTGGGGGTGAGATGAGTGGAGCCATGCTCCGACACTGGAGCCTAGAAGGGGTCGATATTAGCTGTGCGCTGGACCAACTGCAGCCAGGGTTGCTTACGTCACGGGAACCCAGAGGGATGCAGGCACAAGTTCGATACGGCCAGCCCCTGGAGCTTCTGGAATGCCGGGATGGGATGAGACACAGCCCCGGGGCTCAATTCAGGGCCCTTCCCACCCGCCCCAAAACACCACCAAGCTCTCGAGTAGGACCCCAAGCACCCCCAATACATGGGAAGGGCACAACTGCGACGTTAGGGATGCAAGCAAATGAATGTCTGGAACGCGGACACACATACAGAGATATTCATAGAGAGGAACGCATCCACCCAGACCTATCCAGCTTTAAAGTGAAAAAAAAAAAAGAAATATATATATATATATATATATATATATATATATATATATATATATATATATATATATATATATATATATATATATATATAAAACACGAAAGTACACTCGTGCACTCATTATCATGTTTAGTCTACGTTAAGTGACTACATTGGCCACTTGCTCTCAACGTTGAATGACAAATTAATTTTAACAAAAATTCCAAAATAGATCTAATTCTAATACCAATCAAAATAAATTTAAAATTTATTATTCCAACTATAAATAGACTAAACAATTCTAAAAGGCCCTGTGATACGATTAAACTAATTTATTTTAACCTTTAATCGACTTGTTTTGGACCCTACTGGTGTTTTTAAGCTGGATGAAGAACAATAAATATTGGTTGTGCCTATCGCATTTTCAACAGACTTTGGCAACAGCACTGAACATTACTAGAATGAGTTGCAATATTGGAGGTTAGCTAGCTAAAGCGTTTTCCTGCTTGAGTAATTACCTGTGACAAACGATGGGGTGGACGCACTTAAAATAATTGGTGACTGATCCACTTAGATTTTGAAAATACTTTGGTAGGGGATTCATCATTAGCGTTCTTATTTTTATTTGGTAGCAAAGCGACTTATAATTAAATCTTCCTTGCTGAACGCATAAGAACTGAAGTGGTTGCAAGAAAGCATTAAGGTCAGACTGTATATTTAATGTAGTAGCTCGTAAATACCCGACACCTTCATTGCATAGCGTTTAATGTATAGTTCCTTTTTAATAACTATGTTAATTTGGTAAGTTTTGAACCTTGAGGAGAAGGCTTTGCAGATATTATTTATTATTTGTAGAACATATTATTCTAAAGTCGACTAAGCCTGCAGTGTTTTCGTTTACGAAGTTCTTTTACCATAATCATAATTACTTGGATATTATAAGTGTACACAAATATGTTATATTTTTACGATCGGTGAAGTAAAACTTTAAACAAGTATCTAGGGCACCTATATACCTGCATATTAGCCATAAAACTTGCGTTTCTGTTTGGCTTTCAGACATACTAGTTTTAAATACAGAACATCAATTTGCTTTGCACTGATACTTAATAGTTCTACAGTGTGTTAAATGCACTTATTTATAACGAACTTCAACTCTTTCACCACTCACTCACTCACTCACTCGCTGACTCACTCGTTGACTCACTCGTTGACTCACTCGTTGACTCACTCGCTGACTCACTCGCTGATTCACTCGCTGATTCACTCGCTGACTCACTCGCTGACTCACTCGCTGACTCACTCGCTGACTCACTCATTGATTCACTCACTGACTCATTCACTCACTCAATCACTCCTCTATATGCACAATATTAACCATACCTACATACAAAAAACCCCGGCTTTTTTATCATTTCGAACGCACTCATTATGCACATAAAATCTTATTTTTGCGTTAGTTTAACCCTAATCTCAGTGTTAACAGAAATTTGTACTTCTTTAGTAAGGGATAACTGAAGTAACATACAGCTCTGAATAAAAGTATTAGTTTATAATTATTTTATAGTTTATATTATATATTTATTTGCTATAATATATAATAGAATATATATATATATATATATATATATATATATATATATATATATATATATTAATAAATATGAGTTACTGTATACTTTTGTGTCTTAAACTTGTTATATTAGCTGTTGTTCAAAGTATCTAAAAGTAATACTTCTCCTAACTTCTCATAATTAGAAACCTATAGATAAAGCTTTATAATTTTTTCACCCAGAAAGCACATTAGCTCCGTAGAAAATTGTTTTTGAATGATTACGAATGTGCGTGTGTGTGCGTTCGTGCGTGAAGGTGAGTGAATGGCATGTTAAACGTTAAGTAATATAAATGTCAAATTTATTACTTAAAAATCTATAAGCTAGCAAGTTGGAGAGTTTTAGGAGGTTTCTATCCATCAAAACAACCCTTGACATTGAAATATTTATTTTCATTAGTTCAGTAAAATATGATATGCCTGAAATATATACATACAAAAATTAACATAACTTTTTCTTAGCATTAGGTGTTCCTGGAGTACACTTTGTTACATTTCTGAAGTTTTTTCCAGTTAGTATGGCATTTACGAAATATTTACAAATATGCTTTTTTTCTGCATTGACCCAACAGTAATAAAATCTGGCTGGGTATATAAAATGGCATATAAAATGAGAACACTTCTTGGCAGTCTGGTTAGAACAGAAACGTTACTCCGTAGATGTGAAGAGAGGAGTATCCTCCTCATAACTGCAGTAGGACGTTTTAGCTAGAACCAATTTTCGCTTTGTTTTCCCCGATTTTCTGCTTTCGTGGTCACGAAGAGAGGGGAACTAGGGAAATGTATTCACACCTGCTGAGTAACGTTCGTCAGCCCTGTTCCAAAACTTTCTCAATCTGTGCAATAACTCGGAAAGTTATTATAATTTTTTAGCCAATTTAAGAAAATATAGCTCAAATTTTAGATGCTTGTTCACTATGTTACTTGCAGAGTAGAATTAAACATTTTATCTCTAATTTTCGATTAAAAAATACAAATGTATACATTCATTGCTGAGATAATATAAGGTACGTCAATAAAAACAAATTATTGTGTTCGCATTGTGATCTAATTTTACACACACGTAGCGTTTGGACAGAATTAGTGCAAGTAATATTAATACTTTGATTTTGCTTCCAGTTTTTAGAGCTGGAATTTCATTTCAAGTATTAAGTGTGCTTATGGAAACGTGCTTCTTTGTACATTTATTTGTATTTTATTTTCTAATATACCCCGGTTCTTTATCTGTGCCAACCAATAATAATTCTTATTTCAGAGCCGTGAATTAAATCATCTCGGATTTCAATACGGAGCTGTTATTCCTGAAGGAAAGCTGGATGCTGCGTATAATTGAAAAAAGAGCGTATTATTTTCAAAGTTTATTTTAAATAACTGTCCCAACTTATTGGTTTAAAGCTGCGTTTGGAATCTTATTGATATCACTTTTCCAAAGTTACAGATTTCAGGTATGTATTTAAAGCATCATGAATAACTCTGTATCATGTAGGAAAAACGAATACAATATTTTGTAATTACCTACGAAGTTGCCACAAAGTATTTATATTTATCAAAGTAGTGTATACCTATTTCGGATCATTGACGCTACGACTCTATGGTGAGGAGTGAGTTAGGACCTCCAACTTGACGGGGCACCCCATGAGGGGAAGGAGAAGCTAAGGGTGGTCAGACCTGAATAGGAATGACAGCAGAAGGCAGGGTCCCTAAGAGCCATAGATTGAACCTCCCCGGTGGTGGTTCGCACAATCAGCTCCCATTTCCCCTTGCAAGCTCACGCACACCGTGGGGGCCTGGAGAACTCTCCCAATCTGGCGGACGAGGAGAGATTAACTTCCGTCTTCGCCAAAACCCCCGCCGACATTTATAACACTGAAATAGCCAACCATAGTGAAAGGTGAAATGAATTAAGAAGTGAGATGGAATATAGGAACAAGAAGTATTCCTATATTCCAAGGAGAAAGTGCATCCCACTAGTATGTTAGATACGTTATCAATTCATGTATATTCATATATAACTCTTCCATATTACATACTATATGCCAACATTGCCATTTCACTTAGTCACCTCACTAATGTGCTCTAGTTCAACTTTCACTGTGACTTCACTTACAGTTTGTTCACCAGCTTATGCCAGGAATGCAACCAGTACTACCTATCTGCTGAATGAGCTCAGCGGAAACTAGTGCAAACACAAAGGCTAAGACGTATTACGTCTCATTCCTATTGTGTTGCGTGGACTGGTCCCATATTTACCTTGCCGGGCACAGAAGCGCCCTCACCTGAAAACTGCATTCTTTCGTCAGACAGATAGTACTTCAGTATACAATTCCAGGTACACAGCGATATCTGTAGTCATGCTTACGATAGTAGTGCCAACTTTAGAATGTGTATTCACGCTAGATCAAAGCAAAGAAGTCGCTCAAAATGGTGACGTTATTTTCAGTTCGTGCACCACATTCGGCTTATAAAACATGAACGATGTTTTCAACTGCTCTGTCTTCTCCAACTGGTCATTTTCTACCTTTTCTATATTTTTCAAAAACCCTGCCTGTTTTTTTCGATCTCACGATATAACCTCAAGCGTTATATACTCCTTCCAGGTTTCCTGACGTTCTCTATGTTTACACTGAAATGGATTATCAAGTAAAATCACGAATATCTATCATCGTATTACGACAGTTACAGAAGTTTCTAAAGCCAATTATTCACTAATATAAGCATAAATCACATTTAGGTGGTCTTAAGCTTGTGCCGTGTTTTGCTGGACTTGGCCTTGGACATGTAAGAAATTAGCGAACTCTACGTGAATAAAATTGTCATGCCAGAATTAAGGAAGAACGAAAAGATTACACTCTGCTGCATCAGTGAATCCATGATTGCACTATGAAGGAAATATATTCACGGCAATGTGCTGCATGCAGAAATCTTACGGTCCTAAAAATCCAACCAGCTTCAATAACTCCTTTCGCCAGCTCTGCTCAATTTAAACTTCCTATGTCCGTGGGGCGAGAAGTAGCATGCACAATCTAGAATGAACAAAAGCTGCGAGTATAGCGGAACATTAAACCGTTAAGCTCTATCGTTATTCGTACTGCAGAAGCAGCCGGCACTATGTGATATAGAGGCATTCCTGTCTGCTGGGTCCGAACACTAATACCAGCATGTAATTTTACTAATATTAGGAAATACGGTATAGTCAGACTAGTGCGGTCCTATGGTGACCAATGGAAAAGCTACTTGCAGCCTGGAAAACACTGAGAGCAAAAACAGAGTTTTGCACTTCGACGTCGAACTAAGTGGACGTTTATTAGTGTACACTAGGTAGCTTTGCTATGATTGACTAAGATATTCATCTCACTGATTGTGTCACTGAACGGATTGGTTACTCCAGAGACGGAAGTTATGTTTTTACTACTACATCTGATAACCAATATTTTTTCTTTTTTCACGAAAATAGAAGATTCACGCCAGGCGATCAACGACGGCGAAGTTGTCCAGGATTCCTGACGTTTCTTTGTCATAGTGGCTTCGAACCGTATCACGCACAGGACTTTGTGTGGTGATTGGCTGTTATATTTTTCACACCGATTGGCCATGTCAAATGTGCAATTTGAATTGCAGCAGGAACAATCCATATGTGCTTACAACGGCCACGACCAACAAAGTTCAGCCTCTGGCTACCAACACAAGCCAAGCACTGCCTCCACAATACATGGAAGAAGACACTGCAGCACAATCCAGTGGATGCCAGGAAAGTACATAATGAGCATGATTCCCGCCAATCTTCAAGTGAACTACGCCCTGAAAAATCTACGAGGTACAGTGGCACTATTACCAACATCAGCCGATGACCACAACTAGCCAAAGAAGCACTTGAGGCATAATAAGCTAGAGGGGATTACTACGCTCCTTCCAGAGGACGGTTTCCTTCATGTTACGCTGCAAGACATCCAGGTGTTTATTACCGAAGAGGATATTGCCGGCCCAAGTGTATGAGCAGCTCAAGATATATTTGCTTAGTGTTCAATCAGTTCATGTTCATATTCACTGGCGTTGCTCATTTCGCCGCGGAATTACAACTTGCAAAGAACATGAGGTAGTAAACTAAGCCATTGGTTTGTGGGGAAGTGGATTATATTAAGGTACATTTATCAAACTCTGTATCTCTACCCCTAACACCCTGTGCTATAGAGGTAATTTTAGACATAATGAGTGGCTCGAAGTTGGCAGTGGTTTATTGTCCAGTTCACTTTTTGTAATTATAGACCATAGGTTTGGCAGGTTATATCCCTCCGAATTCCACAGAGTGAACATCGTAGTTGGTACCTGATAAGGTACAATGCACGCACACATTATCAGCAGTTTTTTGTTTATTTCAAGAAACACAGACGTTACTCCCATCATAAATTTTCATGACATCACTCGCGCAGACACTGGCAAGGTCATTCGGCGCGTCTAAAAATACATCAGTACTTTAGTAAATAGTCGCGTAATAGTAGTAATAGTTACAAAAATGTTCCAAGAAAGGTTATTAAAATTTCATAACAAATGTTGCAAACAAAAGCAATAGCGTAACGTAAAATTAATGAAATAATATCGATATTTAAAAAAGAAAACAAAACAAAGGTGGAAAATTACAGGAGATAGGGTTACTACTAAATGCACGTTACAAAATGCGTGCAAAATTGATAAGCCAAAGATTAACAACAATAGCAGACGCAATTATTTTAGAAGCATAGGCAGGCTTTAGGAAAGGAAGAAGCTGTACAGATAATGTATTCAGTTTAAACCAAGTAATTAAGAAACAAAGATAATTTAGCCTAGAAACGCATATCCTGTTTATAGAGTACATGAAAGTTTTCGCTACAGCGTCTATATCAAAATTGTGGAATATACTAATTAAAAAAGAAACGGCACAGTATTTGATAGCAGTAATTAAAAAGTGTATGAAAAAGAATAATAAATCCGAGGAAACAATAAAAATAACAAGAGAAGTTAGACAAGGTTGTCTACTGTCAACCACTCCTTTAATATATATTTTGACGACATGAATAGAAGATGAAAGCAAGCAACAACGGGAGGAATTAATTAAGGAAATTTAATAATAAAAACATTAGCCTTCACAGATGACCAGATTAAAAACAGAAGATGAACTGCAAAGACTGTCGTATAAATTAAGCGAAATATCAAAACAATATGATATGAAAATGTCATCTGGAAAAAAAAATGACTTTCAAGGGTTCTCGTCCAGTTCGGTCAAAGATGATAATAAGAGACAAACCAACAGGACAAGTGACAACATTGAACTTTCTAGGCTGCGAAATATCATCTAAATAAGTTTAATTATCCAACAGAAACACTATATAGAACTTTAAAAAATAGAGTCAGAAAAGCCTATAGTGAAATGATATAAGATAATGGCAGTTCCTTCAGTAAATTATAATTCCGAAGCATGGACTATACTGGCATAACACTCGGCTAGAATACGAGCTGCAGAAACGAATTCCTAAAATCAATAGCAGGAAATCAAGGAACAGACAAATAAACATAATGCAGAAATAAAGTGACAATTAAACGTAGAAGAACAAAATACAATAGTGAAATATAGGACAAACTGGAAACAGCACTTAATAAGGATTACTGGAGGCAGAATACCAAAAGCAGCATCCAACTATTCACCACGAGGAAGAGGAAATTTGGGGAGACTTAAGAAAAGCTGGAAGCAGCTGCAATTTGTAGCCGGAGCAGGCTAATAAGAGGTCTAAACCATGATGATGATGATGATGATGATGCTGAATGGTTATAAAGTTCAAAGGGTTACACTTGTATACAGCCATCATTACACGAATGGGGTGTAATTCAGTTGTAATTCACCATCCGTATGGTGCACTGATGTTTTACATTCACGGGCATTCAACAGTCTGCCTTACTTCAATGCCCTTCTGATTGGATGTTAAACAAATACTTTAACAAAGACATCAGAGAGGGAATTTAATTTTGCGAGTTAAATGCATCCGAGGGTGAGTTCCAACTTGCAGAAGCACTCAGTAGGGAAGTTCGCACGAGGTGTGGCTACCCACAGAAACCACAGAACGTTCTGTGCCCCGAGCACAACAAAGAGCATTGGATGGCCGACTTGTCATCTACCATATCGAATGCCAGAGATGTCTCTTCATCCCAGATAGTGAATGAGAATTCGCTTTACTTCTAGCGTGGATGCCAGGATTGAGGAGGGGGGGGGGGGCGGTACCTCAAGTGGTACGTGGGCATTCTCGTTTCTTACTGGTTCTTCGTATGCATCACTCGAGGATTTATGCATAAAGCTGCATTTCCTAGACTCTGATATTCCACACAACACAGATTTCCATTACGGAAATAAGATTTCTTTATTCTTCAGCTGATTGGTAATGTATTAAAAGACCGACTTTGGTTTTTAAATATTGTACCCATTGTTACACGCATTAAGAAGTACGCACCAATTTATACTTCCTATGTCTGGTTAATATTTAACTATATACATTAAATAAGTCACGAACGTTACGTATATGAAGCCGAAACATTATGTGCCAGGATTGCGCGAGAATCGTGGCTAACAAGACAGACGGGCTACGACGCGAACTACAATGACGTATTTCTCCTACTCCAGTCATGGCCCAATTAAGTAAAATCAAAGTCGCCTAATACATCCATGCCCTAAACAACCAACAAATGTCTCGTGAATTCATATAAACTATTTAGTTATAGCATGATGGTACACAATGTTAGCCAAGTTTGAGACTACCATTGCTACATAAATCCGATTCGCGCCGTAGCTTAATCTTAATTTTAGTGAACTCCTATTAACACAACAGAAGTAAATAAATAGTAACATTAACAGTAATTATGATTATGATGATGATGAGCCCACTACAGGGATCTATTCACTACTGAAGTCATACATTGCAAAATGTTGCCATTATTCAACTGTTTCTTCGGATATAATGAAATGAATATTGAATTTCAAAGCCAGCAATACAGTGCCCTCTTTTTAAAGTGAAACAGTGTTTTAAATGACTTTCAACTAGCCACACGTTGTGGCGACATACGAAGCGGCATTTTTATGTAATATGTATATCGTGGCTAGTAATAGCGTTGAGGGGCACTTTATAAATGGCTTAAATATGGGCCACGGCTTAGCTTCAGTCAGACAGCTAGGCGGCTCTTCTTCTCACATCTCGGGCGTGGCACTGGATTGATGTAATTTTTAGCTAAATTGCAGTTTAGCACTCAAAATAAAACATAATCACGATTCATGAGCAAAATTGTCTGTCTTTTCTTCGATGTGAAAACTCAACATGTACTCCGAGTTACTTCTCGCACTGCTGCTCTTGAAATTCCCTGTTTTATATTCCGACTATATTTGAATCTTATCTTTAATTGCGACAGGATATATTAACACTCGTTGCGCTCTAGGTAAAGGTTCATTTTATGTACATTTTTGGTTGTTGGTTAAACAAGTGAAATTACCTCCTTGATGCCTCTCTGTTTTGCCTGTTATTATTTTCGAGGGTTTAGAAAGAAGCTGCTTTAAAAAACAACTGTTGCTTCAGTCTCCTATATTTTTGTTGAATCATACAAGGAGATATGGATCGAAATTATATCTGCAAATATCTATTTTGATTAATATGAAATAGTAAACGGACCGCCTTCTTAGCGCAGTGGTAGGGTGTCTGCCTCTGGCGCGGAGGATCCGGCCTGGATCCCTGGTACCGGCGTGGGGATTTTTCTCCCGCTGGAAGGTCTGACACGGGGTGTACTCAGCCTCGTTAGGGCCCGGAGGGGCCAATTAAAGAGCCACTTGACAAAGAAGTAGCGACCCCAGGTTGCGAAGGTCATTTAACCGGCCAGGGGGCGTCGACCACGTCCTACCCTCCAGTACTGAACTCCACTCATGACGCCCGCAGTGGAAAGAGAGGACTCAGGGGCTGGGCGGTAATCCTTGGCTCGGATAGTTTGTTGCGCTAAGAGGTGTTGTTGGTTTGTAGATAGTAAACAAGATTTGCAAGAATAGTTTTATAGAGGCTCTATAACAACAGTATACATTGCGCGACTTTTGTCACTCGTTTTACAGCAAGAAAGAGAGAGAAAGAGAGATAGACTGTCTTTGCGCCTAAGCATCGAATTGATTGATGCGCGTCTGTTTCAATTGAAATCAGCTTCCTTGATACAGCCGTTGTCTTAAATGTAGTATTAACACTAACAGAGTTATTGGAGTATTACCTTTAAAAACACGTGCGTATTGAATGAATACAAGGGACATATTCACATGTTAAGAATTTGTGATATATTCTTCTCATTTTAAGCAGGGCTAGATGAAATTCTGTCACACAGTACATTATTCCTTCTAAGGAACTGGAAAATTGCTTACGTTTTGTTTCCTTTGTATTTTGTAATATCGCTTGTATTCTGTTTTTAATATTATTCATATCACCATTAACCTAAAAATCTCAGTTTTGTTATGGCAAATGATTCTGTCGCATATTTACAGCACTTGGTAACTTTGTGGTTCCGGTTAACAATCTCAGCATAACTAAATTGCTCCGTTTACTGGAACAACTTTCTGTTTTACAGCGTATTATAAAAATGTTCCACCACTTGCCAAAACTAGTTGAGATGCATTGTGTTTATGATGCTGCTTGGGATCATGAGATCTTGTGTACTAGACACCAGTTAATAGTGAAGAGGAATTAATTGACCAGGATCTTTATAGCTATTAGTGATATGTCAGGTATTTTTGAAAGGGCGACAGTCATTACTACGACGCTATGAACTACGCTACGAAGTTCTATAAACTGGGTCTATAAACATTTATACACTTGTCCAATTCTTGTTTCATTCTTATTTTAACTGCGTTTGAGACCTTTTAGTAGTGGAGAAAACTTGACCATTAATGACACTACTTGCATGTTGTTAACAACAGTATTGTAAATTGGCTATAAGGTTTGATCTGCTTTAGAGCACATGATTTAGTGCAACATAATCAAATCAATATTTAAAACGAGGATTTGTATTATTGTATTTTTACTTTTTCTACTCGTAGTAGGTATAGTAAAGTACAGGAAGTATTGTATTCCACCATGATGCATGTGTCTGTGTCTGTGTCTGTCCTGTCTGTTCTGTCTGTCCTGTCTGTCTGTCTCTCTGTGAACAGCACAACTCAAAAACGAAAAGTCGATCAAAAACCAAAGTTAGTATTTAATGAAATTTATATTTTGAATTCTCTGGCTATAGCCTATGTAGTCATGTTTACTCTGGATGACTTTTGAATAACTAGTAAACCGTAAGTGATAAACAAAATCTTAATATACAAAAACTGTAATCTTGCTAAAGTACCCAATTTATGTCTAAATAAAGTTCTTTGTAGAGTGAACCATTTCGGAGATATTCCTCGAAATTTGTATAAGTTTTGGAGAACTTATAGTTCTGTCAATTGGAACATCGCTATTCATTTTTTATAGGTTAGCTGTGGAAAGAGAACGGAGTTTGAAAGCTTAAAAGATTTGAGTATCGCTCAAAGCCTACTATATATCCATATTCTACTTGCATCTACAAGGAAATAAACAGGATAATTTCTGCAAATGTTTATCTCAACTAACAGGAAGAAGATACGGGAATAAGAGTTTGTAAGAATGTTTAGTATAAGAGTAGAGAAAGTCATGTCAGTGCAACACATTAGATTATTCTGATTACATTTTCAGACTTAGCTTCTATAGGTAAAATTATATGCAAAACCTTGTCCCGGTATTTATAATCTTAGAAGCATTTATTTTGGACTACGTTTCGTTGTAATACATTTGTTCTTCTAACACACTTCTGCTTATTTAAAAGCACTGTGAATGTGACACTACTAGTTTTTTCAATAGTCTTAACGCATTTTAAACAGGAAATCCTTACACAGAAAAACTCTTCATATCCTTCATTCCTTATTGTTGCTTTCCTCACATGATGGTACTAAAACCCGCTGGGTTAAATTGTGATCTTTAAGCTTTCGTGTCTTGTTTAGTCTTATTTCTTTTTTCCACATTGCTGCATCTGAGCATTCTTTAAGCAATGCTCATTCTTTGGTGGTTGTTTTTCCCTTTTGTGTTTGAATTCACATTGTGTACCTATTCTCGAAGTCACAAGATGAATATTGTGCAATTTTTGTTTCTGTTAGGTTGGTTATTCCAGAGACTCCCGTTTTCTCCGCTTTCGTATTGTCTTCTTTATTCCACTGAAGTTATTCTATTCGCATTTACCTTTTTATTCTGATCATTCAAAACGGCTGTAGTAGAGAACTCACGAGAAAAGTTGATGGAATTTGAACTGAAAAGGGTTGGCTGAGAACGAAATTCATGACTGTAAGAGTAGTTGAAAATTTTTCCAGTACTCGTATTATCACACTTCCTTCTATGTCACCAATCTTTCACACACCAACATGTTAGCTGGTGTTAGACAAGACCTTTTTTCGTTAGAGCTAATTACAATTTCTTGATTTTCGATATCTCCCAACCTTATTCTAATTTCTCTTCAGAAACCCTTACTTTTATTGTGTCTTTCCGAGCATGCTTCCCCATTCCTACTTGCTCCAATATTATTTGTCCTTTGTATATCCAGTATTTAACTGCTCTTTCTATAATTTTACCTTTTGCTCCTACTCTCCCTAGTTCTGTCTGTCTACTCCAGCCTTCTTAGGTTAAGTCTCACATGGTTTATTCCGATTTCAATACCTTAAACACTGTTGAGCTATCTTCTCTTCGGTTTACCAACATTTCATTTTTCCTTTGAGTTGTAGTTCATAATAAGTTTTGGTATGAGGTCGTCGTTCATTCTTTGTATGTTTTGTTTCCAATCAGTTCTAGCTTATTTTATACTGTCTGTTAATAACATGTAACAGAATGAAGAATCAGTCCAGTTACTTTTCTATTGCTCTATTTTTCTTCTAAACTTGTGCACAAAATAACGCTTTTCTACTGGCGTTAGCATAAGTATACAGAATTTCATATTAAAATTCACAACTGTTTTCTTCTCTTAGCCTTGACACACTCCTTTTACTGCCTCTCTTCACCTTCTCTTGTCTCTTAAAATACAACTCCAGCGACACAATCACTAGACGCTCGTTAAAACTTCTTCACTTAGACGCAACCTACCTTTCACAACTGTAGCAACACACATACAACTCTCTCCTCAGCTATTTTCTCGCCTCTTTATATAGGAAGGATGAAGTAGCATGGACCTTTCTAAACTTCGGCAAACACGCCAACCGACGGATGCCCCTGGAAGGTTCCAGGAATCCGTTACTATACGCAGCACTTATTGTTGTCTGTTAGGTATGCACAAACAGTTGCCCGAGGCAGCCTGACATAGAGCGTCTTTGCTCGCCAACCTGGTATGTTGTGTGAAGTAGTTTAGCTCCGACCGTCCTTTGTTGTGCGTCGGGCCCGGAATCACAATAAATATGTTTAATTCCCTCGTTATATCGTCACTTATATTTTTATCCTGTGGGTATGTTCCGCAACGGAGCTCAAAATCTCATTTCTACTGTTTTGTTTTAAATCTCTCATGTTGCTTTCTTTTTTTTTTTTTTTTTTTCTTCTTCTTTTTTGTCATAACCCAACTCCGTCAAGTAGCATTACTTTGTAAGATTTAATCTTACTTTGCCTTTTACTGTTTTTAGAAATATATTAACGCCTATATGTAGCTGAATTTATTGATTTTGTTTTGGAGATCATCATTGCTCATGTAGGAAATCTTTTAGACGAGGTAATTAAAGCAATTAACCCACTCTATTATTTTTCCTTGCAAGATAAGTTTCGCTTTGACTGTCTGCACCTGTAAGGGATAAATTTTTGTTGTGCTAACTGAAACATATCAATTAAAGGGTTTTACTTATTTTATTCAATTGAAAAAACCCTGTGTACATTAATTTTAGAACTAGATATCCGCAAAGAAAAGCGTATGTAAAACTGTATGTTTTTTTTTTTTTATTTTAACTACAAAAACATCTATGGTAAGCGAAATATCATACATTCTCCAACTTCTACCTACGGTAGGCGAAACAGAACATCTCTAACGTCTACCTATTTAGGTTTAGGTTTCGCATTCCACCAACTAGAGAAAGTAGTAACTTATTCATTCGTATGCCTTTTGCTTTAAATTGGAAGCACGGTTGAAGACACATTCCACTTTATATAAATAATTAACTCAACATTATCTTTTAATAACTTCAAACACGTTGGCGCTGGCGGTATCACTCGAGTTTCAGATTTTAGAAAGCCTTGTATTGCGTATTATACAATGGAAGTACGATTGTATGATTCTAACAGAGGAAAGATTATAGTGTAGATCCATTAAAAGCATGTCACGTTAAAAGCGATTTCTTTGACCTTTGTTAAAACATTTTGGTTGATTGTATTGTTCATTTCCTTTTGATCGACTTACTCGAATTCTGATAGAAATTCTCGGAGAATAACTTATCTGAACCAGATCACGTCAGGAAGTCAACAGAATGAAAAAATATGATGTTATATGTCACAATGAATTATTTATCAATTTCCAGCTAATAACTGCGAACCCTTCCTTACCCTGGCGACAAAACGAAATAAGGTGTCTTTTAAGTGAAATACGATTGTGGCTTGGCATTTAAGTACTGGATAATAAATCATAAACCCTATTAAGTTATTAAATATTAACTTGCAAAACCCACATCATCTTCCGATGAGACACTGTAAGTTACAATTTAATTGAGAGGTAGAACTAACCGCCTGGTATGCGGAGGTTCTATGTTTCATATCCCAGCTGTGGTATTGAATTTTTCAGTTCCAATTCTACCTCTCAAGCATTGTCCACACATGGCTTCTGTGTTTAAAAACACCAACAGTAAGTTTGTTGGCATAAATAAATAATAATTACTAGTTAATTGTTTATGGAACAGTAATTACGTAACAATTAAAACGTTTAACACGCTAGGAGTTCAGAGGTTCAAAAAATTTAGCTTTTATTTATGTATACTCTTTAGTTGGTAACAAGTTACAGCGTCTCATTCCATATTGAGCGTGAAAGATGGTTTAATTTTGCAAAGAGGCCTCTTTACCATGATTTATGTTATTTTATGTACTCTAACTCTACGACATAGGACTTCACTTTTCTCCAAAGGAAGCCCTGCTAAGGACGTTTACACCCGAAAAAATCCATCATTCTTCGCCGTCTTTGAACGTGCGACCTTGGGAACCAGAAGGTAGAGGTGGCCCCCACACCACGGAGGACGAGTGTTACCGTCTCCGTTATCGCCATCGTCACCATTATCTTCATCATCAACGTTATTGATAACGTCACTGTTATCACCACCGTTATCGTTATCGTCACGGCTATCGTCGCCGTTATCGTTACCGTATTGTCATGGTCACCGTTATCGTCACTGTTGTACTTATCGTTATCCTCCCCGTTGTTGCTATCGTTATTGTTATGGTCACCGTAACTGTTATCGCTATCGTTATGGTCACCGTCACTGTTATGGTAACCGTTATCTTCACCGTTATTGTGAGACTTAGTGTTACCGTTATCGTAACTGTTACCGTCACCATTATTGTATTCGCCACTGTTATCGTCTCTGTTGTCACCGTTATCACTTTTATCGTCACTGGTATCGTTATCGTCACCGTTAGTCACCGTTACCGTCGCCGTTATCGTTGTCGCCGTTATCGTCATCACAGTTGTCACGTTTGTCGTTATCGTCAACCTTATCGTCACCGTGGTCATTATCGTTAACGTTATCGTCACGGTTTCATTATCGTCACCGCTGTCGCTATGATCATCGTTATCCTTTTGTGAACGTTATCGTCAACGTTATCGTAACCGTCACCGTCATCGTCGTCTCCACCGCCATCGTCATTATTGTCATTGTCGGCATTGTCAGTGTCATCAGCGTCATTGTCGTCGTCATTGTCGTCACGTCATTATCATCGTCATTGTCATTATTATTATTATTATTATTATTTCCACTACTATTTCCACTACTATTTCAACTACTATCATTTCATTATCGCCATCACCAACATTATCATTATTATCATTATGATCATTACGATTATGATTATCATAGTCATAATGCTTACTTTTATGATTATTTATATTATGATTAACATTATTATTATAATTACTACTACTATATTATTATTATTACTACTATTATTATTAATACTATTACTGTTATTATTGCTGTTATTATTACTGTTATCACTGTTATTATTAGTATTATTGGGAGTGGGGAAAATTGTATATATTTTTATAATCATATCTATTATACAGCATACTGTTATAAAGCATACTATTTCGTAGTTTCTAGGCTATGTAAATCTAAATTCTAAAACTTGTGATCACCCGAACTTTGTACTCAAGAGCCGTCACTGAAAATATACTTTACAATAATATACATCTCTTTAACATATACTAGTTAATATAAAAATGTTTTGACTAATTTCCAAAATATACTTTGTTTACGCTTGGAATTTTTCAACTGTTTGTCATTGTAAAAAATATTTTCGATATAAAGTTGTTTCCACCATTGCATGAAAAGTACATGGAATTGTAACACCATCATGGCCTCCAGAATTTGAGTATTCAACTATCATAATTCCCCTTCCTATGTTCACTAACAAAACGAAAGGAGGTAGAGAAAGTCACGTGAAGGTAATACCAGATTATTTGTGTTCTTGACGCAAAATGTTAAAATGCTGTTTTCTGTTATGTGTTTCATATGTGGCATTTGATCTTTGGAACAATTGTTCTAACGCAATTATCTTCACTCGCTTACAGTGGTATCAGTCTTTGGATTGGCACTATTTTTTGTTATTATTAAATTGACACACCCTTTCGCACGGTGGTTTACACGCCCAGTCCCAAGAAAGGTGGACAATAATTCGGCTAAAGAAAAATTTGCACGCTCCTTCTGAATGGATTGGATGCGTTATCTTCTTTCCGAGAAAGTTACAGAATTGTTCTAAAACTGTGTTAGTCTTTCTATATTTTTAGTTAATGCGTTGGTTTTTGTTATCACCGTCACTTTCACAGCTATTAAGCATTGTTAGTGCTTGTTAGCGTTCCACATAATATCTGAGAGCTATTCTCTAGCTATTCTTTCCAGAACTTACTTCTACCAGCAACATACATATTCCTCTATAATCTTTCTCATTGCAATGTCATAGTTTCAGGCTGTCGTTGCGAATTGCGGAAGTTCAAAGTGTTGTTTTATTAGTTCTCTGAACTGATTGCGGATAAGCCGAAAGTGAATGGAAAACCGTGATGTTGCATATAAACAGCTTTAGGAGCTCAAAATGGAAAACCGTGATTTTGCATGTAAAAACTTAGCATCTTTAATCGGTACTCTTTCCTGAGCCCAAAACAGGTTTGGAAGGTACAAGAAGCGAATAAATGCAGCAGTCATGTTTCAAAATTTGTTCCACATTTAGCGCCACTGCCACAGTCATTATAAGGGTGCGTAGAAATATTATTTTCTACATTAACCTCTTTATTCATGAAGCATACCTAATAAAAGCATCCAATATTAAAGAGTTGTCATATCTCTGCTGACGACGATAATAATAGTAATAGTAATGAGAATAAGAATAACGGTATCAATATAATATTAATAATAGTAGTAATAATAATGGTAATAATAATGGTAATAATAATAATGGTGATGATAATGATGGTGATGATAATGATGATGGTGATTGATGATGATGATGATGATGGTAATGATGATGGTAATGGTAATGGTAATGGTAATGGTAGTGTTCTTGTGCTGTTATTCAGCAGCCGCCACTGTATGTTTTTCTCTAACACTTACTGTTTACCGCGCAAATAAAATATCTTCCGAATGAAGAGGGTTTCATATGCTATTCCTGAAAATTTAATGCATAGTTAGGAACTAAGCTTCCTGTGAATTTTTATGTAATTAATCTAATAGAATGAAAACTGATTGCTCAGTTATTGACAGAAAACCTTGTTTCGTTTTCATTAATGATTTGAACTGCTTTTTATTAAAATTTACCAAAAAAAAAAAAAAAAAAAAACAGGGGGGGGGGGGGATAAACAGGGGAGAATCAGTTACACCGGGTAGTCAAACAATTTCACAGCTTATATATAGCAGTAGTATCTTAGGTTTAATTGGCCTTAGTTTTCCATACCAACCGCTGTTAAGGATATTCATGTAATTTGGTTTTAGACTTGTGGTGCATGTGATTTTATTGGCTTTTTTGATTATCGCCTCTCGGATTGTGAAGTGAAGTTTATTTGGCCAGTCGTGATTTTAGTGAGTAGACATGGGTAATTGCTTATAACATATTCATTACAGCTTCCGCGCTTTTGGTACTTTAGGCTGATTAATGAATCTAATGTTCTACCATAATTAAGGCATTGACCTAGCTTGACATTACACGTTATGGTGTATGTGGGTTTTGAGATGACGAAGATAGCTTGTATTTTATAGTGTAAATCTAACAGCTGCTAAATACGAGAGTTAACGACCAAGTTCTGACCTGAGTTAATTTGACTAGTTAATTTGATGATGTTGCTGCAAAGGGATATTTATTTTTGTCGTGCCTTGTGGGTTGTGTAGGCTGTGTTCGTATTTCGAGTCTATTATGATTCATAGCCAAGGTGCGAAACATTAATCTGAACTGTTGAGGGAACACCAACACGTGTAGTCGGCACATGTCCATGGAGGTCTATCAGGAATCGAAACTCCCTCTCAAAAACCAGGGAAGGAGGGATCTGAGTGCCCCTCCGTCCGTGGGGCTGTCCATTAGGGCAATACCTTGAGTTTAAAAAAAGCTCCCCTGCTGCTACACGGTCGGAAGTGTGTACGCCACTTACGTGTATCAACCCATCCGGGAAGACTACCGAAAACTTCGGTCAGGTCGCCGGCAATCTAGCTTTGTAGCTCTCCAGGTAAGAGCTGGAGACATTAAGCCGTCTCACAACCCCACCTTAACATCATTGCGCAGACGTAGCCAATCTCCCATAGTATCGGGAACCACTTTCCCGCCGAGGCCAACCCAATTCGACAACTGTCTTTCAGGAAGGGCTCCAATGTCCGGCCTCAGAAGTATCACGAGTGCTTGGAGTTCACAGCGCCCACACCACGGCAACTGAAGGGGTCTCGTATTAAACAACTAGGGTCATATGCTGCAACAGAGCAGATTTAGATCGAAATTAATGATCAGATGTCGGAATTTACATTAACAAATAACATGTAGAAGTCAGATGTTCATAATTGGCATTATATACTGGGATTTAAGCACATGAGTAGTTATAAGTATTTGAGGTTTTACGCAAAATAGCGTACCTACTAAAGTTTTTTATGAAATTACTGAAGAAACATGGCCGTTGTGAACTTCAATATAACGTTTAAAGATGTACATATATTATTACTGCAGTACCTAGGAGGCAATATATGGATAGAAGCACAACAATACTGTTAATAAGGATGCAGGAACTGCAATCATAGCACCCCCAGGCTCCTGTTAACATAGGCAGCGCTAGAGCAATGTGGGGGGAGGGCATCGATCACCCATAGACATAAATGTCGACATCGACAATGGAGCGGGGCTCATTCCCTTCAATTTTGTAATACTGATGCCCAGAGGCGTAAACTGGTACCTTAATTCCCCGGGCTATCGAGTATAGCTTTTATGTCTGAGTGCAGTGATTCAGAAATGGAGAGTTGCTTCAGCCCGTGCGGAACTCTTATTTTTACTTTTTCTTCTAAGTAGAGGAAGTATTGTATTCCACCCAAAAATTCGATGTCGAAAGTTCACCGGAAATATGTTTCGAGGCCCTTTGAATCCTAACAAAGCATTTTTAGAAAAAGGTCCGTGTGTGTGTGTGTGTGTGTCTGTGTGTGTGCGTGCGTGCGTGTGCGTGTGTGTGTGTGTGTGGACAGCATAACTCAAAAACGAAAAGTCACTTCAAAACCAAAGTTGGTATTTAAGTTTAATGTCTTTCAAGAATGAGACACGAAGCTTATGAAGAAAATTGGTTTACCCTAAACTACCCTTTACATGGAAAATTTTGATTTTCTTGAAACTGCTCTAACGATTTTGATTAAAATGGCATATGTTTGAGATATTTTTATGACAAATGAAATTTATATCTTGAATTTTCTGGCTATAACCCCTGTAGTCGTATTTGCTCTGGACGACTTTTGTATAATGGTATACCGTTAGAGATAGACCAAATCACACTCTACAAAAAATTTAGATCTTGCTAAAATACACAACTTATGTATCAATAAATTTTCGGAGATATTCCTTGTTATCTGTGCGAGTTTTGGAAAACTTAACTTTCGTGAAACGGAACATCGTTGTTAGTTTTGTTATATGTTAAATGTGCAAAGAGAACGGAATCTCAAAGCTTTAAAAGATTTGACTATCGCTCAAAGCTTACTATATTCTAATATTCCCCTTGCACCTACAAGGAAATAAGCAATAAGATAATTTGTACAAAGGTTTATCTCAACTAACACGAAGAAGATAGAAGAATAAGAGTTTGTAAGAATGTAGAGGAGTAGAGAAAGTCATGTGAGTGCAACACATCAGATTTTTATATTTTTATTCCTACATCTGAAGTTTAAATGTACACATTGCTTACAAAAGCGCAACGTTGTTCCATATGTGTAATATGTAATCATTAGCCATACAATTTATTTTGAAACTAGAGGTTATCAAATAAATATTTTTCATGTTACAATGTGTTGTTGATGCCTTCTACTGCTATAACCAATTATAAGAAGTGAATTGAAACAAAGTGGCACTCCTGAATTCTAAAATAAAGAAAAAATTCTTAAATACTGGCAAACAAGTTGCATTCAAAGGTTGCAGTACTATATCTAACCAATAACTATAGGGCATTTATAGCATTCCTTCCTTCACTTAAAAGATCGCAGTCATTGAAGTTTTAAGATGATATGATGACTGGGCTAAATTTAATATTATTTTTAAACTTTAACACGTTTCGAAACATACCCCTAGGTTTTGTATTTTCAGACGGTTAAGAATAACTCTCTGAGCCTACGTCATAGCACTGAGGTGATCATTAACAGGTAGGACAGTTTAAAACCTAAATTTAAGTCAGGCACCATGCATAGTCAAAGCCATCCTATGTTATGCATTTGTTTTAATGCAATACCGTCCTTTCGGATCTTGTGCTAAATTGCTCGCTTTTATGTGTCATCATAATGATTCACAAATATACCATTTACAATATGCATTAAAACGACAATGTTATTCATCAGAGGTGGTAGAATTACTTTAGAAGGGAAGTGTAGGTAAAGGAAAAATGCAAACATATTCATTTAAATAGTTCTATGAACCAGATCTTAGTTATTTATTTATGCCAACCAACTTACAGTTGCTGTTTTAACGTGTGGACAATGGTTTGAGCACCCCACTGGTAAGCGGAGGGTCTGTGGTTCAAATCCCAGCTGGGGAATTGAGTTTTTCAATTCCAGTTCTGCCACTCAAATATCTTAGATGCTTATGAACCAGGGCTATGGAAGGTGTGTAGTTGTTCTGGAAGGTTAGACTTCTTAATTCTACTTTTCTTCTTAAGCCAGTCCCCTAGCCTGTTGAAAATGGTTTCCATATCTATCAGCGGATTCCCTATCAATAAACATGCTTATCCTAGTGCAATTTTTGTTTCTGCTACTATATTGTAATAGCCACTAATATATTGCCCATGCCATCAGTTATAATATATAAGCTTTAGTACCATTTGCTGTCATCATTGTTATCTAGCAAAGTTTACGATGCGTGACCGCAACTCGGAAAGTACTCGTACATGCTTCGAGAAATAGTCAAAGCAGGTTATATTAAATCTTTATATTATGTCACTTTAAACAAACCCCAAAAAGTGGAGGAAGGTTGCTGACTCCTAATGTTACTGGCATGTGAAGGAATTAAGTTGCAAGATTGCAGCAAATAAATTAGAGAAAAGTTAATTATGTATATAATTCATTTACATTACAAGCTTACAACACCATTACTTTCCTGTGGACTAATAGTACTTTGTATTTTACATTGGAATTCATAATTATATGTATCTTAATGCCAATTTTCTCTCACTTCCTTTATCTTTAACTTTGCAAACACTCCCTCCGCAAGATCGTCCATACGGTGTTTCATTTCGTAGCTTGGTCAGAACTCTTTGATAAACCCTATAGTTCTCCCCCAAGGTTCTCCCGCGGAACAGTACACGTGACCTACATCACTCTGTAGCTGATTGCGTCACCATACCATGTCTCTCAGTGCCATCTATTGCTGTAAAGAATAACCATTTCTAGTGCGGCAGTTGCCCTTTTGCATCTATTAATACCAGGAACTGTAGATAGTGAACTAACTTGGTTTATCAGGCAAAGAATACAACATAGTTATAATAATTTACAGTTCTTGTGACTTCTATGCAAGTAGACTAGCTCCGATCATTTTTAGCACAACTAAATCACTTAGATTAGACAACCAACGTATATTTAATACAATAAATTGAATGTTTCTTCACCTTCATGAAATAATGTTATACTGGTGGACACCGAGCAGTAGGTTGCGTGGCCCACTTATGCCGTGACTATAATGTCTTCCATAATGGATATATCTACAGAGCTTCAATACGAGAGTTCTAGAGGACACGCGAGGAAGCGGTAAGGAAACTACGCAATATGTAAGACAAGCATAAGCAATTTATAGACCCTCAGCGCAACAGCCCATTAAGGACCAGGTCTTCCCACCCAGCCACTGCGTCCACCACCTCTGCCCACTACAGGCATCTTTGTGACACAGTTTAGGTAGTAATTATCGGAAATCATACAGGGTTTTAAAGCAATTAATCACCTAAAATAACTAAAGAAATCTTCCCAGTAGTTTTTTCAGACATGAAGTAACTTAGCAACGCTGTGTTGGGGTTGGTCAGAGATCTCAACCGGCTTCTGGGTGTAAATACGCCGGTCGACGCAGGGTGGTACAATGTTTCGGGAGATAACGAGTGTAACTGGCATTCTGATTGGCCTACACTCGCAGAGTAAAAACGGAAGGACACGGCATGCTACTTGTATACGCTCACGAGACACGCCGCTGCGGTGTTTGTTTATTTATTGACCTAATGAAAGTGACATCTACAGTATCAGCAGTTCCCAGCTTATCTGTCTCTTGTTTTCGTCAAAACTAAAATATCTCCGTAGTAAATGGTCAAAGACGAAAACGATCCAAATACCGAGATCTATCACTGGTGTAGATTAATGTAATGACTTCCCTTCCACCCGGTAACTAACCATAATAGACACGATACTCGTAGAGCTCTTTGTATAATTCATAGCTGCTGTTCTGAGAGTATTAGGTTGAATTCTCATCGCTTCTTAAGGTAACGTTAAGAGCTGTTTTACGCTTCCCTCCAGTCTATAATCCCTTACCTATGTGGGTCGTGAAATCCCCCAAGAGCAGATAAGTTCCGTAAACGATTATTGAGATCTGCCCTCTATTGCACCATTGTCCTGAATTTCACAACATCCCGGTAACCATATCAATTCAACAACATTGCTATCCGCTAGTAACATTGAGTTCTCTGGACATTCACAGACAGTTTAATAGCTGTACTAACACTTAGCACACAGCTGGCCTCGTAAAACTGTGTACATAAATCTCTAAAAGTAACCCCAAACTAGCACTCGTGTTGATTAAAAATATATTACCACCAATGCGATATCACCACTAGTGTAAGAGTGTTAGTTTCAAATGGTTTAACACCGCAATTGTAAGCCAGTGTTTCACAACCAGTAACTTCTCTTCTGGAATGTCAATACTATCCATTGTAGAGTCATAACAATGCATATATTAATGCAACTGATATTTTCACTTTTCATTTTGCACGTGTATTGCAATAATTACAAAATCAGCGTAAAATGATAAACACATTTACAGCAGTAATACAAAATCAAACTTCACACCATTTCACAAATTGTTATCGTACATTAACAGCGAAACAATTATAACCAATGGGAAAACAATCACAACTACACCGACTGCCTACCTGCGTTAATAGACATATGAAAACAATCGTTATTGTGTCCCGTTCTGGGCTCCAACACCTTCGTTTTAATGGTATTCGCGAATGTTCCATTTCTAGAAACTTGGTCATTGCATGTGAGACGAGGTGAAATTTGATTCAGTTAAATTCTATTAATCTTTGCAATGGTGGCTTAAGTGTAACGGTAGTACTATGCTAAGCGATTATAAAGCAAATAAACTTGTGATTAGCAGTAACTGGTGGCCAAGAAACTGTTTTAAATATTAATGCAGTAAAATTACCATGGGCGAATTAAAAGCATGGACAAACCAACCTACGGGAAGGCTGTTCATCGGCAAGTAGACCCTCAATCCAGACAAGATAATTTAGGGACATAGGTTGCTAAATGAAGGTCCTAGACCTAATTGTATGAACTATTTCAAATCTCAAAGTACAGCCTGAAAGACTGTGATACATAATGTAGTGTTAAAAGTAATAGACTTCGGCAGTAGCAGGTTGATCGGAGAGGCGCAATATATCTTCGCAACATGGATGTCGAGCTAGTTGCCAAAGTTGATACAGGTTTTGAGAACTTTACCAAGCAGTCTCGCTTGATTTTCTGGAAAACCTTACGTGATAGAAGTTTTTAAAAAAAAGATTACAGCGTTCAAATTGACACAAAATATTGGGAACATGTAGGTATTTATTTGAAAACATTTTTGATGCAGAGCGATTTAATACGAGTAATAATCAGAAAAAGCATTAGACCACATGGCATATTACGATCATAAAATAGGCATTTTTCCACCTCTTCTTGGGACACATGAAATGTGCTCGTATGGGATTGGTAATGGAGCATAACTTTAGGGATTCTATGGGATCACATTCGTTTCAAGTGACTTATCCAGTTATTTTGACAAATGTGTATGAAATGGAGAACAGGCTCTCGGCCAGACTTTTACATTTCAATTGCATTTCTTGCATGGTTTCATCCTGTATATCTGGCTACAGTTCGTATAAAACAATCAATTTCATTTGTTGTTATTCTGTATTCATTGATCCCACTTAATGCCCATGCTTTTCTACCGTTGGTTAGACCATTAGCCTCTCACCAAAGTGGCCCGGGTTCGGTTCCAAGTGACCGCATGTAGGATTATTGTTACACAAAGCGGCGCAGGGGCAGGTTTCCTCATGATTCCCCGATTTCCCCTGCCAGTTCATTCCGCCGGTGTTCCAACTTCATTCCATGTAACAGTATTGCATTGTACTTTTCTGGACTTTTATTACTTTGTTGTGGTTTGAAATACTTTACACTGTTAGTTTTATACGTCCATCATCTCAAAATGTTATGTTACAGTCAAGGACTTCCACTCTCTCCAAAATCTTGTTATCCAAAATGTTATACTTGCCATAAAAGGCCATACGTGTTTATGTTTTATTCCTAAGTTATTATTTCCCAACCAAGTTTTGTTTATGCACAGAGTATTTTGTAAATCATTTTCAGTACCTAGGTGTTATTAATACTACAAGCTTATCTGAAAAACCCAATAAATATATATTACAATTTTGCATGATTTGTAAGTAACCATGCTGTTTCCTGTATCCTTGAATAGTTTTGCTTGCTTTACTGCCGAGTCGGAGTTGATGTTATTGATTTTAATTACATTTATCTTTGTTTTATATATATTATTTATGTTTATAAGATGTTTTAGTATGTCCTCGTGAAATAATTTTAATAATTTATTTATATTCCCTTAATAGAATGATTTGTTTAACTCGATGGAAGCAAGATTTAAATCTCATGATGATGACGATGATTATGATGGCGTCACTCTTCATGTGACGTCGCCAGTCCTCTCCTTGAAATACTAATGGCTTTTCTTTATGGTTCGATTGTAGCCGTTTACATTTTGCTAATAGAAAAAAGTAGCTTTTACAGGAATAGTGCATTTACCCCCCTATGAATTTCCTATCTAGTATAATGACCCATGTGGCCATGAACTCAGGATATTTCCTTTTTCCATTAAGCTTCACATATCGATGAGTCCTTTTAGCTTCAATTGTTTTTATTACTGGGAAGCCTTAGGAGTAGAGTTGTTTTGGTATTCGGAGCCTGCATGGATGTTGAATCGATACTACTCTACCGCCTACTGCGTACTACAATGTAGATATGAACTGCACCACCGCTGTGTGATTTTTTTACTCTTTACTCCGGTCATTGGCAACAGACTTCAGTCATTGCCTTCGTGGAAAGTGCCATTGGGCTTAGGGAAGGAAAGGCTTTGTCCGCAATATCTGCCGATTCCATTTTCCGGCTGAGAGAAGCAAGAGGAAAGCCTGATGTCTTTTCTCCAGACTCCGTGCAAATGGTATATTTAGCCTTTTTTAATCATTTTTTATGATGCGCCTTCGAAATTCAGTCGACACAAATCTTAAACTGCTAGGTTTCTTATCTAACCAGTGCAATATTTCTTGCGTAAATGTTGGACGAATGACTTTTGGTAGCATAATAATCGATAATCGAAGCATTTCCAAAATAAACTAAATTATCTTTGGTTAATGTGGTTTGTCTAATGTATAAGAATGATAATATCCAAATCCCTATTTTCTCTTATGTAGAATAACAGGAGCTTATTATTGCGGTAGTTAAAATATACAGAATTTGATAAAAATGCAGTTATACTAAGTGATTTAGAAGCTCTTTTCATGTAAAGAACGAAATCTGTTAATCCAACCCGCAGCTTCTTAAAAGTGTGTGCTTCTTTGATCACATAACTGGTAGAAACAAACATCATTACAGTTATGAAGTAATATCATTAGAAGAATTAAAGGAATCTTAGTAGAAGTAAACCCAGAATAAACCGAATGGTCTCCCTTGTAATAAATAGTGAGGCTTGCATTCCGGTGGGTTCGCATTTTTTAATAAATGTCTTTTAAGTACACTTTAATGAATTTTATTAAGTCACATGGATACTATAAATGACTTTCATCTGTATTAATCTAGCAAAAGGTGCTGTACAATCAGGTTTGAATTATGGCAGAGTAATCAACAAAGCGATGCTTACAAAATAATATGTATAAAAAGTAAATTTCTAAGCAAACTAATATATTGGTAACATTCTTAGCACACATTAACGTTTTTTATTGTAGGGTAACACTTTAATGAACATCTTGAGATAGTGCCTTAGTAACAACAGTAGGTATTACTTGTTAGTTAATAGTCACAGAACTGAAATATTCATTCGCCTTCCTATAGAAGTGTTGTTCTGAAGGAGCTTTTTCTATGCAGCACACCTTTAAATACTGCAGCACGAAATCAGAAAATGGTAGGAACTTATTTCATGAATTTGTAACGTTAATGTACAAAGGCTCAAAACTGTGATCTGAACAAACCTTCAATGTAGAGATTAAATACGTAGATAAATGCAGCCTTTACAAAGAGTCATGTCGAGTACATTACGCCGCATTGGAAATTTGAGAGTAATGTATGGTTTGATTGATGGTCGAATTTGGATTTCCCGGAGTTTAATTATATGATACAGGCAGTACTCATTACTTCATTAGCCAGTTAGCCGTTCTGCAGTTACCAATAAATTGACTTGCACAAGCGCGAGCCGAAATTCATATCCCGAATTTGAGTTCGTAAGAAACTAACACAGAAAAAATAATTGCGATGATTTATTATACTTGCGAAGTTTTCCCTCCTTGATTTTGTGTATTTTCTTGGTCTTAAAGAGAACCACCGTCATCATCATCTTCGTCATCATCACGATCCACAAAGATTAGACCTATTGACCTGTTCTGCCTTCAAAGACAATATTGTCCAACCATCGTATTCTTGGCTTGCCGATATATTTGGCTGTAGTCTAACATTGTTTTAGGTAATTGGTCTTCATTCATTCTTGTTATGTTGGTACTAGTTATTCTTTTTTGATGTATTAATTCAGACAACTTAAAAATATGTAGTTCACTATTCTGATGATCTAAGATAGTGACACCAACCACACTTCCTAGCAATTTTATTTCCCTATTTTCTCACTGGGGTGATTTCTCATCTAACATATTTTATATTCTAGCTTGCCGTTTCGTTCCGTTTCTTTTTTCATCTTTCAGGTGTGCTTGTAGGTTTTGTGGCGGTACCAGAGGGATGGTGCTAGTGTTTGCTCTATCAAATAGTGCTCTCAGGAGGCACCAGACAACTGCCGGTCAATGGTTCGTTCATTGCCCAATCTAGGTAGCTCCAAGGTTCCTGAAGCCTGGAATTGTTAGACTTACGCAAGTCTGTCGCCTTCCTGCCTACAGCCCGCAGCCTCTGTGGTTCGTTCACTTCATTTCTGGTGCTGGTAGCTACAATAGATTTCTCTAGATCGTAGTGTACGGGAAGCACCTCTCCGTTGTATTACCTATACATATAAACAAAAAAAAAGTAAGGCCGTTGCACGTAAATGTTTATTCAAAGCTGATGTGAGACTGACTCAATGACTCAGTGACAACTGGCAGAGGGGCACTTAGCACCTCGAGCAAAAGGCAATTTTTTGTTCCTATGCCCTTCACGGAGCCCTTCGGGTGACACGGGGAGACCTCCGAAAAAAACCATGGGTCAGAAAGGTTCGGCCACGGGGATCCAACTTGAGACCTCTCGAATGCACGCTACAGAGTTACCGCCTAAGCCTTCTCGATCGGTTATTTCAAGTTTTACATGTGGAAGAACTTCGGGATTATGAGCTCATGAACTAAATTTGGTTTATTTCTTCTAGCGGAACCTTATTGAGGCATTAAGAAAGTAATATGAGGGTTAAATTTTATCGGCACGGTTAACCAAATATCAAAGGTGGTTTGTAACATACGGCATTTTCTCTGCACCTTACCTTTAAGCTAGTTACTGGCAAGGGCATTTACCAATTAAACCCCTTTAATGCGGTTATCCAAAAACTCGTCCTAAAGTGTCTGTACGTGTCTGTCGAATTACCTCCAGTACTTAAATCTCTTGCCAAGATAATTTCCTAAGTTTCTGGGAGATGCGTCTTTAGACGAGAGAAATTCAGATCACGTCCCGAATGCACAGAGTAAATCAGTGGTTGGAGCTTTGGCGTGTAAGCCACTGATTCGAGGTTCCATTCCCACAGATAATTGTTTATGTACGAGGTTTCTGTTATGAAAGCATTGACTTCATTGGCATATAATTATCGTTATAGCTCCCTTTGACTAAACTGTTGAGTGCTTAATGTAGTGTGTTTGCATTAGATTCTAAATATATTAACTTATAGGTCTAGAACATCGAGAGTGTGTACATTTCGAAGCTCTATGCGCACCTATACGTATCTTTGTCCTCTAATACTCTTAGCATCTGGCCCATAGGTTTGTGTATTTTTTATTCAATGATTGCTACAGATAAAATACACTGCATTTATTAAGGTTTTTACATTGAAATATTTTACCATTTTGGAATGTGCCGAACACTTCAACAATAATTATAATTGAAGGCCAAAAGTCAGCTTTATTGAAAAGCCAGAAGAGTGGTCATAATAAAATTGCTGACGTTTCTGATGATTAGACTGAATAAACTTATTCATTATCTTACTCTCATTCATGATTAAAATTACATGCACGTTAAAGTACTTTGTAAGAAGTAATAAAACCTTATACTTATTCCTTGGCATATTGCGGTGTCGGCTGGCAGCGGCCAACAAAGACCTTGAAGGTCAAACTAGCTCACACCACTACGCGGCAACTAAACAACCTAACGGCACGGTAGAACCAAGCGTTTCTGAACTGTTCGGAAACTTTCGACTCCGAGGTCTCTATGAGAGGTTAGAGAAAAGGTAAATTTCGATAAAAGTCTGTGCTACGTCACTCTTGCTTGTATAAGCTAGTGAGGTGGCGAGAAGCAGCACTTCCTCCGAGTCATTAAGTGCCGAACGAGACAACCGTTAGCAGTTAGACGTGTGTGCGTGCGCGTGCGCGTATGTGGTCGGAGACAGTAGTACACATTGAGTTCTCGCGCCGGGGTGTTTCCTGTGTGAAGCAGCTTTGGTGAATGTGATCATCAGAATCAGTTTGAGATAGAGAAGGACAGTGAAATGCGTGTCAAAGCTAGAATCCAACAGAAAGCTGAGTTGGAGGGTCGCGACGCTGTAGATTGTGTCCACAACCAAAAAAGAGGACGGTGTTTTATGATATAACTTTAAGGTAAATAAAGTGACAGAAAAATCAACTATACATTTAATCGTCATGACAGACTTGTTTGTTCCGTGAGTCAGTTTTAGTGAGGGTGATCGTCAGCAGCAGTTTGTGAGACAGAGAAAAAAGTGAAGTACGTGTCAAGGTCACGTTCGGACAGAACAGCTGTGATTTACAAGGATTTGTAGACTGTGTTAACAGAGATAAAACGGGACTTTGTTACGTGATTAAATAGTAGAAGAGAAAATAGTGTCTGAAAGTGTCAATTATCGTACTGGTGTATTCCAAGTGCGCTAGTTGAAAATGAAAATGATGATGTTAGTGTAACTGTGATACACGACTAAAGGTTGAATGTTAGTTGTCATATGTGACGTGGTTTCTTCTCACTTTTGTGCTAAAATTTTAATTATTTGAACTTTGGTATTTCCTTACTTCAGTTTAACTTTGCGCGAGTAATTAGTCGCCACCGGTCCACCATTGACTCAAAGAAAATAGGCAGTAATGTAAACATACCTTCTGACGTCAGTTTTATATACCTCAAGGCTAGCGCGAAATACAGGCTACGGCCCGATTGCGTCATCTTTGGAACAGCTGATTGAAGAGAACCGACCGAAGCCGAACGTGAATATGACGTTGCCGTTTGGAGGAACAGCGCAAGGAAGTGATATCCATTGAATTGTCACTCATTATTGAAAATAAAAACACGTAAAAAAATACCTGCACAATATTATAGTACGTTACATAAATAATAAATCACATATCAATATAATAAAGATTAACTATCTATCTCAATAGCTGCTGTTATTATCATCAAATTGTAAACACGAGGCACATGATTATTGCCAAACTTAATTCCACTGAAACTGAATATATACATGTAAATGGAAATGTTCCATCCTCAATATTTTGATTTTTAATGGCCCATTGTGACTAACCGATATATTATTATAACTAGTCAATCATATTAAAATAATGGTAATATTGATATGTTGCCTACCCCGGAGAAGCTGGAAGACTTATTTTTCAACATCACTTGTATAAAGTACTTACCAATGTATCCACTTACCTTACATAATATTTATTAATGATGGAATCTATAAATGTTAACTTATTATCAGCGGGGCATATATAGTTTTCTCAGTTTCAGTTTTGCTTATTGCGAGAAAGTTAGGCCTGGTGCCAGTACAAAGGACTCGGCTTACAGGCTACAATTAACATTAACTTACAATTATAAATATTTACAAAGTTTAGTTTTTGGGTTTAACAAAACCCATACGGTGACCATACCAAGAAGTTTTTGGGTGTGGATTTGTCCTTTAGATGGGCATCCCAGAAATTGAAGGAAAATACTAATTAAACTCAGTCTATCAACATTTACCATGCTGGTTTGGTAAATTTGCACATAAATAGCAATTATAACAATAGGCTAAGCTGTGATACCTGTGGTAATTTGTAAAAGTGGAGAAAGAGTTGAGATATGATGTTATAAAGTTGGGTTAGGGTTGCATATTATTATTGATGGCAGGTCTGGATGCTGCCTCTGATAACACAGGCTAAATTTTGATAACACAGGACTCTGTCATTTTGTTCATATAGGTACACATTAACCTAGGTGTCGCTGTCTACATAATTCCATCATGTGTGAGTAAAGAGAGGGGACAAAATTTGACACAAGTATAATATAGTTTTCCCTTTTTGATGAAGGTGGGAAAAATGGAAATGACCTAGCTACTGCCTGTTTTCTAAATTTATTAACTTGGTAAATGTTTGTTAACATTCATTGCATTTAACTGTTGCCAGAATGGTTTAACAAAAACCAAGCAATACCATCTTTAGTTCAACAGTTTTTGGGTTTAGATTTGTCCTTTCAATATATACACACTACAACGTCGACCCATATTGTTCAATTCTACATCTAAAACAAAAGTATAAATACATTCCTTCCAATACCGGTATCACCATTTTACAATATAGGTTATGGATTCTTGAATAACTTCACTGAAGGATTAACCATTTCTTAAATCACTTAAAATTACACACTATAAATGAAAATTTAGTTTAATAGTTCAACTAAAACAAGTAGATCTTACGAAAACCAGGCGAAAAACTGTTCAGTTGCTCAAAAGAAACCGTTAAAAAGTGCAGCGAAAAACATCTGTTATAATTCTCGCACTACAACAAGAAAACCACTAAAAAATTAATTTTGATTAATTTACAATATTTACAAATAAACACAATCACTGAAACAGCATACACCACCACTAATTCACTTTCAATTAAACAAAACTAACACGTGTTGCACCATAACATTCCACACTGGTAGCCATGTTTGTTAGCATGCCAGGTTCTCGGCTATCAGCTGATTGGCCCGTGGCCATAGCCTGAGATTCACGTCAGCCTCGTATATACCTTGCTCATTTGCGGATAGTGCAGAATGTGGAAAATATAGTTATAGCATGTGTCAACTTGTTTCAATGAGAGAGATTTGCTGCAACATATTTATACATTTGTTTTCACGAAACGTATATTTCAGTGTTACTGTTTGTTCTACATTGTCTGAAGAAAACATCCTATTGCACTGCAGTTATTTACGATTTCATGAATGAATTTCTATTTCAGTCATGGAAAACTGTATGAATTATATGTTGAAGTACGATTAGGGAAGGATATGGCAATGTATTAGGTAAAAGAAAGGCGAGTAGAGAAAACTGGTAATTTTGTCTGGCCTTTACCACAGGCACATTTAATTGCAGTTGCTGAGATTCGAACTGGTGACATTTGACTTCAAATAGATTGCTGGCTTTGGCTGAGGTGCCTCCAAAATGGATATGAAAACTGGTTTAAGAATGACGTCGGTTATTTTACTTGTAAATTATTTACTCATAAAAGAAAAGCCAGTTGAGCAAACCATGTGAACGTTACATTGTGTAATAAAATGGATTGCTTACGAACCCTCTCCAGGAAAAAATTTACATTGTTGCAGGTGCTGGGATTCAAACTGGGGACGTTGAATGGATGTCCAGTCCATTGCTTACCGCCCTAATGATATGGGCTATTCGAATCGCTTCAGCTGTGGTATAACCGAAGGAGATATGAAAACTGGTTTAGGAATTACACGGGTTATTTTGCTTGTAAACTACTCGTAAAAGAAAGTGGAATGGTTTCAATGCTTTAAGATAAATTCATTATAAATTACGCTGTGTGTATTACAGCAATATTATTTAAATATTTACCTAAACGGCTTTCATATTTACCATTACTTTTAGTTCTATCAACTTTTCATTAGATGCAGGGCTCATGTTGCCACTTGAGTAACATCCAATCCTCTATTTATTTTCTCAGAATATTTGCCTTTGTGGGCATGCGCACGGATGTTCATAATGCTTTTATTTTAATTAGAGATTAGCAAGATCCATTCGTTATGTAGAGTTTGTTTCATATTATAAGGCCATATTAAGTACAGATGTATCAAAGCTTTACAATAGATACTATTATACCACGTACCTATTACATGAAAAGAGAAATATAAATCAAAGGAGTCACTGAATTTGCCAATGGCAAAATTTTCATCATGTCCAATACCAGGGTAACGCCATTTCGTATCTCCATATGTATTAGAAAGGTAAAAACAAGGGGAGAGTAAACAAAATTATAGTCGCTCTCTGTGGTAACAAATGCAACATAGTTGGAATTAGCCCAAGGCTTAGCAACAGATGAAAACCATAATATGCTTTCCATAATCCAAATTCCCTCTCTCTGAAATCCAATGCAATCTAGGTGCGACAGAAGTGCTTTGAATGCAAATTTAATCTCTCATCGAGAACATAACACGCAGAAAAAATATTTTTCCATCAGCAGGTACTACCAGAGAGTGAGTATTCGAGTAGATATACCTCTTGATACCCTAGAGAAATTCACGAAGCGAGCAGTGCTACGTCAAAAATGTGAGAACACTTAGAGATATCCAAAATCGAAAGATAATTTTAACTTAAGAACACCATTGCTGTGACAACATTTTGGTGTGGTGTTTTCTTGTATATTGGATCATAAATTAGCTCTCCTGCAAATTACGTAAATAAAAACATAATGTGGCTAACAACAATGTGGCAAATCCTGCTCCAGTGTGACAAGTGACAAGTCTAGTTACCTTTTCTGTCACTTTATTTTTTTACAACTGAACAACAAATACTTAGTTCAGTTTTATCGTTAACCAATCTATAATTTGTTGTGACCTTGCATCTCATAGCTGTTCTGTCTTATCTTAACCTTGAAAAAAAAAGCGCTAACACTTCTCGACCATTCATGCAAAAAATTTCGACGATACTCACATAAAGCTGTTCCAATACTGCCTACATCTCCGACGCCACGATTAAATGTTTGCAACTGTGTCTGACGATACACACATTCCTTCAGCACTAGCTGTGCACAGACTTAAACCAACTGAGTGTTAGCAGCTGTCTCGTTCAACACTTGACTTCAAAGTACTCACGTCTCCCACCGTCCTCATTTGCTTATATACGCGAAATTGACGCAACAAGGATTTTTCTCTAAATCTACCTTTTCGTGAACGTAAATAAGCCGGCAATCGAAAGTCTCTCAAACAATCTAGAAACGCTTTGTTCTGCCCCACTCATAGCCGTCTTTGTTCTGACCGCTCCATTGATATCGGGTCAAATATTTATAAGCAGTGGTGTGAGGGGTTACCTATCTGACGAAAGAGTGCAGTTGCTTGGGGAGTACACTGGTGTAGCAAGGCTCGGTTTAGAGAGGTCAGGAAGGCGGGCATGCAGTGCGGCAGTTTCGCCCGATATAGGTAGAGGGAGATTTTTGTCGATTTTCTCTGCTCAAGTGCATTCATCTACTGTAAGAGGCTCAACAGCTGCATTCCAATATTACCCAATTGTACTGGACAGAGCAAGGAACTTTTCGGTTCTTTGTGCTTATAGAAGAGAGGGATATGGGGAGAGCTCCAATTGGTGACCAGATCTAGAATGTTTGCACAAGAATGGACGCGGTTCCTATGTCCAGTAAAAGTATCCAACGGTGTCTGAACTCAACTACAAGTCCCTAACGATTGCCCCCATGAAGACGAGTTCTGGCTGGCCTTCCCAACAGATGTCAGCCTTCAGATATAAACATAAAATTAAGGAATTTAAAAAATAATCTAAAGGTGAAAATTGGTAATTTTAGAAGTGGCACTTTGAAGCTGAATGCAAACATTGCAATAATACCTACTCCAGTATACCCTGTTTGGCTTACCTAGTCTCAGGTCTAAAGAAAGAGGAAGATGAATCTTGAAAAGTCAGACAGGTACTCTTCTTTCTGTTCCTATTGTCATGGGGAAGATAAAATAAAATTCAACTGCTTCTTTGCAATCATTGCTAGACTGAAGAGGCAAGTATGAATAGACTTACCACGTTTCTGTCCGCAAAACATTTTGTACCCCCTGCCTAAAATTGGCGCGGTAGGAGAGACCTTCCAGTTTTATGGTCCAAGAGACAAGCTAAAGCACCGGAATTATAATAATTATACATACATTATACAAATGCTGTTTTTCAATCAATCGATTGAATTAGAAAACTGAGTTGTGTATAGATTCTGTCACAACTAATCGTAGTGTGAGTTTTAATATACTTTCTTAAAAAAATCACCGAAAAGAACAAACACGAAAGGATCTTAAAGCTTACAGCAATTCTTGTTTTGCTCCATATTAAAGGGTTAGTAAATGCTTGTGCTTTTCACACAACATTGTGTTTCACATTATATAAAATTCTGAGTTTGAGTGACCTCGTCAGAACATTAATAAATAATGAAAACGCATTGACTCATAAAGTGAGCAGCCTTCCTGGAAGGCACTTGCAAACAAACATCTTCCTCCACACCTTACAATGAAGTTTGTCCTACATTTTTGACATCCTCATTTTCACTATTATTTTCTCCCTCCCCAGACGTCATTTACTGTTATTTTCTCTCAGCTTTGCTTGCGTGTGGAACTCCTTAACTTTGCACGACACTTTGCGTGTTTGAACAGATTTTCACTGTTATTCTTTAATTTAAACTTTCCTTACTACAGACTGAGGTACCCACCATGCCTACCTCAATCAAGGCCTGAATAAGACATACATACTGTACTTCCCCAATCTCTTTACTGCATTTGTTACCAAGGTGGTAACTGGGCCAGAGATGGCACCAGTTGAGGCTAGAAACAATCCATCTTTGATACTGCACTTTAGATGTTTTCTCTGCTTTTGGGCGTATGTTAGCTACTCGAACTACGGTAGACACAAAATTTAATGGCAGCCGATAGGTGACCATTTGACAATAAGGTTATTCCCTTTCCTATGGCACAAATATACATTTTGTGGGCGCAAATGATATTTGTATTACCGGCCTTACGGCGTAATTTCACAGCATGATTAACTATACAACACCGCAAGGCGTCACAAGCCTTTGATTGGGTGTTGTGAGAAGCTCCTCTTGCCATGCCACATTAAATTTTGTGTGTTATAATTCTGGCTTTCGTATTTTAAAAGTAAACCGGTTATCTTACTAAATTCGTAATAGGGCAACAAAAATGCTTTTCCAAGCAGCTCTAAAATTGGGGATTATGAATATTGTTAGCCAATTCTAAAATAACTTCCCTTAAAAACAATTTTGCAACTTAGAAATTTGGGAGAGGTAGATACGAAATAATTGTTAAATTAGGCAGATATTTAATAGGACCTTAAGAATTGATAAAGTAGCATTTGACCACCACTGCAGTGTATCTGCCTCAGATTCAAGAGGTCCTGAGTTCGCATCTTGTTTGGGGTGAGTTACTGGGAAAAGGTTAACTTCAGGATTTTCCCTTATTCTGGGAAGCTGAATGTCTGGAATACTTGGGCCCATTTCGTTCATTCACTATCCGATATGGCAAACCCGTTTAAAACATGTAGAGTGTCAAGTAAAAAAGCAGCATTAGCTTTAATTTTACGAAACACTTGTCATATTCGAAAAGAAATATGAATTCTTATCAGTACTCACAAGACTAAGAGAGTAATTCGTGGTACGTTGTAACTTACGGCGTAAAGCTCCAGCTCCATTACCCGCCTTTATTATATTTATAATTGCTACATCAAAATGCATATTACACTTATCTGGATTGAAAGAAGCAAAGAAATTCCAGAGAGATTCCTGATCTAGGATTTATCATATTTAGCATCCTTCTGTGCATCATAACCTGCTGCTGTATCGTGTTTTCCCACGACGGATATTGTGTTACAGATAGCGTTGTGCATTTATTTCTGAGATTTTTACTGCTGCACGCATCTGCCCCGGCAAGTAGGTTTCCTGTCGTTCAACCTACCCATAGGCAGCGAGTTTCCCCTAAATAAAAAAACCTATCCATCAACCGATAGTTTAGGAACGGAGTGTCTGTCATACGAGTCCAGACTGCTTCTCTTGACAGGTTAAGCACGTTACGATGCATGTAATAAGTGAGAAAAAATATTAGAACCGCGTCGTTTAGGAATTTCAGCTATGTTGTGAGTGTATTCGTCCAGAACTTGAGTCAGACATCAGCAGTGAACGAAAAAAACTGCAGAAACACGTAGGGTGGCTAAGAATTGTGGCTTTAGTAATAAGTATCCCAATGTTTGTTCATTTCAGATTTAGGTTATTTTCCATTATTATGTGGTTGAAACTGCTAATGAAACAATAAAGAGCACTATGGTGTTGTTCAGAAAGTTTTCATTGGAAATATTTTCTTGAAGAACCTTCTTTCAACTAGCTTTAGATGTTTGCAAACGTGTTTAGCTCTGCAAGTTGTAGCAATATATGTATGTATGTGCTGTGTTACCCACGTTTTGGAGCAATATGTCACAATGTTCCGCGTCTTAGGTGTAACAGTAGAAACTGATATTTTGATACATGTTACCTTAATATGTATCCATTTTTGTGTGTAAGTTGCCTTTTTCTCTTCCTTTAACAGTTTTACCACAAACCGACATTTTTTGCATAGTCGTAACTGCGCCGGGAAATGAAGAATGCCTGTGTAGTAGACTATCTGTTTTTCTTCATGCTTCAGCGCATGACCTGACTTAGGTGATGTGAAATCATTGGCTCTGTAAACGCATTTGAACTCAGTCCCGATACAGCATTCGTTTATAAATTTACTGTAATCAATTAAAAAAAGCAAAGTAATAGAAACCCAAAGTTAAGTGAGCGAACACCATTGCTCTTGAACAATTGTTCCATGGGCTTGTAAGCCACTAATACTACCTTCGATGTTAAAGCAGGCATATAAATTGAATATTAAAAAAAAAACACTAAGGAAAAACAACCTAGAAATGGAAGACAGCCGAAGTATCTATCTCTCCATGTAATATTTAATTGCTAACATTACATTTGCAAGTAAATGTTTGATAAGCCATAAACGGGAGTTCCAGGTTCGAACTTATGCTCCCCTTTAAACTCGATAATGTGCACCTGGTGCGTAGCATTAGTGACTGAATCAAATTAGGCTATTAGCATTATAATTTGCACGTGTATGTCTCGGACTGTAATTGAGCGGAAAACGTCGAAGTTCTAACCTAAGTGACGTGGTTCACAATTCATTACATGATGATTAAAACTAAAATATAATGGCTGACTGTCATAAAACAACTCTTCTAAGAAAATGCTGAAGGTTTAATTTTATCACAGAAGTACTTTGAAATACAAATAAACGTGAAATAATATATACAAGCTTCACAAATATACAGGTTCGAATTCTCTCATTTCTAGCCATACTGCCTCCAACAATGGTCAATATTTGATTGACCACCAGGTTTAATTCTCGTCTGGAAGATAGAATATTTTCTACCTACTCTCTACTCGCTGGTTGTAATAATTACGGAAATGAATGTAATATGATTCAAACACAAGAATTAAAATATTCGTACTAATTCTTGCCATAAGTAGGTTAACATCAGAGTATTGCTTTTAAAGTGAAAATTGTTGAAATTACACTATAATTAAATATATATATTGAAAATAGACGTGATCCATCAAAATATATTCTCTAAAAATGACAAGCACATGTACATCCAGTGCATTTTATACTGCTCAGATGAGTGTTTTTTGTGTCCTCGTTACATCACTGACGATGTATTTTTGCCTTTCAAATCAAGCGACGAATCAACATCCGAAATGTCATTCAAAATGTTGTTCTTGGTAATAGGAAGAAAATAATATGGAAAGAGGTCCCATAACAGAATCGCAAACTTTCCAGCATATTCGGTAGGTAATGAGTATTTAAAACGCTAAATTAAGTAAAAATTGAAGCTATTAACAGTGAAGCAACAAGATTCTAAAATAAGATATCAACATACTAAGATAAGTGAAGTTTTTAGTTTCTAATTTGTTCTTATTTTAGAATTTAAAACGCTGTTATCATTACGAAAATGTGACTAAAGCTTTGTTGTGTTTGTCAAGATATCTATGTTATACAAAATTATATAAAAATAAATAAATTAAAGGATTTTCACGTCATACTCTTAGAAAATTGTCTTTCCCATGTAAACATATTCAGTATATTGTTTTAATAAAATTTGAAATGGCAAATTTTGTCAAAATAAAACATAAACATTTTTGTATGTAAATGATAAAATTGGAAGGGGGATTTTTCTTTTAATATCTATGTGTGGCATCCTCGGAAGGTACTGAAATTGTTAATTTGGTGTTTGATTCACTTTTTATTCTCAAGTTATTAATGTTCGCAGGCGCAAGCGCGCACTCCACAAAAACACACAGGACAACTCCTTCTGCCCATGCCCTTTTTGGATTCGGAGCATCCCCAAACGTGCTAACTAGGGACAACCAAAAAGAAACCTATGTCAGCTCCATCAGCCGAACTGCGTACTCCCAAACGTGAGGCTCGCAGATTACCGGGGAACCTTCTCACTCGAAATCAAGCGTGGATTGTAATTTTATTGTTGCTAGCTGTTTACTAGCCCTCCTTCATTTACCGATTTGATCTTACGATTGGTTTAAACAGAAAGAATTAAAAGTACCTACTGCTCTCGCGGTTATATACTGTCAGGAAGAATTACCATAAAAAAGCTGATTTTGTTACAGCTTCGATGACGCACACTGCATGGTTATTGATATTTGATTTGAATTCCTCTGCTCATGTAAAAAGGACTGAAATAAGAGTCAGCGAAATACATGAAAATCTTTTCTACGAGAGCCAAACACAGGAACTACCGAGTTCCAATGGCTGCAGCTGTAGCTAGCTACCTGTGTGAAGGTATTCCACGTCACAATTCTGTATGTGATTTCAATCAACGCTTACCCGTTCCTTTTTAACCTTGCTGCAGCTCCTTGACATTGTTTTCACTGTTAAAAGATAACGCTAAAAGCATGTCTTTGAAACGAGGGCAAAGTACCCATGACTGTTTTCTTTTTTCTCTCTTTTACATAAGGTATAATCTGTGGGTGACCACCTCCGTATCGCAGTGGTAGCACGCCTGGTTCTGGCCGGAGGGCCCGGGTTCGATCCAGATGGGAGGTCTGGCATGGGGTACACTCAGCCTCGTTAGGTCCTGGAGGTGCCAATTGAGGAGCTACTTGATAAAGAAGTAGCGACCCAGGTCACGCTGGTCACGTGGGGAGGACTCGGGGCGCTGAGGCCATCCCATCTGCGCCCTATTTTCATTACGTCTGTAGTGAGGACAGAGGTGGGGGTACAGCAGCCTGGCGGTAAGCCTTGGCCCGCGATGGGCTATCGCACTAGGAGTTTGTAATTTGTGGTCTGTGTAGATGTAGAATTTCGATATTTGCTAAAGCACCTGGTGGGATATAGGCAGATGAATAAAACAATTGATTTAGTGAAATATGAGTGTTGCATGTCAGCTTTGGGTATAAACTAATGTTACGATTTCCTACCGAAAGTAACAAATACCTGAAGACTTAGTTCCTAACCGTAAATAGTTTCCCACATTAATGTTATCTAAGGGTGTTCAATATTAAGAAATTAAAAAAATGAAATTGAGCTGAGGAATATGTTTATAACATTTACCTTAAATTGAGATAAACATGAAAACGAGAAAGAAGCTAAGATAAAGCATGAAAAACACCATAAAAAGGAAAAAGAAACAGTGGTTATTTTAGCGATATTGTTTGTCAGCGTCACTCAGGCCTGTGTCCTGGCCCCCAAACTTTCCCTTCTGCACCCTTGGTAGTTTGGCGGTGTCACTGGGTAAACCGCACCCACTTGTCAGATGGGGAACATTTAATTACAAACATTGCTCTCGGTCCGCCCAGGCGTTATTATCTCGTTCATCAAAAGGCGTACCCTACGTCACTCGTTTCAAGTATCGCCAACTACCGGCCTTTGAGATCCATCGCCAAAGCGGAGGGCTACAGAATGCGTGCGTCAGTAATTCATTACCATCCTGATGGAGAAAACGTATCTATAACAATGTGACTTTATCACATACTGGACGAAAAGGAAGCTTTTAATTGCTAACTGATTTACACAGTCTACCATCGCCATATTATATTTAGCTCATGAGTCGCTTAAACTGAGGAATGCAAGATCTTTGCAAACGTTTCCTTCTACAGATATTGACGAAAGTCTTCTCAAATTACTTTTGAAATCAATATACCCAACATTATGCGCACTGTACATAAGTCTCGGGTTCTATGTATAGTTAAGCACCAATAGTGCACAATAATGATCATTAGTTCTTCTACCCAGTGTATTACAATGGCGAGAAAGCCGAAGATCCGTAGTTTAAATTCCAACTATGGTATTGAAGTTTTCAATCTAATTCTTTCCAACTTTAGCTTACACACAGTGTGTGAGAGAGGACAAACAGTTATTATCGTTCATTCCTCTAACCTAAATATTTCTGAAACCGAGGACAAAGTATAAAAAATGCAATTTCCAGAACCTTATGCCAAAAGAGCGGCTTGCTACAGGTATTTAGATGGTGCACTTAAAAAAAATCTGATGTGTTGCACTCACATGACTGCCTCTACTCTTGTACTAACCATTCTTACAAACTCTTAGATCCAACCCTTCTTCGGGTTAGTTAAGATAAATATTTGTACAAATTATCTTATTGCTTATTTTCTTGTGGGTGCAAGGGGAATGTTAGAATACAGTAGGCTTGGATCGATAATAAAATCTTTTAAAGCTTTGAGAACCCGTTCTCTTTGCGTGCTTAACATATAAAAAATGAACAATGATATTCCATTTCACAAAAGTTTTGTTTTCCGAAACTGACACGAATAACAAGGAATATCTCCGAAGCGGCTCACTCTAAAAAAAATTATATGGACACAAAGTTAAGCTTTTGTCTATCTCCTACGGTTTACGAGTTATTCAAAAGTCATCCAGAGTAAGCAGGACTACATAGGCTATAGCCAGAAAATTCAAAATATGCATTTCATTTGTCATACAAATATCTTAAACATATGACATTTTAATCGAAATCGTTTGGACTATTTTCAAGAAAATCAAAATTTTTGAAAACTTTTCTATGTAAACGGTAGTTTAGAGTGGGGCTATTTTCTTCAACATCTTCGTGTTGCATCCTTGAAAGACATTAAATTTAAATACCAACTTTGGTTTTTAACCGATTTTCCGTTTTTGAATTGTACTGTCCACGGACTGACAGACACATACATACACACGGACCTTTTTCTAAAAATACTTCTTTTTTTTTGGATTCAGGGGGTCTCAAAATATATATTTCCGGTGAAATCTCTACATAAAATTTTTGGGTGGAATACAATACTTCCTTCTACTTACCAGTAGAGAAAGTAATGATAAATTAACCAAAATTCTCATAATCCCAGAGCGCGTTTGTTTAATCTGGAGAACCGTAGTTTTATTTGATCCTAAAAATGATGTTTTTAAAAAGTATCTTAGAGAATCCTATTCCCATTTCAGCTCCTTCCCCATGGGATGGTACAAGCCCAAGGGGGCAGGGGAGCCGGTTTCCGAGCACGAACCCGAAGGATTGGGAGAGGAACCGGGCTGAGGCATTCTCCGCCAGGGTGCTTCTGAGAAAATGTAGGGACCCTGCCCTCTGCTCTGTTGGGCCAATGTTTCGGCCGCCGTTCGGATCCTTTCGCCTTATCCATCCTCCCGGGGATGTCCCGTCAAGGACAAAGACACCAAAGTTTGTCGTTCGGTCGAGGTGCTAAGTCCCCTTCCGTAAGTTCTCATTGTATCATTCCCATATAAAGTGTGCAGTAAGGTGCTAGTAATTCTATTCGAACAGAAACGTGGTTTGCTAAGTGCCTTTAAGTTGTTTCAGAAACATGGTGCGCTTACTGAATTTGCTTAAGCCTCAAGCAAATGCGAATGTGTGCTCAGAATTTATCTTGCTATAAGTTTAATTTCCTGAGAAATGTCAAAGGAAAATGAACGCGTAATAGATAAATCAAACGGAATGTTCCCTTTGTACCAGCAACTCCATCAAAGGAAAACAGAAACGCAGACACGTCTAAGCAAACGAATGAACTGAAATGAATGTGTGAAACATGTGTATGTAGCAAAAAATCCTCCACAAGTTATACGCTGGGGACATAATGGTGGGTCAATATACGAGGTACTGGACAGTGTCGATTAATCAAAATGCGACAAGCTAACAACGGGTGCCCCTGACAAATGACGCGATTTTCCGCGTGCACTTCTAATTTATGACACACACTTGATGTCTGCTGCAGCTGTCCATACCTGCCCCAGAGACAAATTCCTGATAACAAAACCTTGCACACACTTAACGCTATTCGTTTTTATCTTGAGTTCTAAAGGAAGAAAAGCCCACAGTAGTGCAAGTGGCGTTCAAGTTAATCCACTCATCTTCTCTTAATAATACAAATAGAAATGTATTCACATTAAAATGGGCCGTCCGTCCCGACATATCAGTCACGAAGTCTCAATTGAGATGAGTGCCATTCATCATTTTGACGTTTTTGAATGATTTGCACTTAAACGAGAAGCTGGATAAAAACGCAGTAACTGTGGGGATCGACAGTGCCTGCAAAGAAATGTATCGTGACGTCGCACTTGAATAGATGTTTAAGATGTTGAATCTTATAAATAATTGAAAGGTCATTTAGAGTATTTTATTCTCTTTGATACGCATCTTATAGGTCAAGTGGCATAAAAGTTAATCTGAGTTCTTCAATCACCTGAAATGATTATCACTTGAAAAACAATTCATGGAATCTTGATCTAAGATCAAATATGACTTGAATTTTATCCAGCTAACTTGAAATTGAATCAGCAGAACTGGAGAACGAATACATAAAGACGGCTTTAAATAAAATAAAATTAAAAGTAATGCATTTTTGTGGTCATTTGCATAAAAGTAGCATTATTTCAAATTTTACTATGTCATTTTACAAAAGAAGCTAAAACTGACTATTCCTAACGTACAACATTTTTCTCAAATGTAAATTTCTTGTATTTGAGGCTTACTTCTTGAAACATGATAAATAGAAATAAATTTGCAATTGTGTTCTTCAAATTTAAGATATTAGGCTCAGTGTGTTAGGCTTAGCATGCTTTGATCCCGTTATTGGTAAAATATAAAAATAGAAAACGATTTCTAAAGTAAACACACAAATAACCTGGAAGGCCCTTTCTATTCCACTATTCTTATACTTTTCAATTACAACATTCACTAATATGTTTCTTTCTTTCTTTTCTTTTTTTCATTTTTCTTCATCATTGGTGAAATTTAGCGATCTCTCTTGCTTCTTGTTTTGCGCCATTTTCCTATTGTACTGCGCTCTGTCGAATGCGTCCAAAGTTGAAAAACAGGTGACAACTACTTCTCGGAAGCAGCAATTTTCAGCTGTTTTACCACGTTGCCAAACGTTATTTTGCAAGATCAGACCTGAACTGAGACTCGGTGATTAGATTAGTTTTATAGAATGCGATTGTGTACTGACTCTCAGTTGATGTTCAGATCTCAGATGAAATCTGATCTTCAGTCGGCGATATTTATGCTACCTGGCCTTAAGCAGTTAATCTAACTTTAGTGGACACATTACTTCAGGAATTACGCACTTAACATTGGTAAATTCTAACTCTGAGAACAGTTCCTTTCATTCACATTAATTAATAATACTGAATGAATGTTAACAGCTAAATCATAGGTTACAACTCACAGATCGCGAGAAATGGTAGGGTTTACTTTATTTATACTAATGTATCATCTTAATAAATCAAATTAAATATCAATGACAGCTTGAGCTGTCTACATCTGCATTAATTAGAATAAAGCAGCTTAAAGAATTTACACATACTTAGTAAACTAAATTAATTAAATACACAAAGGTTGGCACAATAATTATTTTTACTGACTTAAATTCCACCTGCATACAGAAGGTGTAACTCACAAGGAAGTTTTCTTTAAATGAAACTTAAATGCTTATGTACCTCTCAATGAAAGCGAATTGTAGGATAAATACTAAAGCTGATACCTAATTTCAAGAAAATTCATCCTTTTGAAACCACACATTACATTGGACAGTGTTGTTCTCGATTTTCACAAAAATGGCTCTATTTGAATAAAATGCCAGGTGTTTAAAATATTTACATGGCAGATCAGGTGTATGTATGTTTTCTGAGAATTGTGTGTAAGGTTATCCTGATTCTGAATGAATGTTGTGTAATTTGTAAATGGTAAGAGATAGACAAACAACATACTAAAATGTATATCTGGATAAAACACACAACTAATGTCAAGTACGTTTTCTAGCATTCAACATTTCCGAGGTACTTTTATTATTATTTTGAAGTGTAAAATACTTCATGGCTTTGTGTTAAAGTCGCTACTCTTTTTCTCTCTGTGTAATGGTTAGGAATCAAGCATACTTTAGTTAAAGTCAATTTCCTGTTTAGCAAGACACAGAAGCTTTGCTTAACGGTAACGTTCGGTTAGTTATAGCTGTGCGATAGACCATTCCTTCCCTATCGGATAAGCCATAAGGAACTGTAGGGACTTTGGTCAGGCAATTAAGCGATAATACCTAGAGGAGATAGCAGAAGAGGATTTAATGTTCACCCCCAACTTGATTACCACCCCGTTGTATTTACTTTTCCTCGTTTAGCCCGTCAACAGCTTATAATGTCCTTATTCGTTTCTTGGGCACCTTACACTCCGTCCCAGAATATTTTCAAATTAATACTCCATGGTTAACCCTCCATTTGGCAACATAGATGTCTAGTCAAAGTTTTGGAACATTGTACAATTGTTTTGTTATTTTCATACTATATTGGCAATCGAACAATAAAATGAAGGCACTGATAGCTACTTATAAGTGTATCAATTCATTTCAGTGTTATTGTAGTACCTTTTCTGTTTCTTTTATAAAAATAAAAATGCATAACGTTATAGTTTAATGTCATCTCACTGGTTATTTTACGTGGGCCCACCCCATCCCTTAGTACAGCCACGTTTGGCTGCAGAAGTTGGGATTAAACTGACGTCGTTGGGCTTTTAATGGATGCCCGGTCCATTTCGTCTGGCCCAATCGAATTAATTCCTTTAAGGTGATAGGAGTGGCGTTTTAAGCAAAATGACTCACGCTGTAGAGGTTAATGCAATGCCAGATTAATTTTACACGCGTCTGCAGCAGGTACCTTTGGATTTTATGGATCATTCCATGGAAAAACTTAAGACAATGATATCTCACAGTGTGTATTTAAATAGTGAGAATAGGTTCAACAGTGACGCAAGTCATTCAGAATGAAAAGGACTTCAGGCCTATTTACGCGAAAGCATCACTTATATTGTGCAATTTTAAAACATTTTATTCTTCATGGAATATGTGACGTGTTATGTTTTAATCGAAACCACTAGAACTAGTCTGGAGAACATGCCATTTAAAGACAGCACTTACTAAGGAATATTTGGCATGGAAGAAACTTTGTGCACCCCTTCCATGAAGAATGGTGGATTATGTTATCCTGAAGACATGATTGCATCCGAATAATGTGTTTACACTGTCTCGCCGTGTATGTGTGATACGCTCGCGTAAACAACTGGGCAGTTTTACACCCTTTCCGATAAGTTTCATGGGTTTGTCAGGTAGCAAATATGTGTGTTTATTGGATAGACTTAAAATTATATTCCTGTAACTGTATTGTCAAGAATAAAATTTATATCGAAATTTCTTAGGGCAATGTGTCTCTTAATTAAAGAACTCAGCCAGAAAAGCAAATCTTTTACGGGTATTCGTAAAATAATTTTGAAAATAAGCTATAGGAGATAGAGAAAACTTGTGATAATAATACACTGCACTTTGGTTTTACTGTAACGTCCATACAACATTATAGACCATTTGACTTTTAAGGACGTGTATAAACACCAAAAAGGGAAGAAGACGTGATGTAGGTAACTCGCTCCAGTCGATTTTCTAACTCGAACAGTTCGGATTATGAGGGAGACAGGCTACTCACATGTTCATATTTAATGAGCTTACATTAACCCTTACAGCTACTTCCTGTGTAACAAGAGAAATAAAGAAGAAAGCAGTGAATTACTCCAACACCACTATGGTATAATCGGCTTCGTGGAGTTTATGCGAAAATATGTGCAGTTTACGCTAGATGAAGCGCGAATGGACAGGAAAGCCCTGATAGAGAACATCGGGTGTGGTAATCTGTAGTAGTGACTCTAAATCCAAACTTAGGTCCGTTCGTTCGGCACAGACTGAGGACAGGTCTCTATGGACTCACATTGTTCGCAAATCCATCGTTCCTGTAAGCCAGGAGAGAGGAGTGGGGAGGGAGTGTCTGTAACCAGGCTTAATTCTCATCAAAACGCCAACAAAAGGACCTACCCCAGCTGGTGCTGTAATTCTAAAACCTCGCAGTAATAATGCGAATTAATTTATAACGCTTTCAACAAGAGCTTCTGTTGCAGCAGTGACGGAGCCTGTTGCTCGGAGCAGCTGCTCTGCCTGATAGTGACTGATATTATTCTGTACATTCTCAACCAGCTTCTTGGAGATAGGCCACATGTTTACAGCACTCTGCGAACTTAATTGGCTCGAATATAATGTTTTCTACCAACATTAACTTACTAATATTATATTCATTTTGAAAGTAATAGAGTCTAAAGTAAGGTTTGTGTCATCCCGTTACCTAGAAGATATATTTTATATCTGTCCCCCCTTCCTAAAACACTTGCATGTCTGCTAAAATCTTCTTTAAAGACATAATCAATGCTTCCCTTTGTAACACAATTTTAATAATTTAATGTTGCACTCACATGACTTTCTCTAATAAGTATTCTTACAAACTCTTATTCCTCTATCTTCTTTATGTCAGCCGCGATAAACATTTACATATGTTACTTTATTACTAATTTTCTTGTAGGTGCAAGGAGAATTTGGGAATACAATAGGCTTTTAAGGCTGGTCGCTATGTGAAGGGTTCGAAATTCCATTCTTACATGACCAATAGAGAAAGTAAATAATGACTTTCCATTTGAGAAAACTGTCGAAATTAATATTTCACTCCAGAAAAAAATACATTTGGACATAACTTCTGCTTCAAAGACGTCTACATTTTTTGTGCAGTAAAATTTTGTCTCTCTCATGCGGTTTATCAGTTATGCAAAAGCTATCGAGATTAAACAGGACTACATACCCTATACCCAGAAAATTCAAAATATATGTTTCATTTTGCATAAAAATATCTTAAATATATCACATTTTGATCAAAATCCTTACATTTTTGAGAAAACAAACCTTTTCGAAACATTTTCCGTGCAAAGGGTAGTTAAGGGTGGAAGAATGTTCTTTAAAATCTTCTTGTCGTATCCTTGAAGGGTATTAAACTTAAATATCAACTTTGGTTTTTAGCCGACTTTTCGTTTTTGAGTTAATGCTGTTCACAGGAGACACACAGACATACACATACAGAACACCTAGTACATACACATAAATACATGAACCTTATTCTAAAAATGTTTCTTTTTATTCAGGACGCCTCAAAATACATATTTCTTGACATCGACATTTGGGGTTGGAATACTATATTTGCCCTACTTACTATACATAGTATAGAAAGTAAAAATCTGATAAATGCCTCATATAATGACAACTTTACATATATTCATTATTAAAGGCCGGAGGGTTGTGCGCTGACAGGCGATACAGCTAGTTGTACGCGGAGTATGAATGACGTCAGAAGTACAGCACGGTCATCAAATTGCAAACAACTGCCACTACAAGCAAGGGTCGAAAACAACATACCATAATACTCTGCAAAATGAAGTATTGTTTTGCCAGACGCAAAGTTAAGGTGTAGTATAACCCAACTGTTTTGTTCCTTCTCGCAGTGAGCTGCAGACGTGGAGTGATAGTGTTCTTTAGTGTTCATATGATGCTTGTAAGGTGTCTGCAGTGAGGCGGTTTTCATGGTCAGGCTGTACCTACCTGCAGTTGTTTACATGCACGAGCGATAACAGTAAGGTCCATGTACAGTATACTTATGCAAAAACGCACACGCCTCCGGCCTTTATTCATTACACAGGGTGTTGGGATATCGGTGCGCAGAAATCCCCTGATGATTCAAATATGACGAATTAAACATTCCAATAACAAGTTCATCGTGAATTTGAAAGGTGAATGTAAAGGAAGTAATTGAATGCTATTAAATATACAGAGTCTAGCAATGGAGCTGAACCACACATGGGAATGTTTAGTATACTGAAGCGACTTCCATTAAATGCACACCAAGTAAGCCAGGGCTGATAAACTGCTTTCCTTGTGTGTCTGTGTGTTTGTTATCAGCTACTGCAACTAAAGGGGTGGTATTCCTTCAAGCTTTCCGAGCAGTATCCAGTCAGCTAGTTAACTGTCCACATGTCTGACTTTATGCTCTACACACACCAAAGTTGCGGCGTTGATAAACGTATGTGCACGAATTTACTTAAATAGACACGCTGGAATCCAGTTACTCGTATTTGGTAGCTAAGCAACTAATTTGAGCAAAAAATGAAAAATATACAAATAACTAATCTTTTGAAACCCTGCACTTCTATGTTCTCTTGCAGAAGTAAACGATAAAGAATGGATGACTTATTGACAATCGTTCACCAATTTTATATTTGATTTATGCAACCATGCACTATAGATGAAAATGGTAGACGAACTTAAGTTTCAGCTTAACGCCAAGAAGTGTTCGTTAAAAATCTGCGTACTCATATCCCTAACACTTTGTACTATAGCTAAGGATTGTTTCAAATTAAGCAAAAACGTTTCAACAGACGGATGCACATTACTCTGGCATGAAAAGAACTGAAAAGCAATAATCCCCAACTTTCAAGCAAGTTCGTTAAACGATGCTTAGGAAAAGTAAAATCTTACAATACATGATATTTAGAAAAACAGCTAACTCTACCTAATTTCTTATTATAAATGTAGTCATTTAATGAGCGCCGATTTTTCCTTTAGTAGTCTGACTGTTAAGATTTCCTTATTATGCAAAACTATACAAAATGCAATCAAGGAAAGGGACGTTTACACAATACTCACAGATAAATCAAATTATACATTTTATTCCTCAAACCAATAAGGCCACGCCGTGGTCGAGTGGTTAGACCACTCACCTCTCACCGAACTGTCCCGCGGTCGATCCCGGGCAAGAGAATTTGTGATTTGTGATGGACCAAGTGACGCAAAGGCGGCTTTCCTTCGGGTTTTCTGGTTTCCCCCGCCATCTCATTCTACCGGTGCTCTATTTTTCTACTCACATTAGTTTTGACTCCATGTCCTATTGGAGGCCGAAGAAAAGATGCCCTTTTACATTATATCATTTACACATAGATGTTATGGGGCACAGTTTAAGATTTATTATTTTATATAATTTTTGCTTCTCAAACATTCATTAGAGTTCATATTATATGCTTTACAAAACTGTTAGTATATATTTGGAACTACAGAACATAATTGTTGCCTGACATGTATGTACTATACACGCCACTGTTCTAAAATAGCTAGCTGGGAAATAAGGTAACGCATGTTCACAAATAGCTGTGGAAAGAAAGGGTTTTAATAATTTTGAGAAATTCACAAAGCGGGGCAGCAATTGTCTACAGTGGCAAAGTAAGGCAGCCGGGAGCCACAAGGGGAAACACCTGAATTACAAGAATACATTATTTATGGGCCTTTTCTCTTTTTATATTTCCGCTCGAAACCCCAAGCAACCTGTAGTTTCCTAAGAGGTTCCTGGGTAAAAATGTCGTATATCTTGCTTTTTATTTAAAATGTACATATACCACCTTAATCCACTGAATATGTTTATAAAGACGCTTAAGAAGATTAGAATTTACCAAAATGGGCCGATTTTTCTTGAGGATATATTCACTATCTTGCACTAAGTAAGAGAGTGATTGTGCTTCACTTTTCCATGTACACATGTACACAGTGTAAAGCCTTAGATGGTGAACTAAATGCATAACGTTCTGAAGAAAGTAACATCTAGGGCAGACACAAAATTGAGTGATGGCTGATAGCTGACCATTATCACCCTCTTTCCCATCTGGAATAGCACTCATAACGAAAAGCTTGATCAGATATTGCATGAGGGTCCATAGGGTAGATTCCGCATTTCCCAAAGTCATTTACTGCCTTCCATACTGAGGCAGCTATATCCTACTTCTGATCAACTCAGCCATTGATTTTCATAAACTTTTTATAATGCTGCTTGTTCTTTCATTGAAACGGCGCTTCATTAGGGTGAAAAAAGCTTCATACTTAGGTTGTAAAGCATAGTAATATGATTGGGACAATATAACAAAGCCACACGAGTTTCATCAGCAAGTTCCAAGAATATGCATTGACAACCATGTCCGTCAACAAGTACAGGATTTACACAAGGAGATTTCATCAACAAGACCTCTTTTAACCAATCTAATTAACGAAGAGATCTGTGTTTATACGTCCTGAATCTGGGTTTATATATTAATCTGATTCGTTTAATTATGTCCCTTTCTCCAGATTGCTGTACGCTGTCTATACCCACTTACAGGGATAGTGCACACGTCTATTATTCGCATAGACTGACTAATATGCCCGGAAAAGCATGCGATGTATTCCACGGAGTTCTTCGTCACAGAAGCGTTTAAAATGTCATTGAATATTCGATCAGTTAACTAACCCCAAACCACAATGTAGAACACATAAATATTAAACAAGGGCAAGATCAGAATAACATCAGTTCTACACGTAAGAATATTAGAATACCCCAGAAGAGCAAAATGGAACAAACCTTAAATTACAGAAATACAATATGCAGTAACGCTCACAATATTACACCCCTTCGCTGAGAATAAATATATTATCGAGCACGTCCGCAGAGGAGTCAGAAAAAACCAGATAATTTTAGCCAATTAACAGCGTGAACCGCCAGGAAATAGACCTTACCAGTCAAGGAGTCACTTCAGGGGCTAGCACACCACTGACGCTCACCGAATAAGCCTCTAACCAGCAAGACTCAGATCGAAAGACGCACCCCTGGCGGCCAACAAATGTACTAGGAGCGTGACGCAAACCCAAGTCAAGCCAGATCTTGTGCAGTTAAGGTCAAAAGGGGAATTGACAGACGGCTCACATGACTACCGTGGAGGAGGTCTAATCTACATTTTCTCCTGAATATCCACGCCGAGACTGACTGGCGCTGTGGACTGGCGCCAGCTTTCTGGCACCACCCTGCCAGCGACAGTCACGCTCCTAGCGGGCATCAAACCAAACAAGACTACTCGAGTCAACTCAAATACTCTGCGATTGGCTCAATTTAGATACCAGAAATTCACTGTAGTAGAGGACTCCTCTGTATTTAGTACTAAGATTACTAAGGACTAGTGAATGCAACTCAGAAAGTGCCGAATAGGTTGACTACAAAATATGTATATTGCTATAAAGGAACGAAACAAGATTAATCACTTAACGTGAACATTCCTTTGTTGAAATTCCTCACTGTATAAACAGAACCACTCCTCAGTTTGTCCAGGACGCGCCAACAGGGAAAGCTTTAATGGTAGGGCTACGTTTAGTGAAAGAAGAAAACGTTACCATGAAATTCAAATTACAGAGGTGCCATATCCGTCCCCTACAGGGCAATGTGTGCACAGTTATTACGCCAGCAAATGGGCTACTTTAAAATTAGTAAAATGGAAACACATTGCACAATGGGCTTTTGCATTTATCGTACCTTTGGGTAATTTTGCTGAAGCTAGAAGGGGCGGAGGCATTAAACAAAAATCGCGACCACGATTCTGTACATAGAACACTTACTGAAGAAATGTTTCCAAATACTAAACATACAAATGCTCTTCCCTGTGGGTGAATTTCGATTCAGTACTGAAACCAACTTTCTCAACATTTCCTTAATACATTTAGAGTATTTGACAATATGCTATTCCAATTAAATATTAAAATTTAGACTGAAGTTAACGCATGCATTCATATAATGTGCAAATATCCCAGTATGACTGTTTTGTTTGTTGAGAGCTTTTGACAGGAAAGGTATTTAATAGCTTGTTTGCATCCTGATTAACAAATGAAAATATATGACAATATTTTTCTTTAATGCTTTCGCATTACTTCGAAGTCTGATCTGAAACTTTGCGATATTGAACTTTTGCTGGCAATGTTGATAATCAGGGGATGCGAAAAACAGCTGATGAGACGTCAATGTCCATATTTTGTAGTTTTGATCGGAAACAAATTTATAGAATGTCTGCAGCTAATTGCACTTTGCTTTATGGTTTCAAATCTGACATATAGTTTCAATAAATTACAAGAGTGTGCAAGGTACATCCCTGAGACACATCTTATAATTAATCAACTTCGTTGATCGCGCGGCAATTTTTTCCGCTTTGGCAATTGTTTTCAACCCGCTAGGATATGGAAGGCTACAGATGTTGTAGGTGGCCTTGTTTTGTGATTTGATTTAAGCAAGATACAAATTGTTGGTAATACTCACACTTGCACCCACAATACTCATAATTAATATTATCAAGATGAAGTATCCTGTGGAATCCTTGATCTTGAATTAACCTTGAAAACATGCTGCATAATACATCTTCTAGATACACACGATGCTACTTTCAAGTGTCTACCGCTATGAGTTGTGATTCTTATTTCAGAATTATTGAACAAAATGCGATAAATGCTTAAGTGCACATGCCTATACAAGGGGTATCATAATAAGAACATTAAATTATTTGCGACAAAGTATTAGTAATTTTAGCACATCTACACGAAAATTATTAGATTCTCGGATTCACTGTTGGATACAAAATTCTAGTTTTCATAACAATGAATTTAGCATGCTCAATAATATTCGGATGTGTGACCTTTCTTTGTATTTATAATAATCTAGGCTCTTTCAATAAACTAAGTAGAATTTTTAATAAAATGGAACCTGATCCTGCTCCTTATATTTACTTATACATACCAAAAGACCGTGTTCATTTTTTCAAATCTCAATGTCATAAAAAGAATGGCTCCTCAACAATAATCAAGTAAAGCAATTAAAATAATTTTCTATGCTGATGCAATAAATTAACTGTTATTTAGGGTGGAAAATATTTTCCGAAGAACTCACGAACACCTTACTTGTCTTCCGAAAACAATATAGCTTTCTATCTTAAAAATAGCTGTTATTTTAACCTTTAAGGGGAAAATTCGTTTTAGTACTCGCACAGACCACAAAAACATACAAAGCAGTCGTTTCTTCCTTCACCATATTATTAAGTTAGTTACCTTAAATTTTAGAGGTATGTATGAAAATGGCCACCCAACAAAATTAACGCTGCTTCCTTGCACTCTGAAAACCTGAATAAAAACTAATTATGTCTTAAGTACTGATAAGGTTGCTTGGTCTGTAGTATGTATTGTTGGGCGCTTGGTAAACACTCCCAACCGTAGCAACAATCGCTGACCTGCTAGCTGTGGGCATTCCATGATATACTTCATTACTCATACTCACATACATATGAGTTTACACAAATCAAGGCATATATGCCTATATTATTATTATTATTATTATTATTATTATTATTATTATTATTATTATTATTATTATTATTATTATTATTATTATTATTACTATTATTATTATTATTATTATTATTATTATTATTATTATTATTATTATTATTATTATTATTATTATTATTATTGTTGTTGTTGTTGTTGTTGTTGTTGTTGTTGTTATTGTTATTGTTATTATGGTGGTTATTATGATGGTTATTATGATGGTTATTATGATGATTATTACGATGATTATTACGATGATTATTATGATTATTATTATGATTATGATTATTATTTCCTCTTTTGGTGTAGGTATATGGCATTAATCTACACTTGTGATATTGCTTTGTGTGATTTAGAAATAGATATACTTCTAAGTCTGTCTCTCATAGCAACAAAGAGTGGCAAATCCATCGATATTGGACAACACTAATACCACTCACTCAAAAGCAATCAATAAAATCAGCTTTTTAATGCACATGTCATGCTTTTATGAAATTCTATAAATTCTTGATATCAATTTGTATTAGAATTCACCTAAGTATAAAGAGTTACAGACTACCTCCATAGCGAAGTGATAGCACACCTGCGTGTGGCGCGGAGGACCCGTATTCGATCCCCGGTACCGGCGTGGGGATTTTTCCTTAGCTGAGAGCTCTGACACAGGGTACACTCAATCCTTAGGTCCCTGAGGGGTCAATTGATATTAAAGTGGCGACCCTAGATCGCGAAGTCTGAATAACCGGCCGGAAGAGCTCGGGGTGCTGACCACGTCCTACCCTCCACTTTTGCACCCTAATTGCAACAATTTTGTATTTGTTTTTTGCTATTTTGTTATTTAAAACTCTCTTGCAGTTTGCTAATTTCTGCTGATAAGATCACAATCATTTGAGGCATTACTTTGAAGAGGATTCTGTGACAAATTGACAAATTCATCTCTTTCTTTTATAATTGAGAGTGTCTTCAGTTCTTCGTGACCTTACAACTCACCTTTGTTTTACCCAACTACAATCTTCACACTCCCCTTACTGTCTTTCTGACCACAAAGTCACTAAAACTGCTTCACACAACAAATAACTCCTAGGCGATGACTCATTTCTACAACAGTCTCTGACTATGTACACAATCTCTCAACATTGCCTGTATATACACTTAAAACTAAATGCGAATAGCGGTCACTTCAACACTAACGACTCTATCATTAAAACGGTCGCTTATATATGGGACAATAAAGTAACAGTTTCTTCTCGAAATTCACCTTTTCACGAAGTTCTCGTAAATAAGCCGGCGGTCGAAAGTTTTCAGTAACAATCTGGAAACGCTTTGTTCTGTGCGCTAATAGTAGTATTTGTTCTGCGCACAGCATTGTCATCGAGTCACGTGTTTAAAGCAGTGGAGTGGGGTAACTTGACCTTGGCTCCCAGCTGGCATCCAAATACATTGAGGTTTAAAGCGCCACCTACAGAATCTAGGCAATTCGAACATTTTCAATATAATGGATGCTGACCATCAAGAGGAAGAGGTTATGAAGTTCTGCGGTTAAAGAGTCAAGTGCTGTTCTACTAAATCAGAAGACTCGGTAACTCTGGTGCATGGCTGATTAGTACTGAACAAATTGCAAATAAGAGGAGGGATTCAACTAGTTTAAATGTACTTCAAGAAGGACAGGAGCTCGGAATTGGTAGTTGAGGACAGAGTTCGTTCCAAATCCCAGCTAGCACATGAGCCGACCAGCGGTAGAGGAGGCATTAACGAAGTTGCAAGTGCTTTTGATAGTAGACATTTCTCCAGGGCAACGTTAACGACTGGGCTATTGTCTTGTAAACAAGCAAAATAGCAGAGCAAACAACATACCTTATTGATTCTTATCTGTGTTGATAATAGCACCTTCGTGGTCGCATGCGCGTATTAAAAACATTCGCGAAGCTAATTCTACTAAACTCAAACGTCCTCCACCTCTTCTTCTATCACAGGCTAGGCATTAGCCTGTACCCATCTCTTGTTTGTTGAAGCCATCTTTTTCAGGGCCGTCCTATTGATCTTCGTCTCCTAGTTTATTCTTGAAGGCTTGCTTTGGTATTCTTTCTTCTGGCATGCGATAAAGATATTCAACCTATTTGTTTCTACATTTCTCTATTTCTCCTAATAATGGCTGCACTTCCAATTCTTCTCTAATTATTTCATTTTTGATATGGTCGTCTCTCGTACATACCTCGACTGATTGTAAATACCTCATTTCCGCCGCTTGTACCTTTTATATTTTTTCTGATAGTCCATGCCTCATTTCCATAATTTACCGTTGGCACTGCCATAACTTTATATAATCTCATTTGTGTTTCTTTATTTACCTTGTTGAAGGTTCGTTTAATAGTTTCACAGACTGCTTGAAATGTTTACTCCTATATCAATGTAATTCATAAGTTACTCATCCAAGGTATTAAAAATGTGATACTTGTTCTAACACATGCTCCTCTAGTTCATATTGTATCTTACTTGGAATACCATTACGTCTGTTTTTGTCTTTGAAACAGTCACATCCTATTTCTTATGTCCTATAATGCTAATTCATTTGGGGCAGCACCTTAGCAGAATGTTTACTTTCTCTGTTCCTTGACTGTGAAAACGACAATAAGAATAACAAGATGCGGAGGGGGGGACTTAGCAGCTCGACCAATGAAAAGGTTTTTGCCTATGCCTCTAGCAGGGTGCCTCCGGGAGGCAGGGGTAAGGTGAGTGGATGTTAATGGTAGCCGGACGGACGGAAGTAAAACAGTAGATGGCAGGTTCTCTAGCAGACACAGGTTGAAATTCCCTAAGGGAGGTCGTACAACTGGCTCCCCTCCCCACCCCCCCCCCACCCCCCGAGCAGGGTTATAGCTTGGAGATCTCACCTAATTCCGAAGGCGAGGAACTCACAGGGAGCAAATGCTCCTGCCATGGACACAAACCTAGAACGCTAAAACAACCAAGGATGAAAGGTGAAATCAGATGAGAAGATGGATGAAATGGACAGGAAATTCTAGGAATAATAATGATGATGATGATGATGATGCTGATAATGCTAATAAACATGCTAGTAAAAATAATTACTATAAAATAACAAAAATAATTATGATATAATATGAGAAATAATTAACAACAATAACCTAATGAAAATAAAAGGGTAAGGTAACAACAATTTACTAATAACAATAGCAATAATAGTAATAATAGCAATGATAAGTTTAGAAGAAAAAAAAAGTGATAGAAAAGGACCTGGACTGAATTTTGTCATTTTGCCACACGTGGGATTCGTAAAATTGTCAAAATTTGGGTATTATTTACAAATTGATATACAACTTCGTTGCTGTCACAAATTCTCAATATCTGGTTTTCTATTTTCATGCGAAGGTGGATTTAACTTCAACAAATAGAATACAAATCATTATTTACATGTTATTCATATCTACAAACGTTTCAGAAGTATTGAATTAATTACGAGACTAAAAGTGCGCTATACTTTAGTCCCAAGTGTGATCAAACAGAAGGTAATCCAGAAGACAGACAGATCGGTGACATTTACTCTAGTAAGCTTCATCACCGACAAATGTATCCCTGATCTCATCACCTCTGTATCTGGAGCATTCTGTTATGTCTTCGTTTTCCATAAATATCTTACTCGTTTCGTTTTTATTGCACGCTTGCTTTGCGATAATCCCGTATCTTTACCTCAGTATATCGATACAACTCTGACGTATGCACTGATAGCAATGTCGGTAAAAAGTAGAGCAAATATTCTTAGGAAGTATCTGTATACCCCATGTCAGTGTGCCCCATCTTTGTCCTACTCTAGATTATCATAGAACACAGTTAATCTGAAGTCATGTCTCCTGCACAAGTTTTGTTGTCCAATGGTGGCACTTGCGGCCACACATACAGGATGTTTAAAACGTGTCTGATATTACAGCAGGAGTAGGGATTTGATCAAACATAAAATAAATGTTTGTATAAATATATGTCCGAAAACAAATTTCTCTCTATATATGAGCCATTTTACTTGTCAGTATTTATACCAGACAATGGATGAATTGGTCGCAAGCGTTCAGTAGCATGGCCTCCCCGTTTACTGGAACTCAATCCATTGGAGTTTTGGCTATGGGGACATTTAAACACATTGGTGTATTCCAAATCTATCGATAAGAGCGTGCGACCAATGCATGTTTCTAAATCCTAGAGCAGTCAGATATGATCGAAAGAGTTCAGGGTTCTTTGAGAAAAGGAGTTGAAGTATGTGTAAGACTGCATGGCAACCACATGGGGCCTCTCCTGCAGTGGTATCGACATAACCTGCAGATGTTACCAGAGAACAGAATGGTAGGAATCATCACAACTCCTGTTTGGTGTTTATGAATGTTTACCAAACAATTATCCCGTTAACCCTTTATGACAGTAAATTGTTTACCGAAATGCGCTTGTTGGATGAAGTCCATTGTCTTATACAAGTACCCAATACAAGTAACATGGCTCATATATTAACAGGTTACAGGACATATGTTAATAGACATTTATTCCATGTTTGACCAATCCCAACTCCTGTGGCAATATCCGACACCTGTTTAAACACCTGGTATTTTTATGGGCTCTTCCGGAACGTATGTCATTGATTTTCTATTACTGTGCAAACAACGTAGGATTTCGTGGAAGCTAATCATAAAGAGGTCCTAGGGGGCCATTGTAAGGGTCCGAAAACTATGCGGTCCTACAGGAAGCCATCACTCTTAATTAAATGGCGCCTCAATTGCCCTTCTAGGAGATTGTAAAGCACGCCCAGCATTACCCAAACGTGGTCTCGCTATAACCTATTAGCTGGAATGTCACCGATCAAATTGAGCAGAGTGAAAAACATACACATATCTATTACTTTGTCTACTACGTAGAATAAGAAGGGGAAGTATTGGATTGGACCCCAAAATTCGACGCTGAGACTTCACCGGAAATATGCCTTGATGCTCCCTGGATCCCCCCCTCCCCAAAAAGCATTTTTAGAAAAAGATCCGCGTGTGTCTCTGTGTCTATCTGTGAAGAGCAAACTCAAAAAGGAAAGGCCAGTTAAAAACCAAAGTTATACTTAAGTTTAATATATTTTAATGATGCGACACAAGAATTTCAAGAAAACTCCTTAACCCTAAACTAAGCCTTACATGGAAAAGTTTTCGAAAATTTTGATTTTCTCAAAAATGGCTCCAAAGATTTTCATTAAACTGACATATGTTTAAGATATTTTATGACAAATGAAATTCGTATGCTGAATTGTATGGCTACAGCCCGTGTGGTCCTGTTGACTCTTGATGACTTTTGTATAACTGGTAAACCGTAAGAGAGAGACGAAATCTTACCATACAAAAAATGTATATATCGTTAGAACACACAATTTGTCATATATGTTTAAGTAAATCATTTTGGAGACATTCCCGGTTATTTGTCCGAATTTTGCGATACTTGTAGATGATTATGAAATGGAAGAACGTTTTTCGTTTTTTCTGTCATGGACATGCACAGAGAAAGGAATTTCAAAGTCATCCCATAACGACCACTCTTAAAATGTTGACTATCGCTTAAAGCCTTGCAGCCACGAGAAAATTAGCAATAGGATAGTGTGTCCAATTGTTTCCTCGATTAACGTGAAATAGAGTATAAGCGTGTGTAAGAATAGTGTGTGCAGGAGTAGAGAAAGTCATGTGAGTGCAACACAACAGACTTTTAAAAGTATATATGTATAATAAACCTATGTTTTGAAACGCGTACGTTTACATACAGAACTACAAGGCTTAAATTATTCACACAATGGCAGTAAATAATGATGAATGATGATGATAATGATAATATTGTTATGGCATTATTGTTTATTAATACTTTTATGGATAATTTCTTTGAATAATAAACCTAAGGAGAGAACGAAAATGCGTTGGATCAGATAAAGAGCGATATGTAACAAAACCTAATGGGTGGAGATCGACATGAAAGATGAGTTCGAGGAGGAGGAAGAGGTTGGAGGACAAGGAACTAAACTAACAAAGACTCTCGGCCTTGACACTGCAGGATTTCTGGTATCTCCATTTACATGCGAAGTAGTTGGCCGACAGACTTGCTCTCAACTCTTCAAACTGCCTCTATGGTCTGCTGCTTAGCATGCTAGCTTCCAAACCCAGAGCTCCCGGGTTCCATTCCTGGCTGGTGGGTGGAAATTTTCGCCGGCTCTCATAACCCTCATACTGTATGACTTTGACACTCCCTGAGGCAGAGGATCACGGATTCCAATTTCGCCTCGTACATGAATATTTGCTTTTCCTGTTATCCGTTTCAACATATATACACAATGCACACAGAGACACACGGAAAAATAAAGAGGAAAAGAAGTAAAAAACTATTCGAAAAACAATATAGTCATGTGCTGCTACAGCTTTTGAACCGGGCTCGAAGCAAACAAATAGTTTCGTATCCCTCCGCGATTTTCCAACATGGTGTTCACAATGATTTTGCAATCTGTACTCCTGCTGTTTCCTAAAATATTTTTTTGTATCTTTGTAGCTATGTTAGATTGGTTTTCTTTTTGGCTAATTGTATCTTCATAATTGGTATCAGACATCAATTTCCGGATCTGAGGTCCAGTAAACCATCTGCTTTCGGCTTATTTAGGGTCTTTCTTTTTCTTTTACCCCAGCGCAACAGCCCATGAAGGGCCAAGGCTTGCGGCCAGACGCTGCGTCCCTCATCTCTTTGCACTGCAGGCGTCATTGGTGCGCTGCAGTACTAGAGGGCCAGTTATGCGGCCTTCTCGACCTGGGACCGCTACTTCTCCTCAATTGGCCCCCTGGGACCTAACGAGGCTGAGTGCACCCCGTTTCAGAACTCGCAGCGGGGGGGAAATCTCCATGCTGGTACGATGGTGATCGAACCCGGATTCTCCGCACCAGAGCCAAGCGCGCTAGCAACTGCGCTACGGAGGCGATCTTATTTAGGGTCATTCTGTGATAAAAATACATATATAATTGAAACAGTCACTATCCTTGTCTAGGTCACATACGAACTGACTCATGATACTCATGAAATGCAAATTCTTGATTTTCTCGAAAACCTGACGGGATAAAATAAAAACATAAAGAGAGAGGGAGGGAGAGAGAGAGAGAGAAGGAAGGAAGGGAAGGAGGGAGGAAGGAAGGGACAGGGGGAGAGATCACACTGTTCAACTCTGGACACAAAAAAAAAATCTCTTTGGAAACATGCATTCATTCGAAAACATTTTTTCCCTTTGCAGTGCTCTGTAATGTAAAGCGTTCGAGATTTGTAAAATAATTAATATTGTAAATAACGTTAATTTATAATTAATTGTGCACTCCATAAAACAGCATAACATACAATAAATTTCACGCAAATGTAGACAAAATGAACCATATAGATAACCACCTAAAAAAAATACTGGTACAAGCATGCTCGATGTCATTTCGAGGCTTCCTGGGCTACAACCCACCTTGACAAACCACAACATAATTGCACGATAAAATTAATTAATATTGCTAATATTTCTCTAAGATATAACAACTAATACGTAAAAGATAACAGCAAATTGTGGAAGAGGAAGTGATAGGTGGAACACAAGAGAGGGAGTCTATCAATCATATAAGTTTAGATAGGCATTACCTACATGACTAAATGCTTTGGCTTGTTCACACAGCTTCATAAAAAGCCAATGACAACTGTTCCATGAATCAGCGGTAGTCCGGCAAAGCTGTACCGGACAGCACACGGAAATGAAGCTAGATATGACTGGACTCGGGAAGTAACGGCTTATTGAAGCTTTAACGGCAGAAGAGTGTGTATGCAAACTGATATATTTGCTTCATTACGTGATCTGTGAGTTAATACTATTGCAAAACTAAACGGGGACGTTTCGTAACGCAACAGTTCTCGTAACTTAAAATACTAAAGAGAGGGGAAAAAACAATTGATGCATTCACACTACTTTGTCATGCAATTACGAACTCGAATTTCTGATAAAATGTTGTTATTCTCATAAGTTACACTGCTCATAAGATGCACATTTTGATCTATGAATTGATTCAAACTAAGCAAAAAGTGCTCAATTCAACTTGTGGAAATAGTTAAATGCTATTCATAGTAAAAAGCTCTTGCGGTGAGAAGAAACGGAGAGAAGAAAAAGAAACCCAAGCTTTCAAGCATGTCCCTTGGATGATGCAGTCACAATGGCAACATAGAATATTACGGCTTACACTGCGAGAACATTTTACATGAACTGTACAGCTCTTTATGTAGCTCTTCGAGTTTCTTGATTATAAAAATGGATTAAACGATGAGAAATGCACAGGCCATACATAGAGGACTGAAGAGATGCATATTATTAGTCATGTATATATGGTTAATGTATGCTACTTTAATTAACATATTTTGAGACTTTTTGAGAAAATACGAATATGACACTTTTCCCAGCAAGTATTGTTTAGGGTGATTGGAGAAGCTTCTTGAAAATATTCAAATTATATCTTTGAAATATGCTGAACTTGAAAATATTTTGTCTTTGAGTGATATTATGGACACATAATCACACATTCCTAAACGCGCGCGCCCAACATTTTCATCAGTCCCCCCTTTTCGGTACTCAGCCTCTAATAATTTGTTTTAATTAAAGGAAACTTTATCTCTGGAACCTCTTCTGTTCCTGCTAAAGCAGATTTACCGAAGAATAAATCTGCAAAAGAACCAGAATTCCAACAATTACTTACAATAATGCGATAACCACAAATCGAAAGCAAAAAAGAAAGTCATGTTTCGTATTTTAATGTTACTATGCTTTTAAATTAAGAGTAATATTTTTATGTGTTTTAATGCATCTAACATACCTTATGCAGTTTAAATGACTTTAAAATATGTTTACTACTGTAGAAAAAACAGGTAATATTCAATTCGTGCTGCCATTTTAGGTACTGGTATGGGAGGAGTTCCTACTACTGCACTTGTCGTGCACACTTTGATCTTCCCTGTATTACGAAAAAATTGTATGCTTAACGTCTTATTATTGTATGTGGAACTGCAGCATAATGGGTTTGAATAAATTAATTGCACTTAATTGGAAAATGAGCAAATAACATGCGCAAAGGAAAGCCTGTAACTAGTGGTCAGAAAGTTATGATTCTAAACGTGCTTCACAAACTATGTGAGAAATACTCCACTTTGTGTATCAAGGGTATTGTTAACCTGGCAGCAGAGTTAACAGGTACATCTGCATTAAGTATTCATTTCGCGTGCAGTGAAAAGCTAAAACAGCAATCCAACCTTCTCTGGAAAATCAAGGAAGCGTAAAAAGTTAGTGCTAGAAGTACAGTGTGACGAATTTGTTAGGAGTGCGGAGCGTCGAAAAATTAATCATTTCCTCCTCATAAATGAGCCACCGTCAATGAAGGAAGCGCTTGTGCTTGTCAACGATGACCCCGACCTTCCTAAGTTCAAAAAACCTTTATAAGCTGTTACTTGACAATAGCTTCCAGTTCCGGAAAAGAAATGGTAAAAACACCATTGTTGACAGTGAGGAGATATTTGTTATTTATGTTTTAGTTCAGTGTCCTATACAGTAGTGTGTTTTAAACTATCGTGTTAAGAGGGTGGTGAGTCGAAGGTAGGCCATGATAGTTCCAGGTTCCACGTGGTTACGAAAATAGTGCCGCTCTTCCTCCATTCAGAGTGAGAAAGCGGAGGGATACATTTTTAGGCATGTTTGCGTAAGGACTAATCCTTTCGATGAAACCAGTATAGTATGTTAGAAAGCTGGCGGCCTGGTCAAGGCTTTTTGGTAGTTTTCCTGTGTAACAGCAAACATCTTTGCTATATATATCTATCCTGAGATGAAACGCATTTTGAAGAATTAAATATTTATCTCATATTACCTGGGAAGAAGATAATTACATTTTGATACTAAACTTCGTACACAAATTTCGTTTAGACGTTTAATAGCACTTAAATCTGATCCCAGTGACGCAGTTTCCTTCGTCAGTAATTTTCCTCCAGTTAAAACGTTTATAACATGTAGTCATTAGTGGATCAATATTTGTATGTCCCTTGAAAAACTAAATAAGACCATAACGCATTTCGGGCTAGTGATTTTCAAGGACTTAAAAAGTGAAACATAAGACATAGCTTACACTTAGATGCTCCATTTGCGAATTACTTTTATGTCCCTTTCTGCAGGAAATAGGTTACAAACTCGTTCATTTATTAAACCTATATTTGATTCTTAAAAGCCAAAAGTAGTGGAAGTACGTATGCATTAAGGAAACATGTTTTGCTCCACTTACAAGCATCCTCTGCTAAAAGTTCAAAGCTTAATCCACTAGCTCTCTAAAGAGAATTAAGTGCTTTGGTACATGAAAACCTGTTTAGCCGGCCTCTTCTTGCTTACCTTTGTCATGATTATGTACACATGAGGTTTTTTTTATTTAGCCGATGATAAGGCTTTTCTAGTTTTGCCTTTTAGCTACTGTTTATGTATATCATGATGGTATAGCTTAGTAAACACATTAGATAGAAACATAGGTTGATTTGTGCTTCATATCAGCACCAATCTTTTCATGTTTGTTTCCGTTTTTAAGTCTCATGTTAATGTGTTTTTGAAATAAACTTTATTAAAAATAGAACATAAACTAGTCAGTTTATACAATGTATATTTACTTACTACTATTAAAGATAACGTGAGCTGGGCTTTCACGGCCGGCACCTATCCAGTAAAATGATGTTTTCGGGCTTATTGGCCGTGGTCGAGTTGATGGTGAACACCTGACGTTTCGTCCGCCATTCCGACGAGCATCATCAGAGGAAGCTTACTTGTGAAAGAGCACTTACTTTCTTACTTATTTATTCATAGAGTATTTGCCTAGTGCCGGTACATTGGGCCCGGCTACAATTGGCATTGCACACACAATTTAACAAAGTTTATGTACACTATATACAATTTGTGGGTTTTTCAAAAACCCAACATACGAACATTACCTTGCACGGTTCTTTGAACACGTCTGTGCCAATTAAATCTCTGTACTTATTTTTTCTCACTAGATCTGTTGGTGGATCTATGAGTTCACATTGCAACTTAACTCTTACATTGATTACATCTACCGTAAAAGGATTAACGAAGCATTGAAATGTTATTCTCAAGATTTCTGAAATCATGGCATAGTATGTGAAGTAAACTCGGTTTTCAACTCTCCAAGAATGGGACTATAACTAATTAGTTTATCATTTGGTACAGGACCAAGAGATTTTACACATTTGAAATAAGTATTTCGTAATTGGATTTGTTGGTTAAGAGAATTGTCACATCTCGAGCATAATAATAATAATAATAATAATAATAATAATAATAATAATAATAATAATAATAATAATAATAATAATAATAATAATAATGATAATGATAATGATAATGATAATGATAATGATAATGATAATGATAATGATAATGATGATGATGATGATGATGATGATGATGATGATGATGATGATGGTGATGATGGTGATGATAGTGATAGTGATAGTGATAGTGATGATGATGATGATGGTGATGATAGTGATAGTGATGATGATGATGATGACAGTGATGATGATGATGATAGTGATGATGATGATGATAGTGATGATGATGATGATGATAGTGATGATGATGATGATGATAGTGATGGTGATGATGATGATAGTGATGATGATGATGATGATAGTGATGATGATGATGATAGTGATGATGATGATAGTGATGATGATGATGATAGTGATGATGATGATAGTGATGATGATAGTGATGATGATAATGATGATAGTGATGATGATAGTGATGATGATAGTATTGATGATGACGATGGCGGCGGCGGCGATGGCGACGGCGGTAATAACAGAAAATGTACACAATATGTGTAAAAATGTAGATCAGGAAACACTGGGTTTTTTTGTATGCGTCATGATATCTACAATAACGCTGTTCAATGTTGTCTCGAAGAAAATCGTGTAATATCTTGTTACAAATGAGGTAGACGGTGTTGAAACAAACACAATTCCTCCAATGATACCGTTCGCTAAACGACCTTTGGACTCCTAAAACCAACTAAGGAAGGGGTGTACCACTGTGTTGCATAATTAAAAGGCAAAAGGTTCATGAATCATAAGAATTCACGAATTCGCTTGTGCTCACCTATGACTTAGATAATGAGTTCTTGAATCAATAGACTTCTAAGTAAGTCGCAAAAGTTCTTGGGACAATATGTAGCTAACTCTTGTAATTTATACCAGTACTACTCACAAAGTCTGTCTTCCAAACTTTACTGTCAAGGCACTTAGATCACATGGTTGTACTATATTCTCAAAGAGGTTTTTTCTGTTAGAATCATAGAATCATAATGACCAGAGTTTCGGTGACTGGAAGTGACTCAAAGTTCTGAAAAGATTTGATCAATCTATTCGCTTCTGTAACATCCGGAGGATTTTTCTCTGAATTTCAAGTTTGTCAATGTTAGCAGTGATCATTTAAATAAAGGTTCTTTCGAAACGCTTTGTGCATTCTAAATGACTACCCCACAAATAGAGAAGATTGTAAGAAAAATACTGCAGCGTCAAAATTCAATGAATAAACTTTAATATTGTACAGAAGAAGGTCTTTCTCCGAACATATAACTTCCTCAGTGACATTAGTACTTCTTTAAATACAGGCTATTTCAAGAAGCTTTGTTTATTCTCTTAATGACCACGCTACAAATAGAGCAATCTTAAAGCAGATTCTAAGAAAAATACTTCAGCACAGAATATAATGAACCAACTGTAAAGAGTGAGTGGTATTGTTTAAGGGCTCATCGACAACTAGGTCATTAGAACCCGAACTATAAAGAGAGAGGTACTCAACTATAGAGAAAAGTTCTTCACGGAATGTATAAATTCTTCATTGGCAGTAGTGCTCATCTAAGTAGGGGCGGTTTCAAAAGGCTTTGTTCATTCCCTTTATAACCTCTCTAGAAATAGAGCAATGTTTATAGTAGATAAGGTTGCTTTCTTAGAGTCTGTTAGGGAATTAAGGGCAAATATGTGTACTGGTGATTAGGGGACACCGTAACGAGGAGTGTTGCTTAAATATTTGCTTCATTTGTGGACATATGGTTTTACTTATTAAGAGTAGTATGTTGTCAGGTTGGTTAGTACCTTGAAATAAGCGTACCGCAGTAAACATGATGAAGAGTGGGTGGAACGAGTGCTGTAACGCGATGATGAATGCTGTTTCGGAACTGAGTTCCAATGCTTCCTACAAGTTCAATGACCTTACATTATATAGACCAGTAGGTCGCGCATTAAGTTGTGAAACAAAAGGGATAGTCTATATCACAGTCTTTGTTCACTTTGCGGCGCTGTTATAGACCATTCAAAATCAGGTAATTAACTATGTTATTGGTTTGTGAGAAAACTCTCAGAGGAGGAGACAAAAAAGTTATCACCCGAAGGGGCTGCATATTAAAGAACTATTAATCAAAATATCTGCACTTAGCACCGCGAATGCCAATGTATCTGAAAGATGTGGTCATTAATGAAAGATTCCGTCTGATCACCGATCTACGTAACTGTAAAACTCGCGCACGCAATTGAAGTTATCTATTCATATATCATTCACAAAGTTCATTTTACCTTGTTTTATGACAAAGCATCGATTGTCTGTCTGTCAGTCTGGCACCTAGAAATTCCGGCATGTCAGGTTCGGGAGGAAGGATGAGATGAAGGTACCCTACAGGCGACCAGAAAAGTTTCTCATAGGAGAAACTACAAATACAGTGGGTCGCTAACCGGTGCAAGCAAGTTCTTCAGCCCAACGGAGTTCCAGATCGATACAGAGAGCCCGCCACCAGCCAGGTGCGGCTGAGCAATCAGTGCACCCGGAAGGGCAGCCAACCGACCACAGCGTCTTCCCTCAGCCGAGCACCATGTTTCCAGAGCGCAAGTACCACTGTAGCGCAGCCCACCAGCGGCCCCGCTGACTCTTACAACCTGGAAAGACAGGACGTAAGATACATATCCTTCCCAGCATTCTCCTTAGTGACCTGGGAATACCCCGAAAAAAAACCCAAAAAGTAAGATCTAATTTAACAAACGCAATGACTTGTGTACATTAGTTAAATCCTTGCCGTTACCAATATGATCCAAAACTAACAAGCCGCCGATTTGATCATTGCTGGTAAACGCGAAGTATAAATAGAACAATTAAAAATGTATTACATTCACATGATTTACTCTACCCTCTGTAATTACCGAGTGAGGTGGGGCCGTTATAATGTGTGCGACTCGCATTACTGAGTTACAGGCTTCGATCCCCGTCGACCGCGCCCTCTGTCTTGATCTTTTCGTGGTTATCTCTTGTTACTTAGGAACTGGGTTCTGAGACTCTTGGAATCTCTTCCTCCACAAAAAAGTATGTTTTCTTTCTCTATCTATACTTAACATAGCATGGGGAAGTACTGTATTACACCTAAAAGGGCATTCCAAAATTTTATGTTTTGAGACTCTCTGAGAAAGAAATTATAGAAAAACGTCTATCTTTATGTCTATGAGAAGCATAACTAAAAAACGAAGTCTGTTAAATATCAAACTTGGTGTTTTAAGTTCGTCTTTCTAGGATGCTCCATGAAGATTTCAAAAGAAAATCCCAATATTTCAAACTACTCTTAATGTAAAAAAATGTTTCAAAGCTTTGTTTTACTCAAAAAAGGCTTACGATCTAGATTAAATTACCGTATGTTGAAGATACTTTCATGAGAAATGAACTATATACCCTTTCTTGGAGTAAACTCATACTTCTTTTTCATTTGTAAACACGCTTGCATTACAGGTAAACCGTAAGATATAGAACAAAATCTTACCTCTGGAAGGTTTACACCTCATTAAAGCACACATTTTTTGTGTACCTAAGAACTTCCGAGATATCCTTTGTTATTAGAGTACTGTAATTATATAAATATTAAGGTACTATAACAAAACGGCAATTCGACGAATTCCACTTCCGACACCAGTTTGATAAAATTACAAAATCAGTCCAGTTATTTTCATAACACTTTATTTTTCCCCCAACTTTTTATTACAAGTACACACTTCTCTTCTACTAACGTAACATAGTCTACAGTCTTTCGTGATATTATAAGTCTAAACTGCTTTCTTCTTGTAGTCTTAACTCAGTCCTTTCACTATCTTTGTTTACTCTCTCTTTCTCTCTCATACATTAACTCTGACGATAAAATCACTCGATGTTAGTTAAAAATTCTTCAACTTGAGGCGACGTACCTTTCATGACAACACTACACGCACACGCGCATGCGCACGCGCACACACAGAGATGTACGCACAGATCTATCTGACATTCGCCGACACACTGTCCGACTAAAAAGCTGTCTGCTTCCACGCGCTCCGCAAGTTTTATACTGGCGATGTAGCCAGATCCTTCTTGAACACCTACAAACAAGTTGGCTGCCTGACACTTCTTGAATGTTCGTAAAACCTTTGTGTTGTCACTTGATTGTTGGTAGCCACAGTTTTGCTCGCATAAGTGAGTGGGGACGTTTAAACTTGAACGCCTTGCTCCTCTCTGTCATGCAAAGAAAGTGGAGTGTCACACCCAGGCATAGTGAAGCATTTCTATATCACTCAATTGACTGCTTCGTATTATGGGTGCCTACGGCTGCTCACACATGAGTCTTAATCTCGGGTATCCGTGGTGGTTACAGAGAGCGATATTGTAGTTTTGTTAGAACTCTTTATTTGTTTTATTTTTACACATTTAAGCTTTGCTGAACAATTTTAAATAGAATAAAATATGCAGTTTAACGTAACGCTGGAACGAACTTTCACCGTGTTGCTTACATGTATCTCTCCCTCGTAACGATGCCTGTCTCCTACTGTCCTCAGTCATTATATCCTTTTTAGCTTCCCAAACATCCATAATGGCCCTCACTTCATTAAGTCAAGACTTTGCCCTCTGGCGAAACCCCTCGGGTTTCCGATACTTGGTAAAAATACAATAGCAGGGTCTTTTTTCTTTATGTTGAAGAGCTTGCCAAACTAATTGTATCTCGTTTACGTTAATGTTTGGGACGTTCGCTAATGACCCTTGGTAGTGCCTTTTTGGCATCCCTTCACCTGTGGTACATATTCTTAACCCTTGGATATTACTGGATTTTGTAACTTTGCTATATTTTGTATATCATAAGCGCTATACAGAAAAACTGCTACAAATGCCCCCCATATACATTATCATATTATGTAAGAATATGATAAGGTATATGTCTTGCCCGAAAATCATTTTCTTGTTAAAATTTCGCGATTGTTCAGCAAATCTTTCGTCGATTACATACAAATGCTTAAGAGGGTTTACACTCAAATTCTTAAAGACATAGCTTGTACATAGAATACCCTTCACATATTTACATTACACAAATCAGCACTCAACACACATAGGGTTATATTTTTAATACTACATAGTGATTTAATATTATTTTACATGTTTCTTCTTACATTGATCTTCTGATTCTATATAATTATTTTTATCAAAAGTCTTTTATGGTTATGGATTGTTCTGCTGGTTTCACTTTTAATTTGTTTTTTGTTTTTTTTTCTTTTTTTCACACGCACATTATCCACTTCACTGTTTTTTTTTTTTTTTTTTTCGATATATTCACTTTGCTTAATATTAATTACGTTATTCTTACAGTTATTTACAAGTTTACATAGAAACAATTAGGCCCTCATTTTCATGATCCAACCATTCTTTCAACTACTTCTCACCATTTCTTTTCTTACTTTTCGATACTATTTGAGGAATTTCTATACGGTCTTATTAGCTGCTTATGCCATCTCCCAATCGATTTGTTTGTTTTTAAGTCCACTAATTCATAAGTATGCTCTCCGAATTTCTCAGTAATCATTACCGGACCTTTATATAATAGCTCTAATCTATGACTTCTCCCCCTTAACGCATTGGATAATTTATAATCCCTGGCGAGGACTAGATCTCCTACCTGAGGATTCCATTTATTTTTACGTTTCTTGATTTTTGATTTCCTCTTTTCCGCTTTTTCTTGCAATCTGTCAAAAACGATCTTAGCCCTTTGTTCCTCTGATAATGGCTGACTTCTCTCAATCGTTCTTGGAGTATTTTTAAAAATGGGTTCAGGGTCAATTCCCTGCATTATCTGTATCGGTGCAAAACCAGTTGTAGTATTTACAGTATTATTAATAATTTTCTCTATGATAGGACAATACTTTACCCAGTTTCGATGATTATTATGAGTAAGCACTCGAAAATAAGTCCTTATTTCTCTTAATATCCGCTCTGTCGGATTCCCTGAAGGACAATAATAAGAACAATGATATAGTTTTATCTGGTGGCTACTTAGAGTTTCTTTGAAAATTTTATTCGCTACTTCAAACGCATGTGTGTAACAGTTATATCTTCCAGGCTTTTCCGAGAATACCTCCCTGTTTTCTATTAAAAGTTCCCGTAATTTTCCTTTTTGTTCCTCATTTAGTCTCTCAGCTTGGTTCACCTTAGATTCTATTAAATTTTCTATCTTGACACAGTCCTTTCTTTCGTCGTACTCATTTATACTACTATTCTTCAAGTTACATTTTGGGTTTTCTCGGGGTTTCTTTTCTTCGTCAAAATCACAGAAATAATTACCTCTACTCACAATATTTTGTTCCTCTATTTCATCGTAGTTCCCAACTTTTAATTCTGCTAATTCCATCGCTCCAATATTTATTACCTCGACAAAGAATGTTTCCCCCTCCATTTCTTCCTCTACCTGATCCCGTACAATTATCCTCGAAGTATGGTCTAAAAATGGTACAATTATGGTGTCAGGTCCGGTTTCAAACTTAAAACTTCTATTTTCAAAATCTATGATGGAATTCCAAGCATAAAGACTATCGCAACCGATTATTACGTCAAAAACAAGCCTGGGTACAACCAAAAATAATATTTCAATGCATTTATGTGCGATCTCGACCTTTACCATCACTTGAAATTTTACCCTTTCTTTCCTTTTACCTACCGCTACAGAGCAATATATCCCATAAACTGGCAAAGATAATAATTTTACACCACTATTCACTAAATTTTCAAAAAAATTTTGGGAACACACAGTAGTATTAGCGCCTGTATCAATAATAGCCTGAAATAATTTCCCGTTAATACCAATATTTATTCTTGGCGGATCAATTAAAATTTCATTCTCTGTATTTTCTTTATGTTTTTCGATCAAACATTGCCTTCTCTGTCCCTTATTTTCGAAGTACTTCCCATAATAAGAACATTCATCATTCCCAATCTTCACTGAAGGCGAAGTTGACTGGGTTTGGAGTTTTCCAAAAGCTTACTAATGGCTCCTGTCCCATTCCCATTATATGAAGGTCCCGGGTTTGAATCCTGGTGAAAATTTGTTTCTTCCAATCTTTTTACCGCGTTTATAGCGTCTACCCTTTCTTCCGGATTTGGAGAAATTCTGCTATTCCCATTTCTTTCTTCTTGCCTAGGGGAATTCGGTCTGTACCAATTATTATCATGGTGATAATTATTTCCCGAAGGAAATCGATTCCTAGTGTACCTCCCCCTTCTATCTCCGTAATATCTATTTGCCTGTACGTAATTAATTTGAGGGTTTCTTTCCCGTGGATAATTCTCAACCCTTCTTCTATTATCCTGAGGCTCAAAATTATTTCTTCTATCCTGAGGCACAAAATTATGTCTCCTATCCTGAGGCTCAAAATTATTTTTCCGGTGGTAATTATTGTTTTTAGGGACTGGGCCATGATACCGTTGCCGAGCATCAAAATTCCTGACATCACCTGAACCTGCCCCCTGCCCGAAAATTTTTGTTGGAGATCGGTTATTTCCAAAAGGTCTCTCATTACTTGCCTCGTTTTGGCTCTTATTTCTTTCTAGTGCGATTAACAAGTCAATCATTGCCGCTATTGTTATCGGCTTCGCAATAATCAGATAATGTTGAATTGTTTCCGGAAAATGTGTAGTTATTAAATTAATTAATTCTATTTCTCCCATCGGAGGGTCAAGCATCTTACATTTTCTAGCTATAGCCATAAAATAATTAACCATGCATTGATCTTTATGCGGGTTATATTTCCCATTACTCAGTTCCAGTCTTATATTTGCCTGCCTGCTAGCTCCCCAATATCTATTTAAGAAAATTTCCTTAAATGTCCGATAATCATTACTTGATCCTACTGATAACTCCAACCAGTTTGAAGCGTTGCCTTTAAAACATTTTCTGACAACCGTCATCTTATATTCCTCGGGAATACCTTTTACAAGAAAATACTCTTGCATGCTATTTATAAAAGCCTTGGGGTCATCAAATTCTTCGTTTTCAAAGGTTGGTGGTGAAATTTCATTCAAAACATGGTTGGGCCATTGCAAATGTGGACTATTGCGTGCATTAACATTAACATTTGTATTACTATTACCTGAGGTACCAGCATTTAAATTTAACATCGGAATGTCCGCGGACGCATTATGCATCGCTTCGTCCCGTGCTGCTACCGTAATAGTGTTACTACTCACAGAATCACTAACATTGTCAGACATACATATGTTATTTAATCTTTCTTTCAGTTTGTCATTTACCTCATCTACACTCACAGCTAATCTCCTAGTTTCCCTCTCTGATTGCTCTAATCTTTTCCTACAGATTTCTAATTCCTTGCTATTAATTTCCCTTTCCTTAGCTAATTCAGTAGTTATTTCCTCCCTTAATTTTCTATTTTCTTTCTCTACATTTTTATTAACTGTTTTAATCTCTTCCCTAACCTGTTCCTGACTTTCCCTCATTTCAATTCGTACATTTTCAATTTCAATTTTAACCTCTTCCTGATTATTTCTAACCTCACTTCTTACATTTTCTATTTCATTTCTAACTTCCTCCTTGAAATTTTCTAAAACCTTCTGTTGTTTCTCAATCTTATTTCCTATTTTGACTAAGTCAGCTGTTAAGTTCTCCCTCGTATTTTCTACCTTTTCCTTAATCTCTTTCTGACTTTCTGTTAAACCCGTCAAATCTTTCTGACTTTTTTCTACCTTTTCTGTTAAACCCGTTAAATCTTTCTGACTCTGATCTACCTTTTCTGTTAACCCCGTTAAATCTTTCTGACTCTGATCTACCTTTTCTGTTAACCCCGTTAAATCTTTCTGACTCTGATCTACCTTTTCCTTAATCTCTTTCTGACTTTCTGTTAACCCCGTCATCATCGACATAAGTGATTTTAATATTTCATTAGTCTCCATGCTTCCCCCTGTTTCTTCTCCCTGATTTTGTATATTCGTATCAGCTACTCTGTCCCTTGCATGATCTACATTACTATATACACCTTCTCCCACTCTCTCATCACCCTCCTGCACTTCCATATTTATATCTAATTGCTCGATCATTTTCCCGTTCCTTAAATACATTGACTATATACTACAACACGTAGATACAATTCTCACTCAGTACCTTAATCAGCTTGCTGCACTGCTATTCGATGTGGATCCTCTCGTTCCTGCTGTGTCCTGGGTCACCTTCCCTGGAGTTCACGACCTTTGTTGTTCAGCTCCCTGAAGTTCTCCGCATACCTTATTCTGCTTCCCTGAAGTACTCTGAAGTTCTCGCTCAGCATTCCTGAAATTCCCTGAAGTTCACGCTCAGCATTCCTGAAATTCTCTGAAGTTCACGCTCAGCATTCCTGAAGTTCTCTGAAGTTCACGCAGCATTCCTGCAATTCTCTGAAGTTCACGCCACACGTTGGAGCGCCAATTTGAAGCATTTATATATCACTCAATTGACTGCTTCGTATTATGGGTGCCTACGGCTGCTCACACATGAGTCTTAATCTCGGGTATCCGTGGTGGTTACAGAGAGCGATATTGTAGTTTTGTTAGAACTCTTTATTTGTTTTATTTTTACACATTTAAGCTTTGCTGAACAATTTTAAATAGAATAAAATATGCAGTTTAACGTAACGCTGGAACGAACTTTCACCGTGTTGCTTACATGTATCTCTCCCTCGTAACGATGCCTGTCTCCTACTGTCCTCAGTCATTATATCCTTTTTAGCTTCCCAAACATCCATAATGGCCCTCACTTCATTAAGTCAAGACTTTGCCCTCTGGCGAAACCCCTCGGGTTTCCGATACTTGGTAAAAATACAATAGCAGGGTCTTTTTTCTTTATGTTGAAGAGCTTGCCAAACTAATTGTATCTCGTTTACGTTAATGTTTGGGACGTTCGCTAATGACCCTTGGTAGTGCCTTTTTGGCATCCCTTCACCTGTGGTACATATTCTTAACCCTTGGATATTACTGGATTTTGTAACTTTGCTATATTTTGTATATCATAAGCGCTATACAGAAAAACTGCTACAATAGTAACCCTCTGTAAACATATTTCATCGCCTAAACCTACTGTATTCCCCTGTACATATTGTATCTACAAGGAAACTTGCAATAACAACATTTCTACAGATATTGATCTTGATTAATTCAGTAGATCGATGATAATTTGTAGAAGAATGAGTAGAGAAAGTATGACGGCGTAACTTTTACGACTCCTTTTTATTAATATTGCATCTCGAAGTTCTAGGTTAAGAAACTTCTAGGAATAGGAAGCATAACATTGATCAATGTAAAAAGTTGAGGTCAAACGTAACTCTGGTCAACAGCGCTTAAGTATCTAATAAAACAAACAAAACTGTTGAAGCAGCTCCTTGTACAAGTTGTAAGAACTGTTTACTACTAGCTTCTTGGAGAGGACAGGAATATTTTTCCCTCGTTTTCAAACTTGCCAAAGTTAAATGCCCGGAGTGCAAATGTAATGGCCAACATGAAAAGAGAAATAAAAAACGTATTTTAATGCGGAATTCTAACTTACAGGTCCAGTCATTAAAACGTATATAACACTAATTCAGTGGGAAAATATGTAGTTACAAGAAATCTAATGGATAGCCCAAGTTTATGACAATATTGAAAATAGTGAGGCCAATGCCACCCTTTTCGTGTAAAATATATGTATAGATTTGCAACAAAGTTTTAGAAATGTCCGTGGTTTGTAGAACGACAAAATATTTGTGGAACGTATTGAAACGAATTAACTTCTGAATTTCAGTTCCAAAGGTGATGGAAGAGAATCATGAACATTGTTTTCAACGATTTCATTATGAATTATATTTATGAAAATTTTCGCTGACCATTACATTATTTTCAGGAAGATAATGAGAGTCATTCCGTTTAGTTCAGTGATGAATTCGTTTAAAGTCACCAGGCATCACGGGAGACAGGAGAAGCATATAAATGTGTATCTGGGTTACACTTAAGTATATCAGACCTATTATGTAATGAATAAAAACCATTTTTCAAGGAATAATGTGTCTACATCGTGTTGGCGAGAACTACGAATAGGAGAGATACGAAGGACGTTTGACACTGCCTATTATACCTATGCCGCCAAGGGGGCACCCCTGGGACGAAGGATGAGGTGCGAAAAGACGTGGGCGACCAGACGTGGTGGTGGCGGTGGTGGTGGCGATAATGGAATAACAAGGAACTGGAAGAAATTCCTTAAAAGAAACTTCAATTTTTACTGTTAAATAATGCTTGATTTGTGGTGTTATAATATAAAGCACACAGCTTCATACAATTCATCAGTGAGCAAAATGTACCATCAGGTGTTTTGTTCTTCTTAAATGAGATATAGTCAACTACTGCTGGCTACTGCCTTATGTTATGTCACTATTAAACTATTTGGAAAATCTGAAAATGTGATCACCGAACATTTGTTTAATAACATACTGAAATATGATCTCACAGAATGATCACAATATTTTGGTTTGAGTACTTCAGAATTTTCATGAAACCTTACTTTCCTAATTTTTCAAAGGATCTTTCCAGGTCTCCCGAATTGTAAATGATGAAAACTCCATTGCATGATTTTCGGAAAGCTACTTACTGGTCCTCATTATCACTTTTGCTTTATCACATTGCCTATCTTTCAAGTAAAATTGTATTAACCATAAGTACTCTGATGGACATTTGCAACTTCTTGGTAAATATATAAGAAAATATTAGCTGAATTCAATCCGTATTGGATGTTTCTAGAAGTTTAAGTTAACCATGTTTAATTAAACGCTGTCATTTATAGCGATATATGCATAATAGAAGTACAGCAACACCAGAAATTTAAAAGCCCCATGTAGGACATAAAATATTTACTTAAACTGCAGAACAATTAATTACACCCTTAAATTAAATGAAAGTATCTCTGGAATGAAATAGCTGTGCTCCGAATACTGTTATCGCTTCTAAATTCAAAACCCTAAAACAACGGAGAAATTAAAGCTTCAACAGAAATTTGATTGCAGGATTTTTCTGGGAGAAAAACTAATTAACTGAAAGCGGAGTCAGCATGCATTATCGTTAATATTAAAATAGAATTAGAGCTAGCACTTCAGTTGATGCAACCGTCGAACCTGTTTATGAAATAAAGCCTTTATTAATGATCATAACCTCCCTAAACAATGAAAAATGTACGTCTATACCAACATAGCCATACATGGAGGCTTTGGGAAGCTTCAGTTTCCATTATAACAGTTCTAAGAGTCAAATCAACGGAGAGAAATTTCTCGTTTTCAGTTGCTGCAAACGATATTAAAATATAAGTGTTTTATCATTTTCTGCATTTATAACTGTCTGTTGTATGGCATATATTATTTTAAATGGATTTGGAAGAATTTCACATGTCAACTACACATTATTTAAACCGATGGAGAAATAGATTTCCAAACCTAAAAGCTGATCAAATAATAAAGAAGTGTGTTAAAAACAGGATGCAAACAACAAAAAATCGCTCTACTGTGTATGGTAATACAGTTTTGAAAACACATAAACTCTGAATTTATAAATTATAAAAATGGAAGTATGAAGAACATTCAAACACACTAAAGTAGGTCAACTGTAGCATAATTAATTTCTTTACTGTGTATAGTACGTTGAAGTATTCTATTCCACCCAACAATTTGATGTCGAGATTTCACCGGAAATATATGTTTTGAGGCCCCATGAAACTGAAAAAAAAAAAAATTTTTAGAAAAACATCCGCGCGCGCGCGTGTGTGTGTCTATCTGTGTCTGTGTGTGTCTGTTTGTGTGTGTGTGTGTGTGTGTGTGTGTGTGTGTCTGTGTGTGTGTCTGTGTCTGTGAAGAGCATAACTCAAAAACGAAACGTCAGTTAAAAACCAAAATTGATATTTAAGTTTAATATCTTTCGAGGATGCGATAAGAAGATTTTGAAGGAAATTCCCTTGCTCTAAACTACATTTACATGGAAAACTTTTCGAAAATTTAGATTTTCTCGGAAAATAGCTCTAATGATTTTGTTTAAGATCCCATATGCTTAAGATATTTTTATGGAGCTGAAATGTATATTTTGGTGGCTATAGTCCACGTTGGACATAAGGTGTGTTTTAACGAGATCTATATCCATCTATTGCAAGATTTGGTCGACATATCTCCTACGGTTTACATTTATACAAAAGTCATCAATAGTAAACTGGACTACATAGGTATAGCCAGAAACTCAAGATATACATTAAATTTGGTACAAAATGTGTTAAACACATGGAATTTTAATGACAATAATTGTTGCAGCTATTTTTGAGAAAATCAAAATGTTCGAAACATTCACCATGTAAAGGCTAATTTAGGCATTTTCTTAGAAATTTTCGTGTCATATCTTTTAAATATATTATACTTAAATAGCAATTTGGTTTTGACCGGACTTGTCTTTTTTGAGTTTTGCTGTTCACAGGTGCACGCGGACCTTTTCCTAATTTTCTTGGCATCAAAATTTTGGGTCAAATTCAGTACTTCCCCTACTTACTATACGTGATAGAGAAAGTAATGTTTTTTTTTTTTTTTTTTTTTTTTTTTTTTTTTTTTTTTCAGATGAGTCTTTATCACTTATAAACTAATTCAGAGTAATGCTTTGAACCGCGCAGAAAAATTAAAGAGTAAATTATGCAGTGCCTTGAAGAGCAATCTAACGTTAAACGTTTTCACCTGTGGATAAAATGTAACTTCCGAAGTGAAGTGAAGGAATTGTGACTGCAGAAAATAAAGCATAACTCATTGCATTCTTGCTATATATGCAAACATATTTCGTTAACTGTGTAATAATTCAGTTCTAGGATTACTTTTTCAGTAAATATACGTGCTAAGGGTTATCTGATCTAAGTAACAAAGTTAGTTTACCAAGTGTAAGTTCTGGGCATTAGAATCATCCATCGTCGCGCCAACCACAGGGATTTGGACGCTGCGTTCAAGTAAGCTTTCGCCTATTTCAGTTTAACCGTTTGTCTTTTGCTTTCTGACCTCATAGGTAAAGGTACTGTAAATTAAGTTAGTGTAGCATGCTACGCTAATTGGTTTTCAGAAACTCTGAGCACAAGATTATGATCAGACCAGTACGTTTGTACCTTCTTCGGTCTTCACTTTCTGGGCAAGCAAAATGGACATAAGATCGAAGAGTAAGCAGTAATGGAATGGTGTCCATTAGGAAATTAATTGCTCTCTGGGAAGGAGTTTAAAAGGACATTTGTTGCCAGCCGTCTTCCTCAAACACAGCTCTTGTGTAGGTTTAAGGAGGTAAAGGAGCTATTGGCACTCATGGCTTATGTGGAAAGGATACAGTTGGTCTACCACACACCATATAATACTACTGATGATGATGATGATGATGATGATGATGATGATGAGATGATGAGATGATGAGATGATGATGATGATGATGACGACGACGACGACGAAGATCTTAACGACGGTGGTGGTGGTTTCAACGCACTGAACAATCAGCAATTGTGTGTAGAATATGATGTTACACCTTTGCTTCTCTCTTTGAAAGATATTGAGAAATCAATTTTATAATTGCGACATTCAAGTATACAGGATGTTAATAAACTACACTGAAATATTTTCAGAGAATATAGAAATGTCTTAGAAAAGTAATTTGTGATAGGGGACATATACTGTTCGTTCAAATTTCGAAGTTACGGCTATAAGTTTCTTAAGTGTCAGTACGCTACAAGCTAATATCAACAATTCGAAAGCGCAACACACGAAACGAAGTGACGTTTTACGGCGCACCTCTTGACATTAGCATTCCAGTGCAAGGTTATCGTTTTGCATTTCGAGTCTTTCACTACTTTCTTTTTTCTTCCTTTCTTTCTTTTGAGTAGAGCATATATAAGAGAGTTTAAATTTTCTTTCAGTTTATGCATCTTTACTTCAACATATTCGTACAGTTAATCACAATTCTTGTTAACAAAACCTCGAATCCTACTTAGTACATTCATACACTGACCTCAAAATGGGAAGTGATTTAAAGGATAAAGAAAGTATAAGAACATCTAACTCTATGCGTGGTATTACAGAAATTTCTCAATATTGTGACCTAAATTTCCAATGTAAAGTTGACAGCGGCGAAGCAACAATTCTCGTACCCTATCCAAGATTTCTGGTATAAATCGAATCAAGGAAATGCCAATAGTGTTAATGCTCTTCTTCGTATGTAATATAAAAACAGAATGAAAAAATTAACTACATGACAGGAAAGGAGCTCACAACCTTTGGGACAAAAGCCTTTGTTGTTACCAATTAAGACACAAGTGAAGTCAAACAAACGTCTCTAAAGCAAGACTCATAACTCAGAAAGGTGTCTAATGGATGTTTAGTTTTTCCTTCTGTCTTTGATCTCTTCTCTTGCAAGCATTTCACACCTAATTATATTGTAACAAATGAAAAAAAAAACACCAGTTACTGCTATTCACACTTTATTGCCTTTTAGTCAGTTAGCGTAGTGCTAACGTTACACTTAGATTACTTTTGTACAAGCTCAGAGCAACAGAACAACTGCCGAATTACAAATAAGAACTGTCAGATTGAACTGCTAGTCGGCACGACTCCTCAACGCTTCGTATACGTCTTTTTTTCCTCCTGCCCGGTGCTTGGCAGCGACTTATATAGGTCCTTAGACAGAGGGAAAGTACTGGAGGTAGAATATTCGGGAGTGCCTGTGGTGGAACGGTCCAGAAACCGCACCGCCATGTAATAGCTATTGTCTCGTACGCTCCTATTGCTGTCGGCGGCCTGTGGTGGAACGGTCCAGAAGCCGCACCGCCATGTAATAGCTATTGTCTCGTACGCTCCTATTGTTGTCGGCAATTAGATGCGGCGGGCGCGGTGACAATATTATAATGCAATTTATTACTGGACACGGAAAATTTAAAAGTTACGTACAACGTTTTCGCCTTGAGTTACCCGATGGTATCATGTGTAAATTTGAAATGTCAGAAGAAACTGTATTCCACCTGCTGTACCAGTGCGGTCGACAACACAGCAGAAGACATAATTTATTAGGACATCTCCATCATTCTAAAATAAATTATTTGCAGCCATTGACAAAATTATTTAGAAATTCATGCTGCACCTCAGCTTTTATATCCTTTATTTCTGGCATTTATTCAACTGTTTAACTGCAAAAAGTTCTTTTATCATTTGGATGTTTGATATTTTTACCTATATTTATGTTTAGTATATATGGCACTCATTCATCGGAAAATTATGTATTAGTTCACGTTAGATCTCACTTTATTTGCACATTTTACTTTTTATATTTATTTATTAATTGAAACCTGTGTTATTTGTTATTTGTTTATATGGCTTTGAATTTGTATGTGTATGCTTTGCCTTGGCGTTTGTTCATTCATTTGTTATTTGTTATCCATTTGCTATTATTTGTTTTAATTTGTTTTTATTTATAACCCTAATATGCCATTTGGTGTGATAGGGTTTAGTTTTGTAGTTTGAGAATAAATAAATTAATAATGGTTGTTTAGTATCACACTGTTAAGTGAAAAGGCTTTTTCCAACTGTTAGATTTCATGTTACTTTAATATCTACTGACATCTTGAGAAATACTGCTAACAGACACAGTCGGCCAGCCTTTTATTTACTGTTTTGTTGCTTTTCTATGTTTATGTTGTTCCCTACTCCTAGTTTCGAGGCGACGGTCGTAAAATCATTTCAGGCCACTTTATAACATGGAGGGAAACTTTGAATTGTTATCAATAAATCTTCATAAGAATTACGGGTTTATATTTTTCGTACTAACAGCACGAAGCAGCCAACTCAGATCGGAAACCACAAAATTGACATCAACGAATACGTCTATTTAAGCCAAGTTGTATCGTTTTCCAGCCACACTCAGAACGAAATCGAAAGAAGAAATATACAAACCTGGAAGAATTTTTGGGCTCTAAAGTTTATCTTACTAGAAAACTCCATTAGTATGAAAACAAAGCAAAATAAAAAGAGGGCATGGATATGTGTGTATATATTACCAGTGCTAATGTATGGCTCGCAGACATGGTGATTAACAAAAAAAGGAACAGTCATGTTAGAAATTTGCCAAAGGTAAATGGAGGGAAAGCTATCCAACATTACAAGAAGAGATCTATGAAGAACGAGGACATCCGCGCGATAACGAATCTGAAAGACACAGCAATATCAGCAATGTGTTAAAATGTAGATGGGGAGGGTACATTTTCCGAATGGAGTAGCTATGTGAGAACCAGAGTAAGGAAAAGGAATGTGGGAAGGAAAAAACAAAAAAAAAAAAAAAAAAAAAAAAAAAAAAAAAAAAAATAGTCGTGAAGTGAGGTGTTTACTGTCATCTAGGAAACTTGTAGTCCAGAATAGAATAGCGGAACATAGGCAAAAGTGGAAGTAAAGACAAAAGTGAAAATTTTACGGAGTTGGCTAATCCGGGAATGGAATCGTAAGCCACCCTGACGTCGCAGGAGGCCCTAGGCGAACTGGGATATTTACGGGCTAGTTCTTAATTAGTCACACTTTCACTGTCGACTTTAGTATTTGGAATAGTAGCATGCACTTTAATCTTATACATATCTTAAGATTTTAAGTTAAATAAAATATACTCTTTGAATGCTTTGAGGTGTAGGAAAGCCGTTGTTTAGATTTTAGAACCAATAAGTTCATCAGTTTTAAGTTCTATTTCACAATTTCAAAAATAGTACTTACGATAACGACAAAACTAGAAAGCTACGCTTCCGCCTGTAGGAATTCATAGGTTGATATTAATATAAATAGGTTAGCATATGCCATATTCTATAAAATCTAACAGTCTCTGTAACCTTGAGCTATAATTTAAAGTGAGATAAATATGCTTCCATTTACAGCTGGAACTTTTAACTTTATATCCAGTTCTTACGTAATTAAACAAATGTATTATGATGACCACAGTCATGCAGAATTCCACTTTTGTCTTCTATAAATCTGAACTGAATTTATTTAGCAATACAGTGCCTCGATGTTGATTTGAAAATTTGCCTTTGAAAATAGCAGCATTGATGTTGTTTGACATCTTCCATTAGTTTAATTTTAAAGAATATTCATCACTTGGCGGAAAGATGTAAAATTATTTATTTTAAAACTTCTCCAAAAAACTTCTCCTTGATGGGAATAGACGGTATACATTAGACAGATTTGAAACCGTTGTGTGCTGGGGTTCTGGGCTTAATGTCAGCTGAAAGTATATTAATTGTGCATATGTTTTAATAAAAGCGAAGTTCCTCAAAACCACACTTTCCGTGTCAGATCCTTCCTTTTTGCTATGTACTATCTCTGAAATCCGAAGATCCAGTAAGTTTAAAATATAGTGCAGTTCTGAATTTGAAATACGTAATAATCCTGTAGCGGTTTTTCAAGATGAAGGGTATCGGAAATTATTGATTTTAAGGCTTACGAGCAAGGGGTCTCCTTTTATATTTTCAGAGCGTCATAAGAACACAGCAGTAATAAACTTAAGAAGTATTGGTCCCCGTGATTAAGTGATAACTGCGGATAAATAATTCATATAACAAGAGAAACAATAGTAGTAACAACAATGGTTATAATAACAGTAAGAAGAATAAGAATAACATTATTTACATCGTAAGTAATAATTTTCTCTCAGGTGCAATTTTTAAATTACCTGTCTGTCTGTCTCTCTCTCTGCCTCTGTCTCTGCCTGTGTCTGTCTCTGTCTTCCGTCAGCCCACCCGCCCGCCTATATTTCTACGTACTTACGTACCTATCTACATTTCTGCTTCTAATGAAAGCCTTGATGGACCTGAACAAAATTTTCCGTAAGTATTGCATTTTTTGTTGTTGTAATTTCTATATCAAGTAATCAGATTGTTTTTTATTCTCCAAGCAATAGGGACAAGATAAGGATGTCTTCCCTAGCGTGTACATTAATGATAGCTTGGATTGAAGTAAAGCATAACTTAAATTGAATGTGGTTCTCTTAACATTCTGAAAAGTTAAATAAACTATAATTAATAGCAATAATATGAATTTATAAATGCCAATGGAAAACAACATAAAAATTATTTAAATAAGAAATGATATACCACCTTTCTAAAACGGTCTAAGAAATATAAAAATTGCTCGTTCTCCGATGCAGATGTATAATCCCATGCAGATTTAAAACGAAAAATGTGCAATAGATTGAATAATAGTAAAGTCTTTAGGGAGTAGCCGTCATTGAGAAAATTCACAATTTCATATCATTTGCAGTATAATAAGTTGTTATTGACGTAGATGAACCTAAATGCATCAATTGTCTAGACACTTTTAGCATAAAGTGTGCCTGTTATTATAGCAATAGGTAAAGAATGTAAATATTGCAGAAGCCACTAGGGAAAGATAATCACACTCATTATGACTCATATTTTACAACGCAAAATACGCTCTTAGAGTAAATTAATATCTATAAGATGCAAGTGTCCATCAAGAATGCTATGACTGTCATTTATGATCTGGAAAATGCATAGTTTTGCTCTTAAAGAAAAATTGATGGGAGATCGAAATTTACTCACAGGGGACTTTTGAAGGTTTTTAAACCTTCTGGGATTATAGAAACTATATTTATTCCTTAAAAGTACTGGAATGTGCTGAGCGATTCCAATGCTTTATACCATGGGATTTGATACTCTGGAAGATATTCTTAAGCAGATAAAATTGAACATCTAAAGCGTCGGCCGTTAACTTCATCAAAAGTGATTTCTCAAATGATGTAAAGGGTAAATGGCACATTCGTATTCATAGCTCTAATAACATGGCTTAAAGCAGTTCCCAGCATCCTCCGGATATTCAAGATTCCTCTCTGGGGTTGGGAAGATATGATGATATATCGCTTAACGCGTACTGCCTCAAAAGAACCCTGAGTGTATGTGTTTTTAACGTTAACGAGAAAATATAAGTGGTACCCCCACCTACTAGGACACTTTCGTAAAACGACGGTAAAAATTCCGTTTTTCCCCTGTGTTGGAGGTGGCTGGTAAAACGTACCCGCAGGGGCTCTGATACATGCATTTCTTCCTTCTCCTTCTCCCCTTTATTCTTTGCCGCCAAAAAGAGAACTGCGAAACCTCCTTCTAAAAATGTTTTGCTTCTCAGCCTGAAGGATAAAACAGTCTTGGCTCTTTGCTTAATGCAGTTTATCCCTCTTTCTTACTCGTCAGTGTTTTACCTCCAATAACGTGCAGTATATATAAAGCTCTATTCAAAGTAAGGTTTACTCTAACATAAATTTCATACACTAATATTAAAGTGTATTTCTTGGCATCAAATTAATCAACCTGTAGTACTTTCCTTATAGCGCTCTGTAGAAGCCAGCATATGAGCTATCAAAACCGATTGCGGCACAAGATTACGTCTCTTTATCTCTCAATGCATGACTAGTTACACTCGTCGTTTCTTTCCGCTAGGTATGCAACATACGGAGATAGTTCCAAGGCCAGGCCGAGTGCCCATGTAGTGTCTGAACTACAAGAGCTAGGTATATTGAGCAATTGGTAATGTTTGGCATCTGGGCATAAGAAAACTTAATCAAGAGTAACATATGCAGTAGTTCGTAGTATAGGTTGTCTCATAAGTTCGTTCGTTTTGCTCGCAAGTTCCATCTATGGCACTTGAAAACCCTGAACACTCTGTACCCTTAAGTTATCATAGTTTCCTAAGCACCCCCACAACTTAGAACAGGCCTTTCCAACTGTGGTGCCGCCAGGGCTTTGACCGGCAACAGTAGCACCGGTGCTGAGCTGACACCGGAGAGGTGGGGGAAGGTAAAGTATCAGAAGCAGAACCAAGAAGAGATAGTGGTAGCAGTTGGGTGAATGTTGCGTTGACTGTTGAATCGGACAGATCGTCAAATCAGCATGCAGCTTACCAAAACAAACATTATTAGTAACAACAATTTTGTGAACCCACAAACACACCATTTGTTATCTACGTATACTACGGTTACGCTTGTGTGCATTTACTATTTAGGTAGATTTTGAAGTCGTCTAGCGCAACTAATTTATGAATACTCTATGCAGTAGATTTGGCATTAGAAATTCGTGGTACCGCCTCTAAGACAGTATCCTGCTTTTACACTTATTTAAATTCACAATTGAAGACATATATTGGGGTGTTTAAGTTGTACCGAACTTCGACACAAATTTTAAGGCAGTGCATGAATTTTGGGAAATTCCTGTTGATCGGGATTTGTGTTAGTAGATCTAAGAACAACTATGTGGAAATATGATCCTAATCATATCATTTATCATGTCATTTTAAGCCATTTAGAGTTTTTTTTTAATAATAAGCAAAAAGCCGCTGTGGGGGCGAGAAAACGGAAAGTTATAGGCTAGCGCGCATATTTCCAAAAGGAATGTGACACCGGGAAAAATAAAGGCAATGGGATCTTTATATTATGCGAACAAGTGATAACAAGTTACAAACTCATTGAATGACAGCGCTCCAGAGAACTTGGAAAGGGTATTTGACACTGGCAGTAGATCAGAGTTGTGACACTTGAGAAATTCTACTCCCACAAACTATGAGGAGCCTTACTTATATTTGTGAATGATACAGCGACTCCATGGTATTCAGTACGAGTGATGAACGCTGAATGCTGAAGTAGCACAATGTTATGTTGCACTTCGGAATACTTGCAATAAAGAATTATCCAGCTGACATGTTTTTGATCACTTACTAAACAAAACTAGGAATCGGGCCATGCGCAGCCTCTCACTGAATCCCTCTGGGCTAATTCAAAACAGTGAGACCGATAAAGTTAAACTGCTGTGTAGTGAAAACATACAATTATATATAGCGTTTCTCTCTTAGAAGACAGTATGGAGTTAAATGGGACATCTCTGTCTCTATCTAGCGCATACAAGTTGCCATTAGCCGCGTCCTTTTCTACCCTCGCTCTGTTGCCCCCCTCCGAAGGAGTGTCGCCTTGTCGTGGCGGAGGGGCTCAGTACCTGAGCCAGACGGCCTACTAAGAATTCTTTCGACTACTGGTAGGCAAGAGGTGAGGGGAAGCAAAGAACATTCCAAACGGGTAGATGGGGCTCGTTAGTCTTGGTTGACGACCCATCTAGGAGAAGAGGACTCCGAAATCAAACTCCCCCAGGGGCTCCTACTATGGTAGGTACGGGTTTGGCGTACCCGGGGCCCCGAGCCATACTCTCGATTGGGTTCCTCCAAGAGGTGAGAGGGCATATGCCAAACGCCCAATCAACTTTGGTCCACTTTTGTGTTTGACCTCCCACCTGTTACCTCCCTGTACACAGTCTGATGGATAACCTACGCGCGGGTCGTCGGAGGATGGGGTGACGCAAGGGGTGACTGGGTAATCGCGTAAGTCCCAGCCCCTGGTTATCATGTAGGATCTGTGTGCGTATCCGCTGATAAAGGTCAGTCCCGGGGAGGGGCCATTGCATGAGCTGATGCACTCCTGAAGGCGATTGGGTCCCTCTGTCTATACATTGGGAGGTGAGACCCTAGGGTGAGCAAGGTCCAGGCCAGGACTCTCACCTAAGCCGGGGTGGCGCCCAGGAAGTGAGCATGCCATCGGAGACATTTGCAATGGTGGAGGATATCATCGCCATGAGTCCAAAAACTCCAAACAACAAAAAAGCAAGTGGAAAAGAAGTAGACGAGTGTTGTGGTCCTCGCTACTTAGTTATTACTAGAAAAGAGGAAGGTAAAAAATTCCTATCGGTGAGCCCCTTTACCATTCAAAAGGGTCTGGATAACATTGCTGGTCCAGTAAAGTCATGCACTAGATCTCGCAATGGCACGCTGCTGGTTGAAACACATTCATCCACCCAGGCAGCTAAAATACTGAAGGCGAATATGCTAGCCAGTTATCCTATCAGTGTGGAGATGCATAGAACTTTGAACTCCTCGCGCGGCGTGATAAACACCCGTGCATTGGATGATCTAAGTAATGAGGAGATTAAAGAAAATCTTTTGGAACAAGGCGTTACTAACGTTTACAGGGTTCAGCGTAAAGAGGGTGGTGAACTGAAGCCAACACGTACCCTGTTCCTGACCTTTGACCGGGTAGATCTCCCGCAGAGGATTAAGGCAGGGTACGAATCCATCGAAGTTCGGCCTTTCATCCCGAACCCGCTGAGATGTTTCAAGTGCCAGCGCTTTGGACATACAAGCGAGCTTTGCAAGGGACAAGCTACATGCCCTCAATGTGGAGATGAATCCCACGATGGTGCATGTACAGCAGCTCCGTCATGTGTGAACTGCAGAGGTGAACATCCATCCAGTTCCCGAGATTGCCCCCGTTTCGTAGAAGAAAGAGCGATTCAAGAGATACGGGTTAAAGAGAAGGTGCCCTTCTCAGAAGCCCAGAAGCTCTTGCGTTTACGCCAACCCTCTGTTCCAAGGTCCGGGACCTATAGCTCAGTTGTAGCTAAACCCGTACCGAGCAGAGAGATCGCAACGCAGACCAGCGATTTTAATGGGGCAACAATATCTGAAAAGACACTTATAGCCCGTAGCTCTATTCCAAAGCCTTCAACATCAGCGCGCACATCTATGTCAACGTCAACGTCCACAAAATCTTCAAGTGCAAAGAACATCACTGTTACATCACCATCAAGACCACCAAGATCAGAGCAAAAAACTAGCAAGCCTGTAAGATGTGAAGCCTCACCGATAAAGTTTAGAAAGAATTACACAAGGACCGACTTCCTCAAGGAAAATAGTATGTCTAATCCCAGTACATCGAAGGGATGTAAGAGTCCACGAACATCTCCTCGAAGATCTCGAATATCCTCTTCTGGAGAATCTTCAGGGGTGGACTCTGACCGGCGTCTTTCATCTTCGCCGGTCTCCGTGTCAAATCGGTTCGAAGCTCTCGAACCAAAATTCAGTATCGGAACACGGACGTCCTCGGCAGAGGACATGGAATTGGAATCTGCCCACACTGGGAGACCCCCAGTAGAAAAAAGGCGCGAAAAAGCGCCAGACAAGAATGCCAGCCCCACAGAAAAAAAAGGGCTAAGTTAGTTCGACAACCGCCTGCTCCAAAGTAATGAAGAGTTACCTTGGAACTATCTGTCCCATACACAATGCAATATGGCTATCCTACAATGGAACATACGTGGAATTCGAACTCAACGGCCAGAACTTGAGCTTTTGCTCAAAGAATACGAACCTCTGGTTGCATGTTTGCAAGAGACTAAGCTGCGTCCTCATGACGCTTTCCATCTAAGGCGATACACCCCAATACGGTGTGATGTTTCACCAGAAGAGGGTGTACCGGCACATGGCGGCGCTATGATACTTGTCAGAGATGACGTATATATGCAAACTCTACCTTTGCACTCTGATATACAATCAGTTGCTGTACGGATTAAACTGCCAAACATCCATTTCACCATCTGTAATCTATATCTGCCTCCGTCTCATGACTTCTCTCACAATGAGTTAGAAGATCTAGTTTCCCAGTTACCAACACCGTTTCTGTTGGTGGGAGACTTCAATGCGCACCACCCACTTTGGGGTTCAAGTCGCGCTTGCGCGAGAGGTACACTCATTTCCGATTTTTTGGACAGTCACAACCTAGCTCTCCTCAACACTGGAGAGCCTACATTCATTTCGGACTCTCACAATAGTTTCTCGCATCTTGACCTTGCAGTTTGTTCACCTCAGTTGGCAGTCTCCTTACAATGGAATGTCATCTCTGATTTACACTCTAGTGACCACTTCCCATGTCTTATTAGTCTCTTGACGCAACATACACACTCCACACGTATGCCCAGGTGGCGTTTGGACCATGCCAACTGGAACCTTTACACCCAGTTGGCTGTCTTTACCTACAACGAGCATGACTCAGTGAATAATTTGGCGCAGCATCTCACGGAGACGATTCTCTCTGCTGCTGAACAATCGATTCCGCGGTCGACTACACACCCCCGTCGATTTCCCGTTCCCTGGTGGACGGAAGAATGTCGGAATGCCATTCGTGCTCGAAGGCGTGCACTTAGGGTTTTCCAACGTCACCCTACTTTGGAGAACCTAATCGAGTACAAGAAAATGCGCGCCAGGTCCAGACAAGTCATTAAGGATAGCAAAAAGTCATCATGGAGCAAATTTGTAGCTTCATTTAACCGACACACACCTTCCTCGGTTGTGTGGGATAGATTAAGGCGTGTTGCAGCTAAAACGACCCAAATACCAATAGCGGGACTAAAAACAGCCACAGGAGCTGTTGTTGATTCATTTGAAGTGGCCAATACCTTTGGCAGTGCTTTCGCACAAGTGTCTAGCTCGGAAAACTACTCCCCTGAGTTCCTTCCAATTAAAACTCAGGTGGAATCTCAAGGCTTCTCGTTTCGTTCTAGAAACGTAGAAGATTACAATCGCCTTTTCACCATGGCAGAGCTGGAGTATTCCCTGAAATCTTCGCGATGTTCAGCACCAGGACCGGACGGTATTCATGTACAAATGTTACAACGGCTCTCTCCTGAAGGTAAGGCATTCCTGCTCGAGGTCTATAATCGTGTTTGGGTTGACAGTATACTCCCAGAAAATTGGCGGGAGGCCACCGTTATTCCCATCTTGAAGGCTGGAAAGGACCGTCATCTTCCCTCCAGCTATCGTCCTATTTCCCTCACCAGTTGCGTTTGCAAGGTGATGGAACGCATGATCAATGCACGATTGGTATGGTGGTTAGAAAGTCGTAACCTACTGACTAACATCCAGTGTGGTTTTCGACGACGCCGTTCAACTGTTGACCATCTTGTGTCAATATCGACACAGATAATGGACGGCTTTATGAAGAACTGTCAAACCGTTGGCATATTTTTCGATCTTGAGAAGGCTTATGATACGTGCTGGCGAGCAGGGATTCTACGTTCCCTGTATGCCTGGAACATACGTGGACGCCTACCACTTTTCATTCAGGAGTTTATGAAGGACCGCTTTTTCCGAGTAAGGGTCGGCTCGGTTTTTTCTAATTCTTTTGTTCAGGAGGAGGGAGTACCTCAGGGTTCGGTGCTAAGTGTCACGCTCTTTGCTATAGCAATTAACTCCATCTGGAAATGTGTTCCACCTGGAGTTTCGTCATGCCTATTCGTAGACGACTTCGCTGTCTATTGCACTTCTCAGCGCACGGCGTTCTTACAACGGCGCCTGCAGCAATGTTTGGACAACCTTAGAGAATGGAGCGTGAGAAACGGCTTCCGTTTCTCAACTGAGAAGACAATCTGCGTTAATTTCTGGCGCCGTAGGAGACGATTACCACCTTCGCTCCGATTTGGTCCAGATGAACTTCCCTTCGCAGAAGAGACGCGCTTCCTGGGTTTGATCTTGGACAGGAAGCTTAGTTGGTCGTCGCATATTGCACAGCTAAGAGCGAGATGTGACCGTTCCCTAAATATTATGCGAGTACTGAATGGCAAATCGTGGGGAGCGGATCGAACAATTTTGTTGCGAATATATCGCGCATTGGTCCGATCCAAGCTAGACTATGGGTGTATTATTTATTCGTCAGCACGGCCATCTGTGCTGAGAAGATTAGACGTGGTCCATAATAGGGGCATCCGCATTGCAACAGGAGCTTTTCCAACAAGCCCAGTGGTGAGCCTATACGCCGAGTCCGCAGAACCTCCTCTGCAATATCGGCGTGAGATTCTCTTGGCAAATTATGGTTGTGCGCTTAGATGTATGCCTAAGCACCCAACGTTTGCTTCTTTCTTCACCACCACGCTAAGAGAACGATATAGAAATAGCACCCTTAATCCAAAGCCTGCGGGGTTCCGTTTCCAAGAGCTCCTAGTGAAGCTTGGAGTGGAACTGCCTGTGATGTTCGCCAAGGGCGAGAGACTTTACCCCCCTTGGCTATCTGGTACGCCCCATGTAGATCTTGGGATGACCATACACCAGAAGTCCACGCTGCCTATTTCAAGTATCCGCACATGTTTCTTAGAATTTTTGTCAGGTTACTCTGACCGTAAATATATTTACACCGATGGATCAAAGAACACCAACGGTGTTGGATGTGCTTATGTTTATGGAACCGAACCATATACATTCGGTTTTCCAAATAGCACTTCCATTTTTACTGCAGAGCTTTATGCAATTTATCGAGCCGTTTTGTATGTTCGCCGCCGTAAATTAGGTGACTGCCTGATTTTGAGCGATTCCCTTAGTGCACTGCAGAGCCTTTGTCAGTTGTACAACCCCCATCCTATTGTACAACGTATCCAGGATGCCCTCCATGTTTTACTCGCTTCTGGTGTTGATGTGGTGTGTGCATGGATTCCTGGTCACGTAGGTTTGCCTGGGAATGAAATGGCAGATTTAGCAGCAAAGACTGCAACTACAGAACCCAGAATTATCATCTCACGTGTTACTTCGGAAGACTTTAGGCTTGAAGTGCGGAGAGCGGTGCTGTCGTCCTGGCACGACGAGTGGTCAGCTCTCCGCGGTAATAAGCTTAGAGAAGTGAAAGAACTTCCGATAAACTGGGTAACTTCCTGTCGCACATCTCGTCGCGAGGAGGTTAGTTTGGCTCGATTAAGAATAGGGCACTGCAATTTTTCGCACGGTTACCTATTTAAAAGGGACCCTGCGCCTCTATGTCCGCTGTGTGACAACGTTTTGTCGGTTCGCCACGTGCTCCTAGAGTGTTACTCTCTAGCGCACCTTCGGGATTCTCTGCAGCTGCCTGCCAGACTTGCAGAGGTCCTAGCGGACGACAAAACAGCGGTTGATAGAGTTTTTAATTTTTTAGCGCAGTGCAATATAAATTTGAGGATTTAAAATTTTTAATTATCTGTTTCTGATTTTGGACATATTTATCACCTTGTTTCATATCTGGCTATTGCCACTGCTTTTTACCTTTGTATATTTTTCTTGTTGCTAGTATTTTTATTTTTTGAGTGAAATTTATATCTGGCTATTGCCATGAGTCTGTTAAGGGCGCTGATGACCTAGAAGTTGAGCGCCCTTAAACCAAATCCAATCCAATCCAATGCTCTGTTGCCACATTCCTAATAGCATGGTATAAATATTCATTTGTTATAAATTTCAGGTTTGAACACATTATCCTATGCAGATTTTTTTTCTCTATCAGGTTATATCCTTTTCAGAGTCATTATACATTTCTATAGGTCCAAATTTCTTCAGAAAACGTTTTTTTCAATAGAAGTCCGATATTTGCTGTTTCTACACTCATCACGCACTAACTAACAAACTAACTGCTAGAATGCATCTATATTTTTTTCTTAGGTAGAGTAAACTATAGTGCTACTACCTGCCTACTTTGAATTCTCTATGTTTACCCAGTTAAGGGTTATAATTTTTTAAATTAAATGTTTTCGGAAAATTTTATATCTGTGCACTGCAAAAGTTACGCAGTGTGAAACTTTTTTGTTATTGAGTTTACATCAGGGAACCAGCGAGAACAAATGTTGAGGAAGGTTGGAGAAAGTTTTTAAAATAAACCAAAAGGCAGTAACCTCTTTCTTTTATCCAATAAGGCAAACAAAAGGTATTCATCTATTCAGCATCAGGCCTGACACAGAAGATAGTATAAGGAGCAGCACTAACATTAGTTCGAAAGAAGCCGTGTGTGTAACTGTGAGCTGTTATTGCGTTATTTGTTTAATATTTTTGTAAATATTTGTAGTTATGGAGGGGGGAAGCTAGGAAGAGACGATATGTTGGTAAATTAAGAAGTAAGGAACGCCAAATAATTATGAATGTGTTGGATTATTTTTGAAGCAAAATGCTTGGCAGTAAAGGCAGTAAAAGAAACAGCTAAGGCTATCGGGTGTTCAGAAGCAGTAGTGTGTATGATTAAAAAGGAACTAATGAAAGGACCTCTAAGAACGCCATCGAAAAAGAAAGCAAAAGGGGCGGGACTACACAAAACGCTAGGTTAACGCAATATGATTGAATAGTGCAAGGTGGAGTGCGGCGAATTGTTCATTCTTTACAGTTTGCAAATATTCCACCCACGCTGAATATAATTTTGTCACAGTTCAACAGTGATGAGACCCTACCAAATTTCTCAAGGGCCACTCTGATTTGGGGTTCGAATATGAAAGAAAGGGTAACAAGTGCATATTAATAGAAAGAGACGATATCGATATCATCAGATGGCGACATAAATATCTAAAAGACGTAAAAGATTTAGGGACTAGGGGAAATCAATTGTTTATACAGACGAGTCGTTTGTAAATTTAGGTCATACAGTAACAAAGGCATGGAGGGATACCAAAGTTAAAAGTGTCCGTCTCGTCAAGCAGCAATTGAAGGACTAAGTACAGGACTCAGGCCACCTCGAGTCGCTCGCGGAGAAAGATTCGCAACTAGTACATGTTGCAACACTGCGCTCCATTTAACGTGTACTGTCTTTTAAGGGTGAGACGCGCTTTGTTTTTTAGATAGCAGTATGTTAACTTCGGCCACAAACAATAGAGTCAAAACAACGCACACGGTATTAAATAAAGCTAGCGTTTGTTGACTGAAACGTCGCAAGTTTATTTCCCTTGTGTAAGATTACTTTCTACTGTTTTGACATTCTGAATGGATAGATTTCCTATACGATTCATTTTCTTAGGTAAGAAACGTTTACAAACCGTATTATTTCGTCTCAGAGAAACTTTTATGCATTTGTTGATTGTAATCTGAGACTTTCAATCACCTAGCAATTAAAATTTGAAAGGCATTTCTTTACAGCTGTATTTAGTTTAGACGTAGTGGTGGCTTTCATAAAAAACGCTCACTTAAACTCATGTAACCAAACGGGATGGATCAGAAGGTAGGCCCACATTCGGGAGATCGTGAGTTCGGATCCCCTGGCCTATTTGCCTGACCCGTTCTCTCTCTCTCTCTCTCTCTCTCTCTCTCTCTCTCTCTCTCTCTCTCCGGTGGGTTTCTCGGGTCGTCAGGAAAATCCACGGAAAGATAATTCTATCACCGCATTTTCTCTATCTCCATTTCCTTTCATCTTCATTTTCATGCGGTCTTTTCAGTGTCAAACGTGACGGCGGTGGGCGACGGTGGCGCTGCTGCGTGAGGACCACGCACGCTACTGTTTTTGGAGTAGGGGTAGCGATGTAGCCGTCACTAGATTTACTGGCATGTAAAAGATCTCATGCGGGACGAAATTCCGGCACACGGTGACGCTGATGTGATCCTAGCAATTGACAGCGTCATTAAACAACAAAATAATTAATGTCTTGTGGGTTGATTGTAGAACCCTAAGGCTGTACGCAAACCCTGTCACTGGAATGAGCAATCTCCTGCTCACATTAGGGACTTAACCCTTGGTTGTCTTTAGCCCTGGTTCCGGCACGCCCTTAGAGTGCTCCCATATCAGGGTCTAACATACAATAACGTAAACAGTTGGCTAATTCTATACTCTCTCTCAACTAATGTGACTGAGTTTTGTTCTTAGAGTATAGTAGTATGTAACTATTTTAGAAGGACTTCACAAATTGTCACCCTAAGGCTTTCAGTATGTTTATGTTTGTACAAGTGCCGCCAACCATTCAGAAAGCAACTTTGATATACCCGTGTAATCTTTAAAGTTTTTTTTTTTTAATATTTCAGTTTATCTCAATTGCAATAGCTTGAGATGATGTATTTGCTCTCCCTTGACTATCACATGCTCTATGCCCTCGATGCGATAGTAATGATATTGCTCTATTAAACTCGAAGTTAAACTTTATTAATACCATTTTTATGATACTAAATGCGTTTGAATATAGGTAGCCATAAATTCTGTCACAACTATAGACGTTGGTAGCCAATAAAGAATGACGCTGGAAAGGGTAAAGTTAGATTGGAAGATTCACTATCATGACCGGAATTTGAACCACGGATCTACCGGTTGCCATTAGGCTGCTCTCGCCACTAAGCTATCATGACCAACATGCTGACCCGACATTAAATTCAACTCACTTGCATTTCTCCCGGTGAACCACACAAGGAGATCTCAAGTTATCCTGGTCATGATATTGAATCTTGTGAGATAACATGCCTTTAGCATACACACAATTATGACAATTAATTTCCTAGGAATGCTTCTCCTTAAACACGTCTTTCTTTAGAAATTCCTAATGTGCTACAGCATTAAAACTTTGACATATCTGGAGTCAACAACTTCTTTCACTTTCCTTAATGATGAAAGTAATCTGAAATTTATGGTTTTAATATTTCAGCTACACGGTTATAGTATCACCTTAGGTTTTTCTTGCTGTTGAAGTTGGCATTTCTGGTGTGACATTGCAACTACATTCAAGCATGTAAAGACCGTCTCTCTTGCGCTGTTTAAAATTATTTTCTTTTCGTTCCTTTCGATGCACCTACTGTCGAGTGGATTTCTGTGTTGTGCGCGCCACTCTCAATTTCGCTTATTTTTTGCTTTAACGGCTTCAAACATAGAAAACTCACTTGGTATGTGTATGCAGCGTTACCACTTATGTCTGCGTTGACTTTGTGTTTGAAGTTGCAGTCATAGAGTTTACGTTTTCGATTCATTATACTTTTCCTCGACCCTATAGCTGCATCAAGAATTGCTGTTGTAACCGGTGGATTCGTGGTTCAAATCCCGGTCATGGTATTAATATTTCAGTCTCACTTTACCCTTTCTATTGCCATTCTTGTAATACAAGCTGTTCTAAGATATTTAACACGTCGTTAATCACTGTATTGGCAAATTCTAAATTTACAGATTTTTCTTAGAGAATAATTATTTTTACTGAAATGCAACCTGGTTAAGTTGGATAAAGCTGGGATACAATAATCCCCAGAAACCTCGAAGTCTTTGTGTTCTGAGCTTGCAATATTAGGAATCATGAGTATTAATACAAATAATTTTAAATCATAATTTAACAACTATATACATGTAACTATATATATAATCATTTGAATAGTTGTTGACCACACCTGTCGTTGGTTTACGGGTCTCACTGACCTGACCGGGAGAGTTATCAAAATAAATTCACCGACCATATCCTCTGATTACCAATCAGAGGACGTATTACATGCCATGACAGGTCAGCATGTTAGGGGTTAAGATTTTATAGAGAAATTAGAGAAATGGAGAGGTTGGAAAAATAAAGACTCCCTAGCCCTCGGGAACCCTATTAGCATCGGGGTCGGAAGAGAACAAGAGATGACCAAGGTAAGGTCAGATAGAAAAGTTACAGTGAGGAGCAAAACACCAGTAAGTGGAAGTAATGTCAGTGGCGGCTGGTGAACAAAATAAGGTGTGTGCTACAGTACCGCACAATGATTACACATTTTATATAATTAGTCTTACCTAATGCCGAAATGTAAAGTCCATACGGCGCTCCTTCCGGCTGCAGAACTTATCGATCACCCTGGTATTAAACCCCTCCATGTTAGAAGCGATGCTTTTCTCCATGGACAGCATTGCCAGAGCAGTAAGACGATCCTGTGACATAGTGTTTCTTAAGAACGTTTTTACGCGTTTTAAGCATGAAAAGCATCTTTCTGGCTCAGAAGTGGTCATTGGCATTGTGATCAAAATTTTTAGTAAAGTTGTAACTTCAGAAAACGAATCTTGCAGACTGTTAGAAATTATGTATTGCAATAGTTGCACAGCCCCGTCAATGTTTCTAAAGTCAGGTCTTGCATACAGAACGCTAAGTTGTGTCTTTAGCATTTTCTTGTTCAGTGTTGTATACGTAGTCACAGCAGTTTGAAGTTCATCCTCAGGAAACTGACTTAAAAAGCTGCCAAAGAGTTTAGAGTTTAACAGCTTTGCTGCATCGAGATGACTAAGCGACTGAAAACGACGTCTAGCTTCCTCGATAATGCGGTCACACACTTCTTTGGCTTCTATTTTTAGACATTCTACCTTCTGGCGTTTGCTCATTGATTCAGATTCAGATTCAAATATATCATCGGCTGCCTCTCGAATGTCACAGATGCACTGAATGAATGAAGACACAGCATTTTGTACTTTAACAGCCTCAGTTGATCTTGATTGCAGTTGATTATAAAGTACATCAACATGAGGCATTACTCGGTGAAAGAATTTCAACCATGAAAGGAATTTGCTGTCTTCTAAATAACGCCGAAGCCCATTTGCTTCCAGACAAGTCTTATCATGGGCAGAATTTTCCAACTCCGAAAAGCACTGCAGCAATTCTTCCTGATTTTCATAAATGACATTAACAGTTCTGGATCTAAAATTCCACCTAGTTGCAGAACCACCAGGAACTCTTCTAGCCACCGCAGAATCCAGAGCTGCCAAGCGCTGTGGGGATCTTGAGAAAAAGGCAGGAAAAGCAGAGAGATTAAGAAAAAATATTCTGGCAGACTTATTCTGCGAAGCTGCATGTTCCATCACTGAGTTCAGTTGATGCGCATAGCAGTGAATATACTGCGCATTTGGAAACTGAGATTGTACTTTGGCTTGTACTCCACCAACTGCACCACTCATTACTGAAGCTCCATCGTAAGTTTGGGCAATAAGTTTATGACGTTTATCTCTGAATAGTTCATTAAGCACTTTTAATATGCTTTCAGAAATTGCTTCTGCGTTTTGTCCCTCTGATTGCAAAAAACCCCAAAATATGGAACACCCGTTTTCTCATATCTAAATACTAATACAAGCTGGTTCTGATGCGAAACATCTGTGGTTTCATCTGCCATAACAGCCACAAAATCAGCTTCTTGCATTTCCTCCAGAATCACCTCACGACAGACTTCTAACATACAATCTAAGAGTTCGTTTTGGATGGTTTTAGAGGTCCCTTTGAATATATGGTTTGAGTCCATGTGTTCCTTCACAGCACTATCAATGTTACTTACTAAATCTGTAAGGCCTAAAAACACGCCAGGATTTTCAGAAGATTCAGTCTCATCATGTCCTCTCAAAGCAAGCTCAAATGCACCACAAAACTTTATACAGTCAATTATGCGGGACAACACATACCTGTTTTTCTCTACTTGTAGATTATGCTTCAGCTTCGCCTCTTGATAAGCACGGCTTAACTGAGTCACAATATTTGTACTACCTAAAGCACTTAAATCTAGCACATTGTTTAAATGTTTTACATTTTGTTTGTGTTTGTTAATAAGAACATTAATATGTCTTAGGTCTGTCACTCCCGTCGTACTCCACGAATCACTGTTCCCAAAAAGCAAACATGGAAAACAGAAAAGAGCATTTCTTTCCTGACATCCACATATCCATGCATGCTCATAAATTTTGAGGTTAAATCGCCTGGTGTAAGAATTATTTCTCCCTCCTTTTGCAGGTTGCGTGATGTTTAAATGTGGTGTTTGCCTTCCTAACTGCTTCACTTGAACTTTTTCTTCTAGAGTCCTCCTAGAGAAGGATAATTTATTAGGCTGTCCACAGAATTCATTTTAGCGTACACAACACAGATATTGCTTAGCACACGAAACTGACGTTCATAACCTGAGTTTATAGAGTATTTCGCGGTTATTTGTTGCTGCCAAAAATAAGTAGTGCCAACAGTAATTGCTCCACATGTCCAACTCCCGAGAGTTTTATTCTCTCTGTTGCGTGCAAGGTCTATCACCGGCAACAGATAGTTGTCTCAACACCACATAGATGGCAGAAGTTGTATAACAGCAAGCAAAGTCGTTACATGACATTGCAATCCTGCTATCTAGCGACTTTGTACAGAAGCAGCATGAATTAATGTGCTCCACTTTATGAGAGCACAACGATAGGTAAATTCAACCAATAGGAGAACAGATTTCAAAATCGTACACCTATGTTTCGCATGCGTGGATTGGTCTACATTCCCTGCAAAGGACTGAAGAATTTTGTAGCACCCAACGCATCACCTATCTCGTGTATGTGAGGCGTGCATCATCTTCGCACACAATGAGCAAAGAACACTAGCGCGCGGCATATAAAATGGTGAAAGTGAAAGAAAATGTGCACTAATAATTGAGTATATATTTAACACAAAGAAGAAACTATTTTCTGCAAAATAATCATTGTGCTGTAGCACTGTAGCACATATTGACGAGCCGCGCCTGAGTAATGTTCTGCTCAGCTTGGGTACCTTGTGGTCGCTATTCACATATCCCCTAGACGGAGACCCCTGAGTCTAATCATTTGAATAGTAAACCAATTAAAACCTTCAAACTTTAAAATAACTAAGACATACAAACACAAAGTTATACTGATATTAACTGAACTCATACATGCCAGCAAAATTAATCTTAACTTCGTTAAACTAATAAACAAATGGTAACTATAGTAGTTATTCCTTCCCCAACAAAAAGAGATTATATAGGTATTGCAGTGTACAGACATTTTGAACAATTTAGCTATTTAATTGCAGTTAATTACTATAATGGAGCGCTAATTAAACACATATTTAAACTTTATTAGCTATGGTACAGGAGGTGCTAAATTCCATTGAAGAGTTATACGTAGTTACGTTCTCGTGTAATTCATGAGACCTTATACCTACTTCATAAAATGCAACACTTTCTTTGGCTTATGTTCTGTGTGATACGATACAAATGGCCTCAGCAGTATAGACACCTTTCTGCTCTATTAGTTTGGGTTACGTGGTGATGCACTACTTTAATTGTACAGTAAATTTCCTTTACTAACCGCATAAATTCTGTTTATGCAATCCCAGCATTAAAACGGGTTAGTATGGCGGCAAATGTCGTGCAAAATTACACTATTTCTTACACCAATGGCAGAAAATTAATTACGTAATTATCATTGTAAGAAGACAACAATGATGTCATCACCATCACAACATAATGTTCTTCAATATGACAAAGAAAACCTGATATCATCACTCTCGCAAGTGCAGCAACATTCAAACACAATAATTAGTTTCTCCATCCACAAAACTTGTTTTTCGTTAACATCTTTTGAGTTTTCTGAAATTAGTAAACTCTCAGAACTCTTAGCTTCGTTTAAAATGTCAAGCGAAATACAATCCACATTCTACATAGTTTTATCATTACCTTCTATTTTCCTATAAAAGTGCTGAAGCAACCATTTTAAAGCCCTAACTTGGCGAATACCAACACAGACCCCACTGTCTGAGGCAGAAATGGTTTAGTAATGGTTTAGTAATAGGGTTTACAGAATGGTATAATGGTTATACTGTCAATGCAAGCCAACATTTTTCTGCTTTAGATGAAATATCTTTTAACTTGGGTTTTATTGGCTCCGTGCCTCGCAACCACAACATAGATGCAGCTACTGGTTAAAGAATAGTTGCCGATTAAATCACAAATTGAGTTGCCTATAAGCGGAACCCCAACAAAAACTTTCTCCACAGCATAAAGGAACATTTTTATGGGCAGAAATATGGGTACATTCCAAAGGCAAAGATATCATTAGCAGGGACAAGAATGTTGGATATTCTCATGAAACTTTAATGTCACAAAGGAGGGAACAAGCATAAGGAAGTCCAGGACAATCTCATGAATAGCTGAAATAGAGCAAGCAGCCTTAGAAATTGCCAAGCTGTTGTTATATTATGGTCATAGAAAGCAGAAATGTGCGAAAAAGATTGTGGAACACAAGAAGGAAAACGATCTTAACAGTCGCCAAGCTGTTTGAAACAACGTATAAAGGATTTAAACAAGTGTCCCAGCTATGAAATAGAAAGTTAAGTGGAAATAATTGCCCCACTTTGCAAAGTATAGGAAAGAAATGATAATATGTGAATGAATTGAAACGTTACATCCCTCAATACATTAACAAGTGAATTATCATACTTGTTACTCTACAGTGCCATATTTTCGACCGTGACCCGTGCTGCCGACGGAGGGGCGGCGGGCGGGCAGCTGCTTACCGGCGGAGTAAACTATTCACAGACCTTTAAATTCAAGCGTATAGCAGTATCATGCAAATGATAATTACAATAACTGCACAACCACCTTTGTCAAAGGAGGTGTTGGAAATGATGTCTCTATGCCGCCACACATGTCGCACTTTTTGAGAAAATTGGCATTCACTCACATTACATCTTTTGAAATTGCGGCAATTGCGAGGCAGCCCGACCTTGAGGGCCTTCATTTGCTTGCCTGCCTGGTGTATGGTGTGAAGTAGCTTAGCCCCGATCGTCTTATTGAGCGTTCGGCGTCAGACTATTAAAACTCGCACAAATAATAAGGAATGCCTGTGAAATGGTTCACTCTACAAACAAATTATTTGGACATAAGTTGTATCTTAGCAAGATTTTCATTTCTTCTGTAGTATTTGTCTTCTACGGTTTACAAGTTATGTAAAAGTCATCACGAGTAAACAGAACTATAGGGGCTATGGCCAGAAAATTAAAAATACACATTTCGTTTGCTGTAAAAATATCTCAAACATCTGGCATTTTGATCAAAATCGTTAGAGCCGTTTTCGAGAAAAACATTTTCCACGCAAAGAGTAGTTCAAGGTGGAGAAAGTTTCCTCAAAATCTTCGTGTTGCATTCTTAAAGCATATTAAACTTAAATACCAAGTTTGGTTTTTATGACCTTTTTCTAAAATGCTTTTTCTTTCGATTCAGGGAGCGTCAAAAATATATTTCCGGTGAATATCGACATCGAATTTTTGGGTGGAATACAATACTTCCTCTACTTACTATACGCAGTAAAAAACTAAGAAGATGCTGTGCAGCCTTCAGAATTCTCTTATTGTCTGTTTGGAGATTATGTAACACGTTTAAACACAAACGGATAAACTCTGTGTATTGGTCACAAGTTAAATGTAAATTAACGTTCGCTAATTCTCCCATATTTTGCCAAGTTCCCTAACCTGTATCACTATAGCTTTTCACTTGAAACACAGTAAAGGGTATTGTGTATTACACAAGTCTAACAATGTGTCGTGGAATAATAGAGCAGTGTTAGCCTACTTAGGAGGCTCGCGAAGGGGAAATGTACGATTTAAATCCCGCCAAGAACGTTCCTGTATAATGGCCAATACATAAAATAAAAAACAAATCATTGACATTTGAGAAAGTTAGAAATATTATAAAATTAAGATCAATAATAATATCTCCAAACTGGTTTATTAACAAATGTATTTGATATAACTTGTGTGTTCTGACGCAGTCTGCATTGTTTGTCTAGTAATATTTTGTTATCTCTTACGTTTACCATTCATGCAGTCATCCAGAATAAAGAGAAATTTGGGAGATATCTCTAGATAATTCAAGATACACATTATATTTGAATTTATAGTATTTTATGTGTATGGCATTTCAAATAAAAACGTTTGAGCCGTTTTTCAGAGAAGCACAACTTTCGAAAAGTTTGTCTGGGATAGACAATTTTGTTGAAAATGTCCCCTCTCACCAGGAGGGATAGAACGCGGCTTCCTAACATTTCGATTTTCTTTGTTTACCATAAATCCAAGAGAATGAAGAAAACATTGTAACATTTTTCAGTGTGACCTCTTTATGGTTTAAACGATATACTCGTATGTATGTATAATAGGAAACGACTAAACCCGGAGATGCAGCAGTAAGCCATCACAGGAAGTCCTAGCCCAAACTGGGATGTTCACGGGATAATTCTAATTCCATAAAACGAATGACAATTCTTCTGCTGCTGGTGCAGAGGTGGGATGAGGAAAACCATGAGTTCTATGCCTTGGAAGGCAAAACACTTGTATAGGCTTATAAAAAGCTACACCTATATTCTTTACAGCCTTAGTTGTTACTAGCACTGAATTGCCTATAACTTTTACTATATTCTGATGCGCCTCTTTGATACTATTTTCTTCTTCGATTTTACAGCCACTTGGTACGGTAGCTGTGAAATCGAGTGAGTAATTTTCCATCATATTCACAATGTAACTTAAAGAACTTACTTTTGGCCTTCTCTCTGGATTTCCTTTCAACAATTGCTAATACTGTTGCATTTAAACATAATGCTCTCTCGGCACAAATATGCATATAATCACCTATAGACAATACAGTATTGCACAGGACTCAAAAATTCCTCCATACCGAGATTTCATCCAAATCTAATACACGTTTGAGACTGCTGAGCAACCTACTCCCTGTTGATAACAATAAATGTTCGCTATAATTATTGGTTTCAATTCACATAATGTAGCAGATACAGAGGTCAAGAAAGGAGTTCCAGGCATTACTCAACTGTTGCTAATATGCAATTTTTAATAATACACACTTTGTTTAATCGCATAAAAAGAAACATAACGACCAAAGAGCGTTCTAATGAGTACTTGTTGAATTATTGGACATTTTAAGCAAAATGTCTGTTCAGAACATAGCTAATATCAGTTAATCAGTGTTTTTCCTCTATTTCTCTTAGGCCGAATGGAGGCCACACTCTTTGGTATCTTAGCTATCTCGCTGCATACTAAATTAGTTGCATGAAATATATTGCAAACCTTAACAAAAGCAGTATGTTTCCTTTCTGTTTTAACATTGTTATTTTTGGAATAATTAATATGGATTTTCTTAGAATTCAGAATACAACATTATAAATAAATCCTTAGTAATTTTGGAAAATAAAATCTTAAGTATTTCTTCAGTATACGGGTAAGTTTACTGTAATTCTTCGCCTTGTGTCCTTAAAAACTTGAACTAACGCGAGCAATATTTGACTTTGAATTAATTTATTATTATTATTATTATTATTATTATTATTATTATTATTATTATTATTATTATTATTATTATTATTATTATTATTATTATTATTATTATTATTATTATTATTATTATTAGTATTATTAGTATTATTAGTATTATTATTAGTATTATTATTAGTATTATTATTAGTATTATTATTAGTATTATTATTAGTATTATTATTAGTATTATTATTAGTATTATTATTAGTATTATTATTAGTATTATTATTAGTATTATTATTAGTATTATTATTAGTATTATTATTACTATTATTATTAGTATTATTATTACTATTATTATTACTATTATTATTACTATTATTACTATTATTACTATTATTACTATTATTACTATTATTATTGTTGTTATTGTTATTGTTATTATATTCAGAAACTCATCTAATAGTCCAATGAATTTAAAATTTCTTCAAAAGAACAAAATAAAATCATGAAAACGTTAAATGGTAGGGCTGAACTGATTTTTAAGTGGCCAACATTGATCGGATTGTTACTTAAAATTACAATTTTCGAATTCAGGATCTCCCATAGTGGGTGGAATTACAAGCCCACTCCGTCTTTGGTGCTTAAGGCCGCGCCGTGGCTGAGCGATTAGACCGCTTTACTCTCACCAAAGCAACGGGGTTCGATCCCACCATCATTCCACCAATTGCTCCTTTATCCTTTCCTCTCTCTTCATTTCATTTCACTACTCATTTCATACATCCTTTCATCCGTTTGGCCTTTTTCTGAGTCGAAACTGTCAGCGGGTGTTCGGGTGCAGTATGGTGGGATGAAATGATCTGAGTGACTCCGTCCCCTGTCACGGTGGCCGGGGTCCAGATCGTGTCCACACCGAGGATCTGAGACTCGGAGGGGTCCCTGCAGATGGCACTCTGTGCGAACTGGTGGGACCGGTGTACTAGCTGGTGTAGAGGGAGTTTCTAACTGGGAAAATGTAAGGGCGCTGCCCTCTGCTGTGCCTAATCTCATGGTCTGGCCACCCTCTGTCTCCCCTCGCCTCATCCCTCCCTCTTGGAGGCACCCCTTCGGGGCATAGGCACAAAGGATCTCTGAGGTCGAAGTGTCGAAGTCCCCCTCCGCGTCTGTCGTCCAAAACTTCTGCCTTCGAGGTGCGTAAGTTTTAGGGAAGAAATACGCACGACTTACGATAGCTGAGAAAACCTTATCATACCGCCACTGTTACTAAAAGGAGTAACTATGTTAAGGGGATGTTATGGATGTTAGACGCCGGTAGGGTGGAACGATTGAAGTGGGAATGAGTTATTTATACCGATTAAACCCATTAAGGTTAGAATAGGTAACGGGAAATGGAATCAAAGGACAGGAACGGGGATATTGGAAGCACCCATGTTGATGGACACACCTCTTTAAAAGAAAGGGTAAAACGAACTCGAACATAGTGTTTCTGTAAGATTCAATCAAGATGCATTAAATCTGTCTCATGTATAATGATGCAGGCTGTGTACACCAAAACGTTGGTTGTTAAGAATGCTGACTCTAACCTGTGGTCAAAAGGCTACTTAGAATATTTTATTACACTAATGGCTAATAGAGCAGTTTATTGTAAATTTTAACTCAGTTATGCCAATAAACACATCCTCTGTCAACTGTCCTGTATTTCATGTTATAATAAGAAAGGGCCAAACAAAGCAGAGAGGGAATTGCCGTCGAGCAGGGGGGGGGGGGGGGGGGGGCACGTGAGTGGAAGGAAGGTTTAGAGTGGTGAGAGGGGAGCGAGGAAGGAAAAACCTCCAAATTATTATTAAACGGGCCATGCTATCACCACCCATACTGCTTGTAAAGCCCAGTTACATAACCTTTCCTAAAAGCAAATGTTTTTTCACCTCCGGCTAACAAGAAGAGGCCAGCTACGGGCTCAACATTTTCGTTCTGACTTTGACAGATTGCTCTACGTCAAAAAGAAACAGTTACATGTCCAACAGCTTGTGTCATTAAATCATAAACGTAACCCCGTGGCTCAACAACCAATCCGAGTCAAAGCTACTGCCCGACCGCTGCGCCCCCACCTCTCCCAATACAGGCGTCATGAGTGGGATGTAGTGCTGGAGGTGGAACGTGGTAAGCCGGTCCCTCCCGGCCGGTTATGCGGTCTTCTCGATCAGACTGACACATATTTAGCGAAAAAGAGTCATTCAGCTTATCTACCAGCATATATGATTGCAATTTAACTATGTTAATGCCGGGACTGCCTATCTAAACTCAACGTAACCCAAGAGAGAGCCCTGGTGTAAACATACGCACGTGCCTTTCCCACACCACAAGTTTCTATTGAGTAGAAGTATTTTCATTAAGAACAGAGAATCGAAATTTCGACAGAACGTATACAGCACTGATGTGCCCACGTTTTAGTAAATAGGGGCATTAATAGAAGAAACGTGCGGCATTGTTTTCGTCTTATTTCATTTAATATTCCATTGCAAGATTATTTTAAATAACTTTGTTTCAATGTTGTGCCACTTGAAAACCTTTTACTTACATACTTTTCAATAAAAGCACGAAAATTGGGATTATTTGGTTTTTGAAACGCGCTAATTAGTATCACCTTGCACAAATCTAGGAAAAAGTTGGACTATTTGTGAGAAAATAGTTGTTCTTCTTTTTCGTGGTATGTTACAATGCAATTATTTGCTCTGTGCTTTGTAGTGTTCAATGTGTGTTTATTAATACCGTTTGTCACTGTTGATATTTACATTAGAGAGTTCATATTTCTCACGCACCGCAAAATACGTAATCGGCACAAAATGCTTGTACAAAGGTATGTGCCTTCTCTAATTCCATTTGATTGTCCACAAATAATCCTTGTAGCTTAGCGGAGTATGCTATTTGTGTGTGTATTTTGAATATTATTACAGATTCTTCGTGTTTAAAGTGCCGAACGACCGTCTGATTTTTAATTAGTTTTAATCAATTTGTACGACACAATTCAGTAATTTTGTTTAATGTATATTTTAGTTTTATCTTGTACCTTACAAGGTATTAAAATTCTTTTAGATAAGATTTTATTGCATTCAGCGAGTTCACAAGTAAGCATAAAGGCCCATGGACATTGAATACGTCAATGGAAAAGCACAGCATAGTACACAAAAGAAATTTTACACAGGCAATATGAGAAAACAATAAATAAAAATAAAACATAAAGAATAAAGCAGGCATAATTCGGAAGAAAATAAAGTCTTCATTGTAGTTATAAGACCAAGTTCAATTTTAATCTTGTTTTAAACCTTCACTGGCATTTTTATGTCATGTCCCATTAATTTGTTACGTAATTAGAAATGCATACCACCTAGTACCAGTTGTTTTCTTTACACATAAATTTAAGTAGCCTTCGGGCAGGCATAAAATTTAATTGACAGAGAGTTGTCACTAAGGCAACTAGAAACTATGTTTGTGCACAAGCATTAACAGGATACTTTGTCATTCAGATTATCTTGTGCAAAGTAAAATATTTGGAGCATAGGCACTCTTTAGCAGCACTTTTTGTAAGCATTGAAGTTGTCAACCTTTATCTTAAGACCATTAAATATTCTTATGGTGTCATAGTAAGCAAGAAGCAAGAACGTTTGCATTGAGATGACGGATCTTGCTCATTTGTCCCATGAATTTCGTTGTTTGTTATAAATGTGATTCGATTGCATATACATAATTTTAGGATCAAGAACATATACATGCAGGGTATGTTCAGTCTTCTAAAAATATATTTGCATGAGCATCTGTTATGGGTATTGGAAACATTTCTTATAACTTTTTTAGATAAGGACTATTTGTTTACTCTCAAAATAAAATTCCATATTCCATGATAGTGCTAAATTCCCACAGTATACTAATTTAAATGTGTCTGGACTCACATTTATCAATGCTTGGATAGCAAAGATAGGCAAGGCTGAGTTTGGGTAAGATATACGTAATGTGAGCTTTCTAATCTAAATATGTGTATATATGAAAGCCCAGAAATGTGATATGTTTTAATAACATGTCGTTAATTCCAATTTTAATCGGAGTGTATGTTGTTCGATGAAATATTAATGTTAAAACTTTGATTTATCTAGGCTTACAGATAATTTGTTAGCTTTAAACCAACCAGACATGCCGTTCAAAACGTAATTCAGTTTATTATACATTTATTTATGCTTTTAAAGTTACCATGTTTTTAATAGTTATATTATAACGATGGTATAATTTGCACTTGTCAAACACCGTCGATAACATCTGCTGATAAATAATTTCGGTGTAGTGTAGAAAGGAAGGGTTTCAATTAATATAACCTTAAGATCTGTATAGTGCTTTTTTGAAAATGTCATTGTGAATTATACTATACGCTGAACTCCTAAAACTATATTAATTTCTTGATGCAGGTTTTGACATTTGCTTACCCGTTAATGCCTGATATTGTTTATTTAATACATTTCTGACTCCAAAAGCGCTAAGCTATTTCTTATAATAACATTTTAAGTCTTATAGATGCATTGCTTCATAGGTTGCATAATCCTGCTGACCTTCTTGACAGATATATGTATAGGTATGTAATGTACTCTCGGATTTAAACTGATATTTCTCCTTCTGGGTAAGTTTTCCATATTCATAGCTTTTGAGCATGTGATTCAACAAATCCTAAGTACGAAATATTCTTAGTGAAATATCACCTCAGTTTCCAGGAAATTTCGGCGCAATAAAGGAGAGCTACCTTCCCAGAATATCGGAAGTCAAAGAACAGGAGCCCACCTGCGTTCCAGAAGACTCCTGCTGTGGCCCCCAAGGGTTGTTAAAGCTAGAACACCATTGGGAGAAGTATGTGATATCCCTCGGGGACTATATAAAGAAATGCTAAAGCTAAAAGTTCCATCGTCTGCAATAACATCAAAATCTCGTGTCAAACATTCCTTGTCAGTACTTCATTTAAAATTAATGTATATAAAGATAACTTGAATTCCGGAGAGTCGTGCCTAATGTGAAAACTCTGTTATTGAAATCCTTTGTATTTAACCTTATTAGTTGTTATTATGTCCCTTTTATGTGGACAAAAGTTGTTTAGTAAGTAAATTATAAAAGTCAAATATGAAATCACTGTCACTGACTCTAATTCTAACTACAATGTATTGTAATGTTTAAAAACTACAGAGCTCTTTTAACGCTTTATTATTATAAGGGATAAATAAAAGTAGAGGAAACACATTGAGATGTAGGACTTTTGATCTGATTCAATAAAAGATTTGAATTTAAAAGGGGGTATTCTCATTCTAATTTACTCGTAATTCTTCCAAGGAATAAGACAACTAACATGCCATTTTTATTTTATTTGGTTCCGGAATATAGCTTATGTTCCAGTAAATAGTATTCTCTACTATATTTTTACTTTCTCTACAACAGAATAGGGCAAAGTTTGTACTGAAACCAAAAGTTACATCTCGAGATTATAGCGGGAGTAACTCGCTAACGAAATGCTCCGGAACTCAAAACGTGGGATGTTCTAAAGATGTAACCTCCTTCTTCTTCTTCTTCTTCTTCTTCTTCTTCTTCTTCTTCTTCTTCTTCTTCTTCTTCTTCTTCTTCTTCTTCTTCTTCTTCTTCTTCTTCTTCTTCTCCTCCTTCTCCTTCTCCTTCTTCTCCTTCTTCTCCTTCTTCTCCTTCTTCTCCTTCTTCTCCTTCTTCTCCTCCTACTTCTTCTTCTTCTCCTTCTTCTCCTCCTTCTTCTTCTTCTCCTCCTTCTCCTCCTCCTCCTTCTCCTCCTTCTCCTTCTCCTCCTTCTCCTCCTTCTTCTTCTCCTTCTCCTCCTCCTTCTTCTTCTCCCCCTTCTTCCTTCTTCTTCTCCTCCTTCTTCCTTCTTCTTCTCCTCCTTCTTCCTTCTTCTTCTCCTCCTTCTTCCTTCTTCTTCTCCTCCTTCTTCCTTCTTCTTCTCCTCCTCCTTCTTCCTTCTTCTCCTTCTTTACCTCCTCCGAGAAGCATTAAACCTGTCCTGAGGCTTGATGCTTGCTCCAAATGTTTAATTCATTGATTTATCCATGTTTCCTAGGTCTTCCGAAGTTTCGTTTTCTTTTGGGTATGTAGTATAGTATTTTCTTCATTCTCCTACGTGTTCTAGCCCCTTTTTTCTGTTATGATCAATTTCCTCATTGATGATAAAGATCGTGATGTCCTTAATTTTTTTCTGATATAATTTTTCTTCATTCTGCCTCTTCTAAAGCTACCATGTAAATAATGGTTAGTCCGTGCCTGTGGGTGCAAACACCAGTGCCAGATTTGTTTACCTACATTTCTTGAAATATTTTATATCTTTCGCACATACTCATGCGCACAAATCTTGTCAGAAATTTCGTGTTACAAATTTCACTAACTCGAGTTCTTCGACGCTCATAAGAATCTTGTTAAAATGTATTATTGGAGTAATTGTTGAAAGCGAAAGTGTTTCCAAAAACTTGCGCATGACGTTATACAAATTCCTTTTTTTTAAATGTAGGTACGTGCTTGCATAAAGCACATAATGTCCCGTTTTAAATCAGGCATATTAAAAATTAAAGAGAATTGCGCACTTACCGATCCAAATGTGTACATAATTGCACATACATTTTATTTAAACATATTGCAGTGAAACGTAAATTCACATTATAAATTGTGCTTTCCTAAAAGTTTAGAAAAAACTAGTGCGATATCCTTAAATTCAATATGGCACAGCGGTATTACTAATGCAAGAGGTATTTGACGCAAGAGTGACATAATCTTTGGAATGTTCAATGCACATTTGGAATATAAATATCCAATGTAGGTATAACCTAACCTCCAGCCATTAGCTGCCAGCCTCGGCACGAATGCTTCATACATAAGTTTTACAGACATGAAAACTGCATGTGTTCACTACATGTGTAAGTATTAGAAACAAACTACCTTACTTTCTATTGTGAACACGAATATTGTGTTAGGTCTCTATCAATCAGTAAATAAAGTGAATAAGGCAACTCGCTTTTCCTCAGCGTGCATGCGCAGTAAGTAGACATGGACTTAGTGTGTATTCTTTTCATTTCAAGTGAATTTATGTATTTCTGACTGAATAGAGCATATTTCAAGTCTCTTTTTTAATATTTCTATCATATTTGTGACTTCCTAATGGATATAATACTGCAACTGCTGTCGGAAATTAGTCAACAATTTTGCGCGGCGTCTAAAAGAAGAATCCAATTAATTCCAAGTGAGGCCGTCACCTCATCACGACATAAGCTCCTCAAATAGAACAGGCCAGATGAAGCTGAGTACCCGATCAACAGGTTGTGCCACGTTGCCACAATCTCTCACCTTCAAACACGATTATCTGTTTAACGGTGCATTTAATTTTAAAAAAAAGGTTATTGGAATTTTTTGTCAGCTTACATCCACTCTCACCTTCTTCAGTCTGGCGGATTATTTCCCTTCCACCTTCTATAGAAAAAGTGGCAATATTCAAAATAAGTATTGTAGGTCTCATTAAGCTTGCAATTTATTTCAAAGAATATTTTTCTTAAGGCATTAACCCATTAACCATTTTCGAGTTAGCAGTTATCTGATTTTTTGTCACTCTTTAAAAGCGCTGCGCTTCTTGCAATGGAAATAGTATGGAATTTAAAGGCCAGCATATGGTACATAAACATAAGCACTACACTATCGATTCACTTTTCTATGTCCCCTTAGTACCTGCAACGAAATGTGTATTTAACCTGTTTCTGCAAATCCTGATTAAGATAAAGTAGACACACAAATAAGCTTTCGTAAGAAACGTTAGCAGAAATTGTATAAAATAAACAATAGTGGAAGGTAAATTCAATAAATTTAACTTCAGATATACTATTTGCCCTACCTGACTTTATAAATCATTCTAGATTTTTAAAAAATATATTTGCTTTATTTAGCATCAACGTAACTTTATTCTTCGGAAAACAATTCTGAATTATTTAGATTGTAACACAGAAACCTGGCTTATTAACCGGTAGTCCATTAAAAAGATATCGCTTAAATAGTATTTGATACACCTTTGTATGAATGAGTCCTGTAGCCTATATTAATTAAAGTACTGGTAATGTGATTTATAGAGACATCTGAGAATAGACCGTTGTTCCTTTTATGGAAAATCCAAGTCTATTGGTCTTTACACAAGTAGTAGTGCCAAAAGTTGCTGTTTCTAGGTGCACCTAAACACATTGCAGTGTGTTTTCAGTATTTTGGTTGAATTTGATAATTTATGCATACGTAAAAGACTCCAAATTTGTAAATAAATAAAATTAACACAAATAAAGAAGTAAAAGGCATTCTTTCGCAGTGTTTCAATTGGATAACGCAAATAATCCAACGCTCTCATAGAAGAAAAATAAGTATTTTAATCCTGCTTATGAGTTATGCCCCTCAAAAGTGATTAGTTGCTACATAGTTAGTACGAACAGGCGTTAAGTAGTATAACAATCTAATGTGTTGCACTCAAATACCTTTCTCTTCTTACTTTTGTACCTAACTATTCTTCTATCTACTTCATGTTAATCGAGATACACATTCTACAATTTGTGTAATTGCATATTTATTTGTAAACACAACGGAAAGAGCGTAATTCAGTATGATTAACCAATAGTCAAATCTTTTAAGAGCTCGTGGCTACGTGATGGCTTTGAAGTCCCATTCTCCTGGCATGGCAGGGCCAAAATTAAATAAAATAAAAAATACCAATAACAACTACCTATTATGGAAAAGTATAAACATCTCAAACCAATGTCAGGGTTATCATTACATCAAATATTATTTAACATATATTGCGTACTTTAACAATATTTTGTCTTCTTAGAGTTGGACAAAGATCATTCAGAATGAAGACGTCTATTGCCAGAAAAGTCAACTTACATATTTTACCTACGGCATTCTGATGAAGATCGTCACTGCCATTTATGAGAAATAAATTGCCCACGTAAAAGGTAGTTTTGGGTAAGGATATTTTCGTGATATTTAACTGACCCTTCACTTTTTCAGTTATGCTGTTCTCGCACAAAAAAGAAGAAGAAAAAAGAAAAACATAAGCAAATGAACCTATTTTTTTTTTTTTTTTCTGAAAATGCGTTTTGTGGGTTCAGAAGACTTCAAAATGGTGATTGCAGTCACTTGGGTGACTCGCAATACCCAATTTACTTAAAATGTAGGTAAAGCAAAAAGACAGTAAAGTGTAAGGGTATTCAAAGAAGAGTGGCCGCTGCATGTTGAATTTCTTTGTCCTTCTCCTGTTTTCCTGTTTCTAACCTGTTGCAGGTCTGTGCTATCTATCCCGCGGCGCAGCGCTTGCTAATTATAGTGAGGCTTTTAGGTACACTGTGTCTCTTGTCTGGTGAGGCGGCATCGATTCCAAAAGACAAGAAGACTAAGACAGAGGCAGAAGATGGAACCACAAGGCACTCGCCGGAGGGGACGCAGCATGTAATCGAGATCGGCACAGCAGGGCATGACAGGGCAGCAGGAAATTGAGTCTCCTATCTCAGTCCAGCCATTCGCTTCAACTCCTCCTCTGTCACAATTTCAAAGGACATCGTCTTAATCACTGAAGCCCCAACTTGCGTATGCACATTGCACAATATGCACAACTAACTCATCAAGACGGACATCTCAACTCCAGCTGTGCTTCTGAAGGCCTTTTCAGTTTACTCCACTGAGAGTATTCCTTCCTTATATAACATTTATACTTTCTCTTCTATTTACATGTAATAAGCAGAGAAAATTGCGTTTCACCGAAAATTTGATGCTGAGATTTCATCGGAAATGAGGCTCGCCGAATCCAAAAAGGAACAGTTTCAGACAATTTGGAAAATAGCTTGCCCGCGTGCACTTGTGTGTGTCTATCTCTCTCTCTCTCTCTCTCTCTCTCTCTCTCTCTCTCTCTCTCTCTCGTTATATCTGTTAGTACCACAACCCACAAACGAAAATTTCGTTAGATAAGACATGTGTATTTAAGTTCAGTCTTCCAAGTACTTTTCAAGAAAATATCCCTGTTACAAGGTACCCTTTGCATAGAAGAATTTTCAAAATGTTTTGTTTACTCAAAAATGGCTGTAACGATTTGGATTAAAATGTCATATATTTAAAATATACTGCCTACCAAGCGGGAGATCATGGTTCAGTTTCCGGTACAGGCGTATGGAGTTTCTCCCACTGGGAGACCTGGTTCCGGGTGCACTCAGCCTCATTATGTAGATCCCTGAAGGACTGTTTGAGGAGTTACTTGACTGAAAATTAGCGGCCCTGTTTGCGTAGACCACATAATCGGGAATCGGGGCGATGACCACGTACAACCCTCCAGTACTCACCCCTCTGCCTGTGGTGGGCAGAGGTGGAGGAGTAAGATGAAAGATATTTGCATGAAAAATAAAATGTGTATCTTGAGTTTTCTGTGAATAGATAGTGAATTCCCCTTTATTATGAACAACATTTGTGATATAGATGACCGAAAACTAACTCTATAAAAATGTCAAAATATTAAAGCAGCCAATTTGTGTCAACTAAAATGTTTTTAGTTATGTCTATGCTGTGCAGACAATTACAGTTTACCGCAACAGAGAAAGTCGCCGGGGACTGAGGGTTCAATGTCTCACCCTTGCCTCAACCCCCTTGTTTATGACACTAGGATAGTTTTTTTGAATAGCTTTATTCCTTGTGTGTAGTGCAATTTATTTGTCGTCAAGGTCCATTATAAACGTTAATGATTGATTAGTTGAGAATAATCGTCGTTGCAATAAAATAGGTAAAATGCCTGAGGTTAAACAAGTAGGAGATTGTAAATCTATTAAGCGGATGTATTTCTCTTTTACCAGGTCTTATATTCCTAAAATGATACTACTTTCTCTGACACACACACTCGCTGTCCTTGTTGCAGGATTCTAAACACATAAGGGCAGAAAATTTCTGTCAGAGTCTTTCTTTCCTTTGGTGAACGTAGTGAGCAAACCAATGTAATTAAAATAAAAATAATTAATAAAGAGTTACAATACTACTATGGTAAACATGTGTTTTAATATTATTTTGCATTCATCCTAAAGCAAGGTAAGAAGGCGTGTAGAATACATATAGTTAAACAGAGTATAAATTTGCCTCAAAGCTAATGAAAGAAACAGAGAAATATATTACTATATTAGATAATGGATATCAGAAAGGAAGCACTCAAGCTGTCACATATAGGAACACACTACTGACCAAGGGCATTAGTACCCAAAACCAAAATCAGGTGAAGCCTTTCTTTACAAGAGTCGTGGATTAGCAATAATTCTTAAAGTTGGTCTTTTGAGACAGTATGGCGAGGCTATTAATATTAATACTACAAAATGTTTCAGGAGGGGAATTAGTGAAAATAATAAGCATTTAACAGTTTGGAGAGTAAATGAAACAATGGTGTATAATGTTTGTGGTTATAGTTCGCTAACCAATGGACGGGACTTTAATAACAAAAACATGCCAAGCTTTTGGACACGTGTGTTTTTGCTTCTCGAAATAAATACGCATTTCTGACAGACTCGTCTCAGATCTCAAAGTTATTTCAGTTAGTTAAAACTTATGGTGATTTATACATATTTAGCGGCGCTATATCAAGTGGATATTATAAGTGGCGATATAATGGCATTTCAGCTTACCACAAGTTGGTGCGACATGCGTAACAAGATTTTAGTGTGTTGAGGCGCAATCTGGGCTGTTTTTAACTGTCGGCCATGGTTTAGCTTTAGAGGACTTGTTCTTATATCTCGGGAGCAATGCAGTTCGATGTTTATTTTTTTGGGAGGGGGTTAAATAATTCGCCTTGTGTCGTCTTCGATATGTTTTATTTCTCCTTATTTGTGTTTAACATTCAAAATACAACACTTAATCACAATTCCCAAGCAAATTTTTCTGCCCTTTCTTCGATGTTGATTTGACAAGTCTGTGAAAACACAATATGTACTCTGCGTTATTTCTTGGCACTACTGCTTTTGTAATTACATATGTTTTATATTCGGACTATATTTTAGTAGTGTCTTTAATTACAGCAATATATAATAGTATTAATCGTTGCACTCTAGATAAAAGTCTATTTTACATTTTTGGTGGTTGATTAAACATTTGAACTCAGCTTCTAGGTTCCTCTGTTTTTTCTGTTATTCTCGAGGTTTAGAAAGAACCTGCTTCACATATATGTTTTAATATTGAAGTAATTACGTGATAACCGGCAAGTACTCCGATTCCGTCCTAGCAATAAATAATATTATTACAACGCCTTTACGTGGATAACTAGAATTTGTAACAGAGGTATATGAGATAACTCCACAAGTAAATAAAAGAAATATCGGGATACAAGGCATTACTTAATATCTTACGTCAACAAATACGAGTATGTTGACACTTTAAGGCAATTTCCGCCGCAGCTTGTAATGCGTAATTGCAATCCAAGTTACCCAGAAAAATGCCTAAGTATTAGGTTAACGAAGTTCTATAAGAGGAATTCTATTTACCTACAAAACTCGAGCATTATCTCTTGCAATATCATCCCTGCTTTTGCAAAAGATTGCTTTTTTCTGTACCTGTCACCTTCTGGTTAAATGATGCGCATATGCAAAGAATTTGCTAAAACCCCCAAAAGGGCTGTTCGACACAGATGTAAATTTGCAACCACACAGAAATGTATCGGTGTAGATAATCTCAGCACGATTTCCTTGTGGTGCCGTGGACTACCGATCCTAAAATAATCACTGCATCCGTAGATCCCTGGTTCAGATTGTGTCTTCCTCCTCAAGGTATTCAAATGCAAATAGAAATCTATCGTGCGGAGGTAGCAATGTGTCTTACTTGTTAGGGGTCAATTCACGTACCGGGAAGATGATGCGGCAATTCCAAATGGCATTATATCTAAATGGAATTTAAATTATTGGCTCATGTGCAGCTTATCCCGTACATGTAATATTGATTGTGAGTAAAAAATTGACACTAAAACTACTAAACTTTACTCAGCTTTCAAAAGCGATGTGCATATACGAAGAATTAAACTATTCCTATTAGCTGTACAAGTAATTGTTCTTGTTGAGTATGGAAAATTGAGTGACATAAAAGCTTGCACTTAAGCTTATAAGAAAGACCCTTTGTGTATCTTACTCTGGGCTTTCAATAAAAACCTATGCTCCCAATAAAACAGACAACTTGCATTAACACGTGTCTTTCTTCTATCGTAAGTTTTACGAAAAAGGAAGCTAAGAGTAAATTATTATCTATGCATAACAGAGTCTTCGTTCCTGTATAAAACATAACTTCGTACTCCCTCATTTGATACATAAAGGTCTGGTATAACAGTGTATTCAACGAGAGCGTATAGCAGCAATTAAGTTACGAGTATATACTGAAATTTTATACGACTAGTTTTGCTCGTCCAAGAGTCAGGTTGAAAACATTAAGAAAATCGAAAATCAATAGCTACGCCTTCAATTGCAAAATTATTGCTTTTATATTTATATTCACCTTGACACATTCCTACAGAGTTCGTGCAGTTGGTAGCGCGCTAGCCTCTGGCGCGGAGAACCCGAGTTCAATCTCCGGTACCAGCATGGGTATGTTATCCCCTCTGGAAGGTCTGGCACGGGGTACACTCAGCCTCGTTAGGTCCTGGGGAGAACAATTGATGAGCTACTTGATGGAGAAATAGCAGACCCAGGTCGAGAAGTCCTTATAGTAAGAAAGAACCACAGACGCAACAGAAGGTATTAGAATTGTCCACACATTTTCTCCTAGAAGAGGTTGAAGCCATTGCTAAAAATGTACCATGACACAATACGAACTAAAAATAAAGAAATAGAAGTGATACATTTTTTCCGGAAATCACACTACCGATCACTGCGAGTTATAGGAAGCACCTAAAGTTCAGATACCTTAAGACAGTTGTGTTCCTGTAAGGATGAGTAATTAACGGATGTTTGTCTAAGATTCAATGGTTGAAAGCTTTATTGCCTGGACATGGTCGCACAAAGATAAATAAATACTAGCCACTCGCACTAGAACTGCTTACGGCAGTACAGCTCATCACGGAAGAATATAAGGGGTGGATTATTTTGTAAATATACAGTATTTACGCCCTAAAGATCCACAATGACTGTTATTCATCTTAGGTTATAAAATTATAGACATATAATACTCATAATATAGTTTCATACATACGTATTACTGTATAGGTCTTGTGTGTAGCTTAATAAAATATCGAATTACATAAAAATGGCAGGTGTTATGAAAAAACTGTTATTTCCGAAATTGGCGCATTTTTTTCATATAAATCCCCAATGTTCATCAAAATAAAAAAACTGTTGCAGGCTAGTGTAATTTCAATATTTCTGTTCCTAAATCTAGAACCACAGCATGCCGGAGTAAACACCCGATAAGAGTTAAAAATAGCGTTGAGGGGAAGTGTTTTATTACAGAATCAACGTTTTAATTATTTGGGGTATGACCTGACTTGCGGCAATAATAGAGATATGTGTAACAACATGAGTAAATACCAATTAATGTGTGGCACAATAAGAAGAACTTTAAAAACAACAAGGGCCGCAATCTAATTGAAATTCTATGAAGTTATGGCAGTACCAGTTTTATTGTATGGCGTGAGTCTTTGGCTGTAAAGCAAAAGGAATATAAAAGAATATAGGCTACAGAAGTTTCATTTCTGAGAGAATTACTAGGATATACAAGGTTAAATGAAATAAGAAATGTGGAATTATGAGAAAAAATAAATATATTTGCAGTACAAGACGAAATGATAGAATACAGGAAAAAAATGGAAACACATACACAAAGCTTGGGCAGCTCAAGGGTTCCAAAAAGGATGCTATATTATACACCAACAGACAGAAGAGATCCAGGAAGACCCAGACTACGATGGATTGAGGCCAAAACAGGCCGATTGGCTTAATCCCTGTAAGGCAGAAAAGGATAATATCTAACCTAAGTCTAAAGGTTACAGGGATAAAACCGTTAAACCACGGGCAACGCCGGGTATTTCAGCTAGTTTCTTGATAAATATGTATAATTAAAAACTAAGCCCCCTAGCGCAACAGCCCATGAAGGGCCTAGGCTTGCCACTCAGCAGCTAAGTCCCCCACCTCTGCCCACTACAGGCGACATTGGTGGGGTGCAGTACTGGAGGCTGGGACGTGGTCAGCGCCCCGAGCCCTCCCGGCCAGTTATGTGGCCTTCTCAACCTGGGGCCGCTACTTCTCCATCAAGTAGCTCCTCAATTGGTCCCCCTTGGACCTAACGAGGCTGAGTGCACCCCGTGCCAGACCTCCCAGAGGGGATAAAATTCCCATGCTGTACCGGGGATCGAACCCGGGTCCTCCGTGCCGAAGGCAAGCGCGCCACCAACTGCTATACGGAAGTGGTCAAATATAATTACTTCAATTAAATGGAGTGAAATATATGATTTACTCAATTTACCAGAGCGTATATCTTATAATTTTATCAAAAACTTTTGTGTAGTCTATAAATAATATGAATGTTTCTCTATTAATTCTCGATGTTTTTCCAATATTTGTTGTAACATAAGGAATTATCTGTATATAATCTACTATTTCTAAATCCTGCTTGCTCCTCTACTAATGTTACTTCTAATATTGGTTTTATTTCATAAGCTGTGTTTAGCAAACATATACCACGATAGTTCTCACATTTTCTTTCATCCCCTTTTTTGGAATATCGGTTTAATTATTGAAATTCTCCATTCTTGGGTATGTCCTTCCTTAACTAGGGTTGATTCAATTCACTTAGAAACCTTACTTTGAAATCTGTTGAAGTATTTTAACAATTCATTGTTTATACCTCACTGACTCTTGCCTTTCGAGTTTGTTTTTTTGAAAGGCTGTATTAATCTCTTATGCTCTGGTGTGGATAGCTATTAGGTTCACTTTCTTTGCTAAGTATTAAGGTCTCCATAACATTCGAGCTATTGATCTCCTTTATTATTTTTATATTTTACATTATTTTACATTTTTATTTGAATGTTTCATGACTTTATATTATTTTATGATTATGATTTTATTATATATTATATTTCCTGTCTACCATGTGAACCCATTTCAAATTTTGTAATGTAATTATTCCATCCTTCTTTTGGTGTTGTCCCACATTCCATAGGTACTCAAAAATGAAAATTCATGTAAATCCCTAACTTATTTAAGTTCATCCTCTTGCATGGATGAAAGACAAAGATTTTGAAAGTAATTTCCCAGGCCAAAATTACCCTTTACGTGTAATATTTTAAAGGGGTTGATTATTTCGAAAATGACACTTGCAATTTTCATTAAATTGCCGTATTTTAAAATGATTGCATAACGAATGCAATGTATGCATTGAATTTCTGGTACTAGCTTCTGAAAGATCTTCATTCTGGCTGACCTTTGCATAACTGATAAGAGTACACGAGTTATGTCATATATATTTTCTGAAGTATTATGGGCTGGTATTCTAAAATGCTTTCAGTTTCCTCAAATGGGAAAGATAATTAGTTGAATGTGAAGCACACATTAGAAACACAATTTTATTAGTAACTGTAGTACTTTATAGCTCGTAAATCCAAACATCTGCAAATTTATTAGCACATCTGAGTCGTAATATGGCTTCTGTGGCGTACTCTAGTGGAAGGATTTCAGATAACATTATATTCGCCTCGATGATAAGAGACTTACACTGCTGGTATATACAAACTTCCCCTTGTATCAATTATTTGTGTTTCACATTCCGTTACATTACATTGTACCATAAAGTTTAGTTTCATCCACATTTTGTGACGAGATACACAAGAGCGCGTAAGTGAAGGAATGCAGTTTATTTTAAATTTACAACAGATCATGCATGCTTTGGAACTGCAGTGTAAACACATCTTTAGACTCGTGTATTATAACATGAATTTTATCGCTTTCATACCCTTTTCTTCGATAGTTCCACATGTATATTCATATCAAGGAATAAAGGAGGCCGCCAGAGTTTCTCACTAAATGATTAGGAGATAATGAACGAATCGCATGCATAGAATGAAGAGCAGATGATGGAGTTATCTTGCATAAAATATTCATGATCACGTTCTTCCTTTGTGATTTCAACAAAGATGAGGCCAGTGGAATTCTTAAAATTCTCTCCGAGAGATGCCTAACCCCCCAAAAAACGAAAACAAATGCCCAATTTCTGAATTAAGGAGACGGGCTTCGAATGGTAATATCTCCGGTGCTTTACATTGAATGACCTGTTTAAATGATCCAAAATGTTAATTGTTAAGTCTTTTGCCATGAAATTATGCAGGTAACGTGAAGTATACTATGCGGATTTAATTGAAATTTTATAGTGTTATGGCAGATACAAACATTTAATGGCAGCTTATGGCTGATCACTTCATGATCAGGTTATTTTTTTTTTTTTCCTGTGTGCAACTACGTTTTTGGGAGCAAATGGCATTTATAGCACTGGTTGTACGGTGTTCTTAACTACATTATAACACTGCAAGGCGCGACAAGCCTCTGGTTGCATAGTGTGTGTCGACCAGCTCCTCCTGCAACCCGCCATTAAATGTTCTATGTAACATAGGGAGCGAAGAATGTGATACATCTATTGTGCTGAATTCTAGTGGCTCTCTTGGATTACTGTGACGATTTTAATGACAATAAGTTATTTTATATACTGGAACGGAGAATACAATACATATTTTGAACATTCACTTACGAAAGCATCTTTACTCAAAAATAACATAAGCCAAGAAGCCTCAAGAAATAGACAAAAAATACATAAATTGTGCTAAGTAAGTTATTTTTGAAAAAGAAAAAGAAGTAACAAAAAGTACAATAAAACTGAAATACATTGACACATTTATCATATAAATACCTAACAATTCCTTCATTTTATTGTTAAATGTCAGTATAATATAAAATATTTAAAAAAAGTTACAAAATTCTAAAACTTCAACTTAACGTCTTTGTTTCCAAACGGCAACACTAGAGTGTTAACTACTTAGTACCGTCCATCCATCGAAGCTTTAAGCGGAGTCGAAAAGGTGAATTTTGTGAATTTTTCCAAATTCATGTTTTGCTTCCATATGGATATTTCAGATCTTCCGCTCATTTTGAGATGTTTCATAGAGGATCGTTAATCATAAATACATTAAAATCATTGTTGAAAATAAAGCTGCGTATAGGTTTTAGGCTTTCTCGTTCTTATCTAACTGCAATTTGTGAAGAACTAATGAAGTTCTACACATATCTTTCGGTACTTCTGAGAGTTATTGGTATAATGTGATGAAATTTGTATCACACATTTGCAACTAAATAAGGTTTTCTTTAACTAAAAGAGTTTTATGAATCTGCCCTAGTAGTTATTTTTAAAAATTTTAAATGCCTTATGTTTTAATAAAAATCTAGGCATTGTATTTAAAAATCATAGCTTTCCTTCTGATGAAGAAACTGTGTTTTTGTTTCACCAATCATCTGTAAAAATACCTGAACATGTCTAAAAATCACCTAATCGTCTTAAATAGCGTTCTACTTAGTGGGTCATCTATTAATAATGCAGAGATGGTATTTAAAATAAACTTATTGGAAATATTTAGATACGAGATCTGAAAACTATCAAACGATTGGGAAACGTTACTACAGATTTACAGTATTTTTTCCAGTATCATACACACTACAGGTTACCATAACCTAATAATACAGGAATTTACGTCTTTTGTCTTTCAAAGTAAAACCCATGTACAGGAAAACAATAATAAAACCTCGTAAAGGTCCTCTCGTATCTGAGACTTCATTACACAGTCTAATTCTCGAGTAACAATAGCCCTTGCCGGATGCTGAAGTAGACGATCGGGCCCTTATCTCTTTGAATTATCCCATTTTCCTTGCTCGCCCCCCTTTCACCAATTATGCCGCCATGGTGAGCAGAACCAACGCCTCATCCCTAAATACAAGACCCGTTCCTCAGTAATCTTTTTTATTACATCTCCACTTAAAAAGTTTTATACTACGGAGAGAGACTACAAGTTCTAGTTAAATACTATGAGTCTGTGTCAGTGTGTCGAAATGAGTGGAGTGAGACAACCTGGTGCAGTTCGGGAATTGAATTCACTTGTATTTTAATGGGAGTAATTTATTGTCGAAGAAGAACTTCGTTTTCAGTTCCTATCTTTTAAAAGAGTATAGCTTTTGCATTGGTTTCTAAAGGTTTACGCTCTCTTTTGCATCTCTTAAAATGCTACAGTAATCTAAAACTTTGAAGTGACGTAGACATAAAGTGAGGCAAGACTTTGGATTATATTTATTCACGTAAGCGTGTGAAATGAACGACTTTAGTGTCTACATTCATGCTGCTGCTGCTGAAATAGTAATTTCTTATTAGGGAACTTTTATGGAACTCCCGAAAGAAGTTGAATTTAATAATCAGGTACTTATAAATGCGACAGAACCGATTTACAGTTTAGATTAAAATGCATTTTATCGAAAAGGTCGTAAAACTTTAATGTCCGAAGCGTTCAGAACTATTTTGATATAAAACGCTTTGAAAAGCAGCAATAGCTTCACTTCAATACTGAGAAATATTCTTAAAATAATATTCGTCGATATTGTGTAACATGATATCTATTATAGTTTTACTTTTAAAAGCGTGGGTATTTTCTTCCCTTGGGAGACGTGGTTCGGGATGCACTCAGCCTCATTAAGCCCCTGAGGGGCCAAATTAAGACCTACTTGATTAAGAAATAGCTACTGGTGGCAAAGACCGTATATACTGGCCGGGCAGGAAAGGGGCACTGACCACCTTCCAATTCTGCACCCCACCATGACACCCGCAATGGGTAGAGGCGGGGAACGCAGCGACCGGGCGGTAGGCCTTGCCCGGAAAGAGCTGTTGCATCGCGAGTTTAGCTAGCTACACATTTTAAAACCAATGTAATATTGACTATTATTGATGAATACTGCTGTTGTGTAATCTAGTTTAATCGGTTCTAATGGAAATTTGAAAAGCAAACATTAAATAGTGTAGTGCTACTAAAACATATTTTGATGTGTAAGAAGAGATATATTAGGAACATCGAAATATTTTGAGCGGCGGGAAAGATATGACCATTTCTGAGCACTCTCTGACTTATATAGTTCTGTAAGCGTTTCATTCTATATTAGGCGAGAAAGACCCTTAATTTTGCTCAGAGGCAAAACCTCTCGGCTTGAGGTTCATTTAGATGTCTTAAGCATACGACATGGGAACAAGGGCTTTACTTCCTTTTCGAAGCAAGGAACTTATACGCCCAAAATATCCATTGCCTTCCGCAGGTTTGAACTCGCGGCCTCACGAACCAGAAGCTAGCGTGTTACATCTAGACCACGAAGGATGACGCAGTTCACGAATGCACTTGTTAGCACAACAAAGTTAACTGTGCAAATTAGATAAAAATTTAAATAATTTAACATTGCATGAATACCTTATGCTACAAGACCTAAAATCGTTTTCAGTTCACGAATATTAAGTAATAAGCCTTCATAAACTATGACTCTATATCTCCATGACAACTTGCAGATGAGGATTTGTGCCTATACCTCGAGGGCATGGATGAGGCGAACGGGTCTTAAGGGCGTTTCCATGTTGAATTCATTCCGGAATGAGATCGATTTCGATGCGAAAGGCTCAAGCATAAATAATTCAACTTTTTATGTTCAACACTTGCTTTATGTTAACGAACCTGTAAAAAGTGCTTTCTGCGTGTTTAACCAGGTTTTGAGGTTAGTGAATGATTTCGAGAAGGATATACATACTACGAGATTACAGAAACAATAAAAGTGGCTTTGTTGTTTTACTACACCACTTTCGCTAAGAAAACAAAATGACGAGTGTGCAAGGTGTACGAGTATAGTAGAAGTTAGCATCTTTGGCGGATTTAGTTCGATTTGAATCCAGTAGATGTTTCTACGCAATACATTTTTATCCTATTCTACGTCTAAGAGGATCGGATTCAAATATTCAGTTGGGTCTGAATCCGCGTTTCCATGCAATATTCAATTCGGAATGAGGACTCGGATCGATTTGAATTCCCCATGCAAATGTAGTAGATATTTTAGGAATATATCCTCGAGCTCTCTTTGTTACAGATGTTCTACATGGGGAAATTTGTGACCAAATTCTTTCAACTTCACAGTGGAAGCTGTGAAGCTGCTACTTACTTTTCACATTTCCTGAAGAGCACAATCTACAACAGAAAGGTGATAAAAATACCCTCTACAGCAAGTTTTACCGTCGAAAGTGAGATCCGGTATGTTAGTAACGATCTGCAGATACTTCGGGAGCCATTGGCAATACGCCATTCGCTTTTGTAAATCATGTCGACATAATTCTTGTAGGCGCATACCTACGTCGCTCGAAGTGGATGAAGAGCAGCTTTCTTAGTGCCTCTATCGGAAATTGAGTAAGAGTTACTGGCTTCCTTTGTTGATAGTTCCCTCGATAATCTGGTTGCAAGGATCGATCCTTTCAATGACTTCAATTTTGGCCTTAGGTTAGGAAGCTTTTCTTTCTTCAGCATTATCCAGTCGCACAAGGTTTGCTCCTCAAGATCTTGCTAGATGCTTGCCCTATTTTCTTTAACTTGCAAATTATGCTGTATATGTTAGAGAGTTCGTGAAGCTGTCGTGCATGTGTTGGAAGAATCTTTTGATTAAATGCCTGAGGCAAGTGTACTTCACATTTTAATACAAAGTGAAGAGAAATGGACGTTCTACTTTTGCATAACATTATGCGATGAAGGTACAGCATACGTAGCAGATTAATGAGCTTTTCCAAAATGAAACACGATTGTATACACAGGTTATACACTGCACTGATTGGCTCGAATAGATACTGACAGGAGAGTTAGCGCAAGTTGCGATCGCAATTGCCAATATAGTTTGTCTTGTATGAATATGCTTGAGGTGCTATTTATAAACATGTGGACACTAAGTGGCATTACATATAACACTGTGAACTACTATGATCCGATATTCGATATTATGTGATAATTTTAGTTATCGTAAACAGGTTCTCTAGCTAATATAGTTATTTGCAATTATTACATATGGAGATTAAATAGATGTATGAAGTATAACGCCTTCTTCTACGGAACTTTTTGAAGCCACGAGTTAAAAAACTGATTCTTCACCACGAAAAATTACTGGTGGGCAATACATATTCACAATTACAAATAGTTGATATAGTTCATGTAAAGCTTTGATTTGTTGTAACGCTATTATATTATTTTAAAGGAGTATATCAATCAGGACCGGCCAGATGAGCACCCGAAGTGTGAAATGCTTTACCCCTACAATCACCCCTCCCTGTTTCCTTATATCCGGCAGGCAAACAGAGAGGTGATCCCAGCCACAGTGGTGGTAATTTGGGTTTCGGATGAAACGTCCTTTGCAACGTAATCAAATTCATACTTTTTAACTCAAGAGTTGGCTAGGAAAGCACAAAGAGGGCTAGAAACACTAGAGAACATGGGTGAAAGACATAGCGACATCGTTATAGACGGCATTGTGTGAGAAATCGCACTCACCACATTACTGACTCGAGCCAAACTTTAAGTTTACAAAAGCAGTTGAAGAATATATTTATTAATTTAGTTTCGTTTTGTTATACAATAGCTATTATGCAATTCCCTTATGCTGCTTAAGACGTTCAAGTAGTTCCTATACTATATTCTCAAAAATAAACATAATAATTTATATCAAAAGTGTATTGACATTATTTACTATGTACATTATTAGATAGTGCCGTAGTCATAATGATACTCCCCTAATTTACACGGTTGGTATACTTGCCGACTTCTTTTTAAATATTATCGTTTCAATGTCCGGCTACAAACTAGATGAACTTCAACCTCGAACATATTGAAGATGTTCATCCGAAACGCTATCGTCTAATTCTTAATATGCTAAACAGTTGTTGACATTGATAAGTAGTACCAAACATGGGCGGTATTTTCTTGCAAAAAGGCGCAACTTGGGAAATGTTTTCAGCACTGACGTGTACAAACTCAAACCAAGTTTTCCTGAACTGCACAATGGTGTGCTGCTTTGAAGCTTAATTAATTGCAATTGCAATTCATCTTGGACCACAAAAGGATCATATGTAAATGGATATTTAATAGCGCCATTGGAAAAGGAAAATGAACTAACAAATACTTGTTCTCCCAGTCCCAATTAAATCGACGTTCGCTCAGTTGCAAATCCAAGCCACCAGTACACTGATAACACACCTATGCGACTACAGCCAGAATGAAGCTGCTCGGTAGGCTCTGCCTGGCTAGTGAAAGAAAGTAGTGGGGACGAGGAGAGTAACTTCACATCTCGAGTGCCTTCCTTCACACTCCTTGCTTTAGTCTCTAATTATTTATTATATTATTTATGTCCCGTAGTTTCTATATTTTTATCTTTATTTTTATGCATATTTTAAGGCATTTGTAAATTATTTTCAAACTCGGAAATTACAAGCATTTTACTGTAAGAAGTGCTTGAATGTACTTCTGGCCGTTGCCATAGATTTTCATATCATCTGAACAGGTTTTACTTTGTGTACGATTGCATTCCGATGCATCACAATAAAAGTGGTGTAGTGACCTGTGAGTAGCCTTCCCAACGCACGGCTGAATATCTATCCGAGACACCAGTATGTTATCGGGATGAGTAACCTTAAAGGCTGACTGTTATCATGTTGTGCCAGAGCAGTGCCTACTGCTCAATAAACTGTCACCTTGGGAATGCTGCATGTTAGGTAATGTGTGTTGCACTCACATGACTTTCTCTACTTTTGTACTAACCATTCTTACCCACTCCTATTCCTATATCTTTATGTTAGTCGAGATAAACATTTTGCAGACATTATTTAATTGTTTATTTCCTTCTAGGTGCAAGGAGAATATGGGAATACAATAAGCTTTGTGCGATAGTCGTATCTTTTAAATGTGGTCGCTAATTGAAGAGAGAAAAAAGGCAGTAACGCTCTTCCGTTTGAGTAAAGTATAAGTTTTGCAAAACTCACACAAATAACAAGGAATATCTCCGAAATAGTTCACAAACAATTCATTTGGACATAAACTGTGTTTTACATTTTTTTTGTACACTAAGATTTGGTCGTCTCTTACGTTTTACCAGTTATGCAAAAATCATCCTATATGAGCCATAGTCAGTAAATTAAAAATATACGTTTCATTTGGCATAAAAGTATCTTAAACGTATTGCATTTTAATGAACATCGTTAGAGCTATTTTTGAGAAAATAAAAAGTTCCCAAAATTTTTCCATATAAAGGGTAATTTAGGGTGGAGTAATTTTCTTCAAAAGCTACGTGTCGCATCCCTGAAGGATACTAAACTTAAATAACTAATTTAATTTTCGACCGAATTTTCGTTTTTATTGTGCTCTTCACACACACGCACGCATGCACACATGCACGCACGTGCGCGTGTACTGTTTTCTAAATGCGCTCTTCTTTATGTGCAGGAGGACTTCTATAGTTCCGATGAAATCTCGACATCAAAATTTTGAGTGGAATACAATACTTCCCTTACTTACTATATGTAGTACAGAGATAGACCGCAAGACATGGACCAAGTCTTGCTATACAAAAAAATGTAGATCTAACTAAAACACCCAATTTATGTCGAAATATATTTGTAGAGTGAACCATTTCGGAGATATTGCTTGTTTTTTGTGTTTTGGAGAGCTTATACTTCTGTGGACTGGAACATCGTCATTCCTTTTTATGAATTAATCATGCAAAGAGAACGGAATTTGAAAGCTTTAAAATATTTGACTATCGCACAAAGCCTACTGTATTCCCATATTCCCCTTGCACCTACAAGGAAATAAACAATAAGATAATTTCTGCAAATGTTTATCTCAACTAACATGAAGTTATAGGAATAACAGTTTTTAAGAATTGTTAGTACATGAGTAGAGAAAGTCATGTGAGTGCAACACAGATTGTTTTTTAATTTAGAAGTCTCAAGGGTAGATTTGGGTGAAATCTCGGCATCTAATTTTTGAGTTGTGTGTAATACGTACTTGCTCTATTCTCTGTTGTCTAGAACTAAACATCACGTTTAAATGCACTAGTATGTAGCAAATGTTGGAACCAAGTCCAGATGGAAGACAAAATGATGTACCTTAAAGCAAGTTCTTTAAGTTGCCGCGCTGGCATTGTGAATATGATGGAAAATTATTCACTCGATTTCACAGCTACCGTGCGTGCTAAGTGGCTGTAAAATCGAAGAAGAAAGAAAGTACAAAAGAGGCGCATCACAATACAGTAAAAGTTACAGGCAGTTCAGTGCTACTAACAGCTGAAAGCTTTAAAGAATCTACAGGTTTTCACAAGGCTATGACAAGTGTTTTCGTTCCAGGACCTAAAAGTCTTGGTTGTCCTCGCTACACTTTTCGTGGTTATTACCAGAAATACTTGGGTTTTTGGTTCCACAATTTCTCCATTATACATATCGTTTAAACCACATAAAGATCACAATGCAAATGCAACGAAGGATTTACTGGTGGGAGAGTAATTCACGTTTGAAATCCGTAATAGAGTGTGAATTCTGGAAAGTGACTATTTTTATCTTCTCTATTACATAAAGTAGGGGAAGTATCGTACTGCACCAAAAATTTGATGTCGGGATTTTAGTGGAAATACATGTGTTGAGGACCCCTAAATATAAAAAGTGTTCTAGTGTTCCTCTTTGCCCTTATATCTATTGTCACTCGCAAAGGGTAACTAGAAAGGGGAAAAAGTAACGCCCTGTTTCCTTTCAATGAAGCACTGACTTAGACTCAAGTTCCTAATAAATTTCGACATTAATAGAAAAACACCTTGATTTGTATTATATTAACAGTGGAAATATAGGAAAGAAACAATAATTATTCCGTTCAACGCAATATTAAAATTTGGAATTACTAAATACGTAAGTTTATCCACATATCCCATTAGAAAGCATAATAAGATAAATTACACGTAAGTTTAAGATAACGGGAGTGTAAACAATTACAGCATCATACCATTTCCTCTAGGAGAAATTATTTACTTCCATTGCTCTTCTATAAAATATCATAATACATTTATTTTTCGATATAATTCAGTTCATTATGTAAATATGCAGCCATTGGAGCAAAAGTCTTGCAATTCATTTTCCCATATCCTGAAAATGGAGACTGAAATACCAATCAGGTAATAAAAAAGTTATTAAATATCCATTGATTGACTTCACTTGGGATTTGCTCGACCTTTCCTTGTGTCTCAGAATAATTAAACTCTTGCAAATATAAATAAATCAGTAAATTAAGGGCACATCGTAGTTAAACACATGATGTACATATGAAAAATCTTATGTGTTGCACTCACACGACTTTCTCTACTCTTGTACTAACCAATTTTATGAACTCATATTCCTATATCTTCTTCGTGTAAGTTGAGATAACCATTTGCAGAAATAAAATCTAGAGTAACAGCACTACATGAGCTAAAGCCAGAAAATTAAAAATATGCATTTCATTTGTTATAAAAATATCTTAAACATGGCATTTTAATCAAAATTGCTAGAGCCATTGTGAAGAAAATCCAAATTTTCGAAGCATTTTCCGTGTAAACTGTTGTTTAGGGTGCAGGAATTTTCTTCAAAATCTTTGTGTCGTATTCCTAAAACATGTTGAACTTAAACACCAACATTGCTTTTAACCGACTTTTCGTTTTTGAGTGATGCTGTTCAAAGCCTGACAGACTGACACAAACACACATACACACACACGCGCGCGCGCGCACACGCACGCGTACACGCACACATACACGCACACACATATACGCACATGGACGCTTATCTAAAAATATATTTCCGCCATCGAATTTTTGGGTAGAATACAATGCTAGCTCTACTTCTATACGTAGGTAGTAGAGAAATTAAATGTAGTCAGTATTGTAAATGTAAATTTAGCCAAACATTTGCAGCTATTGTAATCATATTTGCACTGCACATCGTACGATACTTGGGAAGAATATTTGTGAAAACAAAGTTCGTAGGTTTAAAGCCAGGCGTGTGAACATCCATGTAAGTTAATACACAGAAACAATAATGTTGATAGGCTGATATTCACTTAGGTGCGCTTCTTTGAATAACCCTGGCCTAATAAGTTTAAACTTATTGTGACCCCAGAAAAGAGTGGAGTAGAATTCTAATTTTTTACTGCAAATTATTATTTACATATAATTAAAAAATATCTTAATTTTTGTAATCTATATTATAGTTTCTACATTGTATGCAAAATATGGCAAAACTATTGCAGTAAATTTTGAAGCTGATATGATAGCTTGGCAGCTCAGAAAATGTGTATTTCCTGTGTGCAATAGTTTTTGAGAAAATGGTACCCATATGTTAAATATTATAAATTCAGGAAAAGGGGGCGGTAGGCAAAATCTTAAGCAAATGCAATTTTTACAATCGTAATATACACAACAACCTATATATTAATACCAATAAATGTGGAAAAGAATAGTATAAACGAGAAAAAAATGGCTTTTTGACTTAAGAAACTATAACATGCCCTTATATAAAAATTTAAAAAAATGGTATTAAAAAGGTCTGACAGTTGGCCATACATTGCACACACACTTGGTGCTGCTTGCATAAGTTCAGCAGCAAAATAAAGATCGTTTTATTTTCCAAAGTCTGGAAACTGGATGAAAACAAGGAATATTTCGGAAAATGCTGATAACATCATTTCTATATTTCTATATTCTATATTTCTATATTTCAGGCTTCTCTGTAGTGTCTCTGTCACTTCTGGTTATCATCCTAATATGATACTGAATGGGAACAAAAAGTACTAGACAAACTCCATACAAAAAATTCCTAACTTTCTTATGACATTCCGGGTTATGCTAGAAACCCAAGAACCCGTACACTAGCAAAATGAATAGCTTAGAAAATATTCTTCTCACTCAATAAAAACAAAAATGCATAAAATACCTCCAAAATACTTCATAGAAGTATACCTATTTTAATCTCTACATTATTAACCTTCAAAAGAAGCAAGAAAAAGTGCATGTTTACTTACACTGTAGCATTTACTGACTATATCGTTTATTTTGCCTGTTTTCAATGAAGGAATATTTTCTTTTCGTTCTCTGCGTAAACACGTCTCAGGGAAGAGGCAAATAAACATGGTGTGTAGGGACAGACTTCTTTTCAAGTTCCTCCTCAATCGAGAAGACATGAATGTTCCCGCTTATACATATAAAGGCTCCCCTTTCGCTTTTAAGAATGCATCTCAAGAAACGGCATCCCTTAGAATACAAAGGTTGACAACTGAATCCATTTGCTTTACAATGGAATGTAACACAACTGTTAAATAATAGAAACTGTCATCTATGCTTTGTTGGACGGAGGAGGCAATAGGACAGATGTATAATAAAATATGAATAACTTACTGTTCACTGACCGAAAGAGTAGTTCAGTATCAGGGATGACTTGATCAGCATTTGCTAAGACAAAGTTAGAGTACATAGTAGCATTTATATTTACAACATCCTTGCTCTGGCGTAACACTGGGTGAGTAAAAAGTATGAAAAAATGCCTGTAATCCCGCTGTTGTAACTCTATGAAGTGATGTTCTTTAGAAAAGATGTAAGATATCAACATGGCCTCACATTACTATGATTACCAATAAAGGGTATGAGTTTTTTTTTTAATGACACTTCTTTTTGCTGTACTCCTCTAGTCCTAAAGTCTCACAACGTACACACAAATACCCTTTCAAATCGCAATTTAAATTTATTAGGATCTTATTGCATGTGTACTGAGCAAAGGAAAACGCATCATTACTTCAAATTGAATAGGTTTTGAATTAAACAATACAGTAGGATACTTCAATATGTGGCTTTGGATTGAACAAATACACACAAAAGCAAAGTTAATAAGGACAACAATGCTTACTTTATTGCAAAATCTTCCTAAAATTAGTCATGGCACAACTTACAGAAAGATAACGAATTGAAGTGGTAATGATGATCGGATATGGTGATAGGAGAGGAGGTTTGCGCTTTGTTTAATTAAATGCATCCAGAACGAAGGATTATCGTAAGTAAAATTTTGAAAAAAATTCAATGAAACTGGAAGTGTTAAAAATAAGGCAATGTCTGGAAGGTCAAACGAGTTATAGATGGTGATAAAACTCTTGATATTTCATTGTTAGTGGAAGAAAACCTACATTTATATACTCGCCAGCTTGCAATGGACTACAATGTTAGTCAAAAGTCCATATGCAACTTAATGAAAGCAGTCAAGGCACCTATATAAGGTACAGCTGCTACAAGAACTCAGTGAAGATGACTTTGAGAGACGTACTCAGTTTGCTGAAACCTTGAACGTCCTATGCACTAAGAATCTACAACAAATAATGTCAGTTTGAAACATCATGTTTCAAGCTTTTCATTAATATTCTGTGTATCTGTCTGTATTTTCAAGCATCCGTTTAACTCATACATGCACACTTTTGCTGATGGCCATAACGCTTTTCTTGCATGTGTTAGCGTGTTTATACAGTTAAGAGCGCTTTTATACAGACAAGAAAGCGAACACTTCTGAAATGTAATTCTGTTAAATCCTCCTTTTGCTGTCTGGAAGTCCAAATGTCAAGCATAGAGATTTCGAACGTCACTTCTCTTGCATGACAAACAAGTTCTTGAATACCGATGCAGTAAGAAAACTTTCTTCGAATATAAGAGTTGAGAGTACATGAAACTTGGATAACAAACTTACATAAGAAAGTACTTCACTCTCCGACTTTCATTTATCAACAACAATGAAACCTTTAGAATATTTTCAGTATTTCTTGTTGTAAACTGCTAATAAATGAATCTATACAGGCTTATGGAATTTATTTCAAAATACTGACTGTTACTTGTGTCCTATGTTAAATACATAGCAAAATGTTTTAGAGTATATTAACTATGCTTTAATCCCGTATTAGATACGAATTTGGTTTGTCATATGTCTAGAGAAATTCCATATTATGTATACCGTCCGTCTTTCCTGCTGTCTTAACTATGGAAAACTGCATTTTCATTATTATTTGAACGAACGCGTCATTTCAGTTATATTCACACCTTTCAGGCATGACAGCGATTCTTGCCGTTTCGCCCGAGATTGTGACTGCTTCACTGGTACGTAAACGAGTGTTTCGTTTATATCTAATGGCACACGCCGGTCGGGGTGAGAGGACTGATCCTATCCACTGGGCCAGTGTTTTGTTGATGTCTTAGTGCAGCGCTTTGCACAATGCTGGCCTTGTTTTGTTTACAACTGTTGACCGTGAAGTACACGCCCATCAGGTGTTTTGTTTACATCTGAAGCAGTATTGGCTTGGAACCACACGCTGCTCGGATTCAACACAGGTCGTCGGCGTGTGCGAAGACAGCACGGCGTTGCCATTTACACTACTGAAAAACTTAAATTTTTACAAAGCTATTAAACTTACCAAAGTGAAACTTAGCATTTTATGTTTGTTACATCTGCATCTATTAGCCAGATTATTCTGGCCGAAGCAGTACCTTCCATCCTATATAGCGTTTGCGTACCATTACCCTAAAATTAGTTTGTTAAAAGAATTGGGCCATAGTGGAAGATTTGATACAATTTAAAGAAAATGCGCATCATAATCAAGTTTGTATCTTAGTAAGCATTTCATTTAAACCTTCCTGTAATGACGAAATTTCATAGCATTCAGGTCAACATTGGAAATGGGTGTGAATTATTGCTGTTAATAATGCTCCTCAATCAGATAATAGTGAGATATTTGAACTTGATATAGACTGTATTGATTCCCATTCCTGCACTGCCGATAACCACAAGAGAAGCTATCCATCACTGAACACCTTGTTTACAGGGAGAGTTGATTCTACTCCACTGACATACAACAAGAATTATACAAACTTCATAGGTTGTCAAACATCTCCAATGTTAGCGCGATTCATGTAAGAATTCCAACACCATCCTGGTGTCACCCACAAGTATATTTCACATAAATAACATATATTATAAGTAATATAACATATTGAAATTATCAGTCCACCAATGAGGTTAATCACAGGGATTCTAACTACTTAGCATGGCTTCCTTCGGAAGGGAAGTAAGGCCGGTTGTCCCGTATATACATTTACGGCACGTAAGACAACCTCAAGCTTAATAAAGAAGCCTTGGAGCAAAATTAAGCGCCAACATAACATAGGACACACAGGTCATAGTGAGAGCGCCCATACATAGTTGTCTTAAATTAGCATTCTGAAAGAAATACATTTTAGCAGATTTTACCAATATTGTGTGAGAACGGCGCAAAAGTTACAGCATTTGTCATATAGTTTTATACATTTGAAAAACTGAATTAATCTGTTGCATGCTATTGAATCTTTCGTTGACAGGTGTAAGTTGTCTGGTATCTTGAGTTTCTTTCTGTAAAGATCATATTGCTGGCACTTTTCGACTACGTGTTGAATGGTGTTCCTTGTATTGCAGGTTATACATTGTGGTGGTTGTTCCTTTGACAAGATGTAAGAGTATGTGAGCTTCGAATGTGCTATTCAGATTCTTGTTATGAGTATCTGGTCTCGGCGATTTAGGAACTTGACTCAAAATGGTGCTGTAGAATTATTTCTGGCGTCATGGAGTTTACTTTTTGGAGATGTGGTCCAAGAACTTTTCCATGAGTCACGGAAAGTTCTTTTAATGTGAACGTTGATGTCTTGAAATGGAATTTTGATGTTAGGATTCATAATTGTGAGATTTGCTGTTTTTTTGGCTGCTTTTTGGTTAAACCATTTCCATGAATGTTTCTGTGTGACGGAATCCAGATTAATACTACGGTTCTTTTCTTCAAGAAGATGCAATGAAGATGATGTATTTCATTAATGAGAGGACGAGTTGTTGAAAGGTCTTGAATGGGCAAAAGAGCACTTCTGGAATCAGACCGAGAAAGTGCGCTTCTGTATCCAACTCTTCTTTTTGCAGAAGAATTTTGAAATAACCACTTTGGGTCCTAAAGCCATTAATATTCCACTGCAAAATAGACTTAGACATTTTATTATACTCATGTAGGCGCAGATTAGAACAGACAGTTTTCAGTTTCTAGCACCGCCTTTACTACGGTCTAAATCAGTAAGGGTTTCTGTTTATAGCCCAGAGCTTCTACCTTTGATACTGCGTTCTTTATAAAAGGGGTACAGTTTTCTCATGGTACGAATAAGTCTTACTTATTACTTACTTATTTATTCAGGGAATATTTGCCTGATGCCGGTACATTGGGTCCGGCTTACAGGCTGCAATTAACATTACACATACAATTAACAAAGCTATATGCACTATATACATGGGATAAACCTGGCAATATTTTATCTGCGATGGACAACTGCATTACAAAAGCTCTGAATACTGAATATTTGGAAGAACAGGATTAGTTACAATAATTATTCTAATTTCAATTCCTCCCAAAAGTGAACTTCATAGTAAGTAATCAAAGAATCATTTCATCCAATGAAGTTGTATACATGACTTTATGGAAGCTAATTACTTTAAAAAAAGAATGCTTTTACGTTAACCTAAAGGGAACATACAGAACGAAAATTGTAACAGAGAAATATTTGGAAACGATGAATTTGCTAATATTCCCGTTAAAACAAATGAGAATATAGTACTATGTGAATTAATATGTCGTTTGAGGGAAAGCAGTAATACCTTAGCTCGATACAAAAAAAAAAAAGGAAATTTTTATGCACATAGTAGGAACATGTGCAGAAGCCAAACAAAATAAACAAGAAGTTATCAACCCTATCGGCAAACAATGAGTCGCTTGGAGGTTTCACAAATGTCATAACATAAGTTTTCCAGAAGTTTATGGGCGGCGCGTCGGCAACAAATGTGCAAGATTGGAAATATCGATTACTGAAGCGGTACGAAGAAAGAAGTCAAACGAAGCCTGAAAAGAAATCAAAGAATTCAATTCTACGAAGGAAGGTCTGAATATGGCAATTGATTTAGAATGTAGTATTTCAAAAATAGGGCTATAAATCTGTTAAAAGCCGTGCAGAGGATTAAGCATGGTTGGCAGCATACGAAATTTGTTATCAAGCTTCTGTTTAAACAGTTACAGCAAAAATATAGTTAAATTTTATTATGACAACCAGATATCTATTTACAAAGATACAAATGGTAAACAGGCAAAACGAGTATTCATGGTATGTCGTGAAGTGTGAAATATACCAGGATACTACTACAGGAGATGCTCCATGTGGTTACCATGCATTGTCACATATGCTTCAACTCCTCTCTTCAAAGAATCCTAAAGTTTTTGGATCATACCTTACTGCTCTCGGATTTGGACATGCGTTGGTCACACGCTCTTGTCACGTATGCACAATGTGTATGGGTTTAGCATACACCAATGTCCCTAAATGTCTCTATAGCAAAACTTATATGGATTGAGGCTCGGCAAATGTGTAGGCCATACTACTGGACCACCTTGATTAATCCATCCGTTGGATGAAGTGCATTGTCTAGTGTAAACACTCGACATAACTAAAAGGGCCCATATCTCAACAGGTATTTTTTTCGGACATATGTTTATAGGAACATATTTATTCTAGGTTTGCCCAACCCCAGCTCTAATTGCAATATCAGACACTTTTTAAACATCCTGTAAAGATGAAAACGTTATATTCTAACGATAAACTTTAAGTGAAAATATTATATTTGGAGGAAATAGACATTATTTTTGGAAGATTTTGAATATGAACATGAATGCTACTTTGGAATATCTTTATTTAGACATAAATCGGTATTGAGTTAATTTTCAGAGTTCCAGATGAACTTGTGGCACTATAAGAACACACGAACTAGGGTATAATAAGGGAGGATAGGATGGGATAGGATAAAACAGAATAGAATGTCGCGGAAAGGATTCGGCGCGTCGGTCGGTCTTGAAAGTATTTTTACCTACGCCCCTTGCTCGGAACCCTTGACAAGGATGAGGCGAGTGGAGACAGAAGGCGGTCAATCCAAGGAGCCACAACAGAGCTGAGGATATGGTCCCTAACGTTTCCAGATTGAAACTCTATGGTCGTGTCTAATAAAACCGGCGTCCCACCCATCCGCGGTCTTATACATCCCACCGGGGGGGGGGGGGGGAGGGATTGGGGATCGGAGTCCCGCCCCGAAGGAGGGAGGTTTACAGAGAGCATATTCCCTGCCATGCACCGCCGAGACCCTATTCACACTTGCTATCCTGAAAGATACCATCCAGATGAAAGGTGAAAAGAAATGAGAAATGGAGTGAAAAGGCAGAAAAAGTAACTTTGGGATATAATGAATGTACACGAAATTCGTCGATGACCTTGGGAAACCCCCCCAAAAAACATGGGTAAGGTAGGCAGCCACTGGGATCGAACCCGTGACTTCTCGAAGGTGGGCCACAGACGAAACCGCTTGAGCCATTTCCGCTCGTTAGAAACTAAGTCTAACAAGTTATATTAAATTTCGCAAATAAATGACGGTAACAGTCCACACATACGGCACTGAGAGTTTATACTAAAAGGAGGAAACCCTTCCATTTCCTGGCAGTAGAAAATGCAATTAGGTTAATGCATTTCCCGTCCCAACCGAGTGCATTCAAAAGAAGTGTGACGAAAGCATGATGTCCTTCTCGAAGTTATAGCGCGAATGTTCCGAGGTCACGTCTCAAACGTTCACTTCGTCTAGCCACCGTCAGGAAGGTGACAGTAACAGTTCCTTTTGTTCTTGTTGGTTTTTATAAACAACATCGAGGTATATATATATATATATATATATATATATATATATATATATATATATATATACCTCGATGTTGTTTATAAAAACCAACAAGAACAAAAGGAACTGTTACTGTCACATATATTTCATGATTGTAAATTGTCTGCCACTGTATGCTGGTCAGCCGGAACAGAATGCTGAAGTCTGAAGTGCCAGGTTTGACACAGTGCGATGATCCTGCTTATTATAACGAAAATGGTCAAGAAGAAAGTAAAATTAGTAGAAAAACCCTGAGTGCGTTTAGGTAGACTTGCTACTCTGTTACTAACGCTCAACACATAGGAATGTGTTTCCTTTAGTGCATTAAATATGGATGAAAATATTAGTAAGCTGACAATTGGTAAATATATGATTACAATTAATGAAAACTGTCAAAACTTCAATTTTCTTCTTCTTTCTCTCATGGATGCATCATTTCTATCCCATTCCAAGGCTAATTGCATCATTGAATTTTCTTGGTCGATCCAGGTCACACTTTTCACATTTTTATTCATTACGCCAAATTCATAAGGTAAAACGAAAATATTATTTGTTTATAAAGGTAATCCAATTGTGAAAAAGGAAAGCTTTCAATTATGAAGAGCTTATTTGTTCTTGGAATGGTATTTAACAGTATTTTCCTTGATAATTAAAGACTAAAAAATTATCGAGAGCATTACGAGAGCAGAATTCCCACATCGTGTTGCAGCGCAGATTCAAGAGACAATCTATTTGTGTGTCCGATAGATGGTAACACATACAACAGGGACTATCAATAAACACAGCTAAATATTGGAAATTTAGACCACTGTAAACTGCGCTGGGATACGACGTGAGATTTAGAGCTATTTTGTTCTCCTAATGTGCTCAATCATTTTTCCACGGCTGATAAAACAGAAAACATTTTTACACAATTTGGTATTAAATTGAATCAGCAGAAATGAGATTTTTAAGATCAGTGACTAAATTCTCTCTGCTAGATTATGAAACAAATGAAATAAGTGAGGAAATGGCCACATATAACTTAATAGAAAGAATTAGACAGAATAAAGAAAACTGAAGGCGACACATACAGAGGATGAACAACGGCAGATTTCCTAGAATAGTGACTGACTACGTTCCATTCGGCATAGGAAGACCGAAGAGGAGCTGGAGAAATGATATTGATTGATGGGAACGGATCCATGGGTTCAAACCTTGAGTGATGATGGCGATGGTGATGATGGCGATGGTGATGATGAGTATTAAAGTACTAGATGTTAAATCAGAAGTACCATTACTGTGATGGTGTGAAACAGTTGATACATAGGTAAGTGTCAATCATAAGGAGCGAAATTCCCAAAAGTTTTTGCTACATTCGCTTTAACGAACTAAATTTAACAGTAACATGCATTAAAATTTGTTGCAAATATACTTCGTATACAATTGCAATATAAGTAAATTCATTCTGGCATCTGCAGGGGACAAAGGTTCCCAACTACCGGTACTTCAGTGTGCAACAGACACTAACAAATGCTTTTGTTGTTTCTCCTTTCGATCTCCTTTTCCAGTTTCAAGTAACAAATTGCGGTGCCTTAAGGGACAACAGTGATTCTTCTCATTCATTATCTGGTACAACACTGGATTGCATACACGCCGTCTCTACAGCTTCAGGTGGCTTTTTATCTATGTTCTCAGCTGGTGCGTACATAGCAGGACAGGGGTGTGTGGAGCGTTCTGCTTTTGTTGTTTCCCAAACAGTGGTATTTACAAGGGACCACGGAACTGAGTTGTTAGTTGAAACTGACGATTATGGTTTTTAATTACGTCTCATAAATACTCTTTAGACCTGTGAATTATTTTGGCCAAATATTTTTCTCAGTCCGCCAGAAAAGTCCACGATGTTTTAAATCATTCCTACGCTAACTTTTAACACCATTGGACTCACTCACTTCCCATTTGTGAATGTGTTTTTGCAGACATAACATTAAACGTGCTATCTAAAGATTTAAATGTGCATTGTATGATTGCTTTATTCAGTGACTCAAAATTCATTATTGTTCGTGAAGTTCTGTAACACCAACAAGTTCATAAAAAGCATTGATGTTTCTTCAATAACATGAATTTAAATAAAGAGTTCCATTAGTTTTTGGTTTCGGCCACGGTGCAAGGATGTGCCATTCCGTTTACTAAATAACCAAAACAAAGGATACAAGATGGTGTAGAAACAAAATACTGTTTTTAGCTTTCGACCGTATTGGTTACAAGATGTGAACCTCTGGACCGGACAGAGTGAATACCTGGAAGCAGGTGGTGAGCCAAGCACCAGGTATGATAGTGAGGAAGAGGATGCTATGAACTGCAGGCAAAATGGACGATTGGAAGGGTGATAATGGAGCAATTGGTGGAATGAGTGGCGGAATAAACCGGAGAGCCCGGGGTAAAAACCTGCCCATACGCCGCTTTGTCCACTACGAATACCATATGCGGGTCCCACCTAGGTGGTAGGCGAGTGCTCTATCCACTCAGCCACGGCGCCGCCATTATCTAACTAATTTAACTTCCCTAACTAAACAGACTTAACAGACTAAACAAACTAAATTTAACTAAGTAAATAAATAAAATACCATGTTTTCCAGTAATTCAAACTATAATTGGCTAGTTTATCTCTAATAGCCTATTGCTGATCATAGGAATACAAAAGGAATATGGACAAAGAAACACGCCACAACACGCCTCTCTTTTCCCTCTTATGCTGTGCTAACAAGCCACCACCTCTGTAACAGGTTAGGCGAAGAACACGCCTCAGGAGACCCCGGGAAACGATACAATATCCGCCTAAGATTATTTTTGCATTCTGTGTACTACTATCATTGCACGGATCGCAACTATGAGTTAAAGAAAGACGATTTCAATTTCAACGACATTAAAATGCTTAATGTATTGTTTGTTCTGCGCAGTGCAACAACAAACGAAAGGAGTATCTGAACGGGCGACGCCATATATGAAAAGGAGTAAGAAGGCCATCCTTGGTTTCCCTGGGCTGGAAGATGAATGCAGGGAAACTTTTGTCTTATATATGACATCATCCTTCTTTCCAGAAGGAGTGAAAAACCTTTTAATTCCGTAATTCTGTTCGGGGAATAGAGAGACATATATAGTATCTTTTACTACTATAGACGTTTAGAGGTTCCTGTGGGATGTTTGTCTGGAAATTCATTGCTTCTAAAACAAAGAAGGGTACCGCACAAATAAAGAAGTTTCCCATCTCGAATCTTCTGGAAGTCTCAACCGAAGTTTAAATCCCAAGTAGGCGAAGGAGCTCGTTCCGTCTATTATGTTGCTAAGGCTAAATGGTTTACTCTTAAAAGTACAATATTTTAATCCTTTGAGTAGATAGAGGAGAATAGATATAAATAAATAATTGCTTCTAACACCAGAATAGTATTTAATGTATTGGAAAATAAGACTGAAGATGCAAAAATTTGAAAACTGACAGTCTTAATCTAGCACATGATGTAATTTTTTTATGGTTTCAAACTATCTTCTTCACTTCAAGTGGTAGGATTGTAGCCTGTTACTGCTTCAAAATGCCCATCTTTTCCTTTGTCTTCCTATATCTCTCCCTCTGTTAGCTCTATTGTCTATTCCTAGTCTATTCTTTCTGTTCGCACTTTTCCTACATGCTCTCTCCACCTTGTTTTCCCTTCCTCTATTATTTCATTCCTACTATACATGTTTAGGTCCTTCCACATTTCCAAAATCTTTATTTGGTCTATTGAAATAAAATTTGTATAATTAAAACACGTAAAATAGATGTATCCCATAGAGAACCTGTTCACTGAGACAGAATTATAAAGTGCTAAGTTGTAAAAGTTGACTTTAGTCTGTCTTCCCACCAATCAGCTACCTGGAATGGGATAAACTAATCCACGCGCAAGATTGCATTAAAGATAACTTACAACAAAGAGTGCATGTGATGAAGAGAAAATTGACTTTAGGTTACGTCTCATTTTTTCAGGAATGGGTACATTGAAGAAAGAAAGGCAAAAAAATTGAAGAAATAGAAGTTTTACAATGTTGTCAATTTTGTGGCTTCAAAGTTAACCCACCAATTTTCCTCAGCTTCTTACCTTATAAGGTTGTTGCTTTTATGCAAGCAGCGTTGAACATTTTGGCAGGAGTCGTTTGCGTTTAAAGCAAAAGTGACTGGAAGAAGCTAATACATATAGGAGGACTCATCTGTAGACTTCATGAACAGCAGTGCGTACAGCTCCAGATGTTACTACTAATGTTACGTACACAATTTAAATTGCTCTCCTGGTAAGCAATTATGTAGCTGGCTAAAGTTGGGACAGGAAAATCACCTTGGGTACCGTGAAGCAAGGAGCAACTTAATGTTTCCTACAGGAGTTGACAGTATAAAGTTAGGTATACAAAGTTGTACAACACTGCAACAGCTTTTAAACATGGTCGAATTTAATACACAGTTGGCAGGAACTAAAGCTCCCAGCTACCAAAGCGAAAAAATTATATTATCTTAGCTGGTCAGTTTCATGCTACGTTTGCTTTATAATTCAATCTAATGGGTGCTTTTTAAATTGTTCAGTGCAAACAATTGAATGTTAAACTTCAATTCAAAAAAGTAATATGATTGTTTTCGAAGGAGTAAGATAACACAAGACTTAATATTTTGTGAAATTAAAAGTTATAATTCTCTTTGTAGAAAAGATTAATGTGAAAGTTTCGGACTTAAGCGTGGCAAATGAATGTAAGGAACGCTACTAAGAGAATTGGTGGTGGTGGTGATGGTGGTGATGGTGATGGTGTTCATTGAGTAATGAAGCATTTACATCTTGGGCTAACCTTGAACATGGAATTGGACAGTCTCTAAGACTCCTTACACATTTTTATATGTGCTGTTGTTTCTCTTGCTAGTGTTTGTAACTTTCTTCAATTCTTTGATCATTACTTTTGTCTTTTGCACCTCCTAAAAGGCTTTATTTTTAATCCACTTAGTGAATTCTAACCTTATTTTTTATCTTCATCTGTTTTCTTTTCTAGGTTTCCTATCCATTGCTAACACTTCCCTCCACCAAATGATTCACCTTCTCCTAAGCCCTTTATTATTGAATTTCACTTCCTTTTCTCACTTAACCTTCGATTATCTTCTTAATTTCCTACTTGGCTTTAGACCTGTCTCGCCTGTCTCCCATGACTACAAGTTAACTATAACCACTTGTTCTTTGTTGTCACACGGCGCGGGGTAATATTTTCCTCTCTTTCGTAAAATCTTTTTCCATATACGTACTTATCCTGTTTAATTCAGCTCTGTTAAAGCCCATCTCATATGGTCTCCCCATCCAACTTCTTCATGCACCATACCTTTTTCTTAGCTCAGTTTATTTCCACTTATAGCCCGAAGTAATAATGGAAGATGCAATGAAAAATTTAATAGATTCACATGGCATGGTCACAGCATCTACATGAGGAATGGGCACTTGCAGGTGGTGATGAAGCAGCTTGAGACGAATATTTTACAACAGACACATTTTACAATGAAGTTAAGGTTATGAGGCAATCATATAAAGGCTATTGGGCCGCTCTCTTCCTACCAGAGACTATAGAAAAAATAACCTAGCTGTACTAAATGGCCTCCAACTAGAGGCATTCCACTTCTGTGATTAAAAGAATGGTTCAAAAAGCTTGCGAACTGTTATTTCATCCAGATATGCAGATTAATAATACAAAAATATCTCTTCCTTGAATGACACAAATTTGTATAAAATGTGAAATAAAAATCACAAAATAAACACAAAGAATGATGTTTTTGTATATTTATGTATGTATATCGAATATATATCGAAGAAGGGAAGTCATTGCATTAATTTAAAGAAGTGATAGATCTCGGTGTTTGGAACACATTTTGTAACTTACGTTTTTATCTCTGATCATTTTCTACGGAGATATTTTAATTTTGTGAACACAAGAGACCGACAATTTGCCAACCCTGCAGACTATGGGTGTCACTTTCACTAGGTCAGTACATTAACAAACATCGCAGCGCGGTGTATTGTGAACGTAAACAAATACCATGCCATGTTCTTCCGTTTTTACTGTGCGAGTGTAGGCCAATCAGAATGCCTGTTGCACTCATCTCCAAAAACACATATCGCCCTGCATCGTGTTTGCAACCGACTGACGTTTGTACATCCACACACCGTTTCAGATCCCTGACCAACCTCAATGCAACGTTGCCCACCAAGATCTGATCTAACCGTATTAGATTTTTCTTTTTGGGGTCACATCAAGAATACTGCGTTTGAAGCAAATCGCTTCAAGATAGAGGTCTTGCGTCAATGGATGATTGAAGCATGTGTCTGTCGCACTCTCAGTTCTCAGAAACGTTCATATCAATGCAAGGGCACGGTTGGAACATTGTATCAATTAACAAGGGCATCATTTTGAACACCTAATCTATGAATGAAGTCAGCATAACAGTAGCATTTCGTGATTATAATAACAATAATGAAAATAATACCACAATAAGAATCAACCATAACACTAACAAAAATATTAATATAATAATGATCAGACTAAAACTAATTATAATAAAACTGGTAGTCATGATGCTATGCCAATGGGTCGTTCAACAATACATGGACGAGAGGGGACCAGGTGACCTTGGATACGGGGAGCGGCTGTGTGTGTACGTGATCGTAATAATGGCGGTAAAAACAAAGGAAAGGTCCGAATAGCGCGATAACTCCGTGCTCTTCAGAAGCTTCTTGTTAATTCCGCTGAGTGATCGTTGCGCGTGTGTATGGAGGGTTCTCGAAAGTCGCGTGACGCCGGCTCCAGTATAAATAGGACAGACACAGCAGAGAAGGAGGTGTCAGTTTTAGGGTGTGTTGAATGATAGTGTAGCAGTCAGCGTTAGGGTGAAAATCGTCATGTAAATTAATTTTACCTGCGTGAGTGAGTCGGCCAGCCCGTCAGCGAGTACGTATGTGTCATCGAGTGATTCTATTGTAATAGTAAAGATATAAGAGACAGTGAAAATGGAGAAAGACATTGAAAGATTATTAGAAGAACAATAATTGTGAAGTGTAGTAACAGAAGAAAACTATAAATAAAATTGTGTTAGCAACGGGAAGGAAACCGTGCATTTAGAGGACAATAAAGTGACCTACATAGTAGGGAAAATGAGTATTTCTTACTAAAGTGAAGTATATCAAACAGAAGAAAATGTTAAATGTTATAATTTCATGCCTAGGAAAATTACAGAGACAAGTTTTCTTAGAGATACTTCCTTATACAGCGCATAATCAGACATAATGAAATGAAAACAAGTGAAATATTAAGCAATGTAGATATAAAATAAAAAATACAGCTCCAGTTCATTTTGTAGAGCAAATCTCTGAAAATCTCTTGATTTAACTTAACACACTAAAGATTTCACTCTTAAATAATGAATGATGTAAATATGGCATTAAAAATACTAAATTTCTTCACATATTTCAGAATTAACGTATGGAAAGATTTATTAATGTAATCCACCAGGTGTTCCAATTTTACCCAGGAATCTAAATTCGCAGGAGAGATTATTAATATAAATCTAGAGAAATTTCGTGGATACGCGCTACTTTGAGCGATGGTATGTCGCACACCTTTTCACTTTCTATTCATCTTCATGAGCTAAGACAAGAAACTTAATGAAATGAAAGTGTTGAGGGATTTCTGTTATTCCGTTCGATACTGAACAAAGGAAAGTGAGGTTAGAGAAACTGAACACCCCAACTCTTCCCTGTATTCATTGTGCTTATTATTACTATGATTATTATCATTATTGTTATTATTATTTGTTTTTGTTTTTGATTTTGTGTCTTTAAGTCAATTTTTTTAAGTCGTTTGGTGAACAAGCGTAGATGAAATATATTGTATTTTCGAATACTGTAGATGAGTACAAAGCATTTTGATATGAAATGAACTGAAATCTCGACTGAATTTGTCTTAAATTGTCATTTTCAAGTTCCAATTAAATTTTCACGTGGGAGACAGACAATTTAAACAAATAGACAGTGTACAGTTAACGAATTATGGAGCTAAAGTGTCTGCTTTAGATGGTGATGTCGGGCAAAAATAAAATGGAGAGTAAATTGGAAAATAATTTGCAATTAAACAAATTGGATTTGTAAGGGCACTTATAGAATTTCTGTACTAATGACTTCACCAATTTTGCGATATTATTTGAAATGCCTAAAGAATACTGTAATAAACCGTAGTTCCGAAAATCGTAGTTCTGGACCTATCTCATCAGCACGTTTTTAAATATTAAAATGTAGTAGTTATTAATACAATAATTATTTCTATAAAGAACGAACATATACAAATATGCTGTAGTAAGTATAGGAAAGGAGACAATTCCTTTGAATAAATGCAAACCCTTTGTCCAGATTCATTTCTCATTCAATAATTTTTTGAGGCAACATCCGAATATTTACAGTTTTTCTGAAATCCAAACAAATGCACCTCATTATGGTGAAACAAAAAGTGGCTCGAGAGCATCAACTCTTCTTGCGTGATTCATTTGCCAAATAATCTTGTGGACACACACCTTAAGTAAATGTCGTTTTCCTCAGTGCAGAAAGTTGTAATTCTGAGAAATTTTAACCGTTTTGGTCCAAAGCGACATTTCATTCTGTTTCTTGATCTAAAGTCTTGAATGACTTGTTTTGCACTCTGTGCATACATAGAGTAATTCACCACACTGTTAGTCTTTGGTCTCTGTGACGTTGCCGGTTTTCTTGGGACACCTCATACACCATGATCCACAACCTAATCAGCTCTAATAGTCTTTCGTTCCTTGGGGTACATTACGAAAAACCAACTTCAGTGAAGAGAATTAAATCCAAGATTTTTTGAATACGAACCTTCCATATTACCACGGAGTCAACTGCCTCGCTTTCTACACGCCTTGCCATGAGCATGAGTTTTGTTATTAAAAGATGAAGCCACAAATTATTTATTATTCGTAATATTTCAGGAAGCATTTTCAGTAAGTACTACTAGTTAAGAATTTCAAAATTTGAACTGGGTTATAGATAGTTTCAAAACACACAGTACAGTTCTATAACCTCTCAGATTGCTGTAATATAGATTAGTAATAGCTTCTCCATGCCAAATTTATACATAGATATCTGGAAATACTGATTGTCTTGGAGTTAAGTTGTCTATTAAAGTAGCATTATGTGACAAATGACTTTAAACACCAGCTTTTTAATAGTGTTTAACGCCCGCTTTTACTGATGAAAAGCGGAGTGAAGATGGTGGACCGGTAGAATGGGAAGGCGGGGGAAACCGGAGAACCTGGAGGAAACCCGTCCTTGTGTCGCTTTGTCCACCACAAACAGATCGAACCCGGGCCGCGGCCCTGCTTGCGACACCAGTCTGACAAATTACAGTTTCAGTTACTTTTTTTGTCATTTTATTTACCTTCTAAGATAACCCACAAAACAGTCCTCTTTTTTAAATCTACAATTCGTCGAGAGTTTGCAGCTCACAACTGTTCTGGCCACTGGTCACCTTGACACGTACTTCACTATTAAGCCACCGACTTCGAACACACTCATTAAAACTTATTTCAACCAACAAACAACACCAACGTAACTCCCAAACTATCTCTGAGGATTCTCAAACTCTCTCTCCCAACGCCTACTACACACACACACACACACACACACACACACACACACACACACACACACACACACACACACACACACACACACACACACGCACGCACACGCACGCGCCAACAGACACTTAAAACTAAATGCTAACAGCTGTCTCTTTCAACACTTAACTCCGAAGAACTCGTCCATTTGGTGTCCTAGCTTGCTTATATAAGCCAGAATGCCGTAGCATGGATGTTTCTCGAACTCCAACTTGTCTGAAGCTTCTCATAACTAAGCCAGCAGTCGAAAGATTCTCGCAAAATCTGGAAACAGTTGTTCTGCCGCACTCATTGTCGTCATTGTTCTGAGTGCTCCATGCCGTCGGACCAGGTGTTTTCAAATACCGGTGTGAAGCAGCTTGACCTTGAGCGGCTTTGAATGATCTGTTGGCCGCCTTGACAATAATTACAATTGTTCACGTGATGGTAAATGCTTACAGTCTTTGGAGCTATATGTCATCGGCACATAATAGTAGCTTTCTGAAAGAAAAGGAGAGCACACTATACTGCAATTTGAGAAAAAGGATACGGAGATGTGATGGTCCATTGATATTCCTTTCCAGAAGACAGAAAACTATAACAGACCCTAAATGCCGCTGGCACATATGCGCCCTAATCACCGCAGTTAACCTTTTCGCACCTCAAATACAAAAGGCGACATAAAGGGAAAAAACAAAATGGAGTAAAGACCCTTTCTCGCGCCTGACCTGCATTGATTTGGGAGGGAGCATGGATAATAATTACGCTTTACCCTTAGGAAAAAATATCGGTGTATACAAAGGAAACTCTGTTAAAAAATAATGAGAATGCTCGCATTGCAAACAGCATTCATTTGCTTGGAGTATATGGAGCTGCAAATCGATATGACCCGTATTTTGGCACGGCGTTAGACCAGCATTGCATTCCGCTTATATAGGTACATACAAGTACGTCTGCCTGGAAAATGTATTCTGCAGTTATTTATTTTACACAATGAGGCTTTTGATTTTATAGCCTGATAGGGACTACAGTGATATTTCCCTTTTCAAAAATGAACATTTCCCTTTGCAAATGAACAGTAGCAAGCTTGATCTACAAGTACATGAGAAATAAAGGTACGGAATAATTTATACTGAATCTTTTACAACAAAGAGTATCGTTTAATCACAGTTAATAATAGATACGCATCGATCACTATTACATTAATTTCTATTCACGTGTTTGCAAACAAATATTACAGTTTGTTTTTTGAGCATTACCTCGCTTTTTCGAAAAAAGGACAACCATGAAGTGTTGTAAACACATGAATTTCTCGTTTAAAAATGTTCCTACTAAAACTTATCATTCTATCTTATTTTTTAAAATGTAGATACACTTTTAACTCATACTTACACATGTTATATAATACAACAGGTAAAGCGATAGTTAGAACATTAAACCACGTGTCCCTTTATGATGACCTTGAAATTCCACGTTGTTTGCATAACCTTGTTGAAAATAATGACTCTCCATTTGTAAGTATTTGAAAACTCAAATTGACAACCATTGTCATAAAAGAAGTACTCAAAAGGAGCTCCACCACAATTTGATGTCAACATGCGGCGCTTCCTAGATCGCAAACATCCTTAACGTTGGATCGTAAGATTAGGACCATTTGCATGGCTACCCCGCTCCCCGGATTTAAAGCCTCTTGATTATTTCTTTTGGGGGCATGTAAACGCTATGTTGTATCATACACCAGTGGGCGATCCAGAAACACTAGTAGCCAGAATAACTATGGCATCTGGTGAACTTTTGCACATGCCTGGAGTACTCGAGCGAGTTCGCCAAGGCTTTATCGACGGTGCAATGCCTGTATTCAATGTGGTGGTGGTGGCGGTGGCGGTGGCGGTGGCGGTGGCGGTGGCGGTGGCGGTGGCGGCGGTGGCGGCGGCGGCGGTGTGTTTGAACTTCTTTTGTAACTATTATACTGAACCTTGTGCATAATAAAGTGTATTGCGGCTTAATAGAATAGGATCGTGTTTGGGAACATGAGTTCCTAGTTGAAAGTTACTCTATTGTGTCTACTCTTTCTGTTCCATAAGTTTTTTTCAGTAACATTTTGGAGCACCCTATATATTGCATAGAGAACATGCGAAAACGGAACAGGTGGAAATGCCTAATCTTTGAAGTGTAGAAGAATATTTTTTTTTTTTTTTTTTTGTATTAATACTTTGAATGTTGTGTAATTGGTAATGGACAGAACGATCTTCACAGCTAGTATCAGAATATTCAAGATAATTTCAGTCTTAGGAAAATGTCTTAGCAAAATCATTAGAGCATTTTTTGAAAAAATGAAAAATATACGTTTTTCCAGCCAAGACGTAGTTTGGGATACTTTTCTTCAAAATTGTTGTCTCACATCCTTTGAAAATACTTAGCCTAATTATCAGATTTGGTATGCCATTTGTTTGCGAGTTATACTGTTTATAAAACATTTTTTAAAATCTCATCCCTTTTACTTTGTCTACTACGTATAGGAAGTAGAGGAAGTATTGTACTCCATCCAAAAATTCTATGTCGAGATTTCACCAGAAATATGTTTTGAGACCCTCAGTATCCAAAAAGAAGCATTTTTAGAAAAAAAGCCGTGTCTGTGTGTATCCACGCGCTCATGTCTATGTGTGTATGTGTTTGTGTCTCTGTGTGTCTTCGTGTCTGTGGACATATAACTCAAAAACAAAAATTCGGTAGAAACAAAAGTTGGTATTTAAGCTTACTGTCTTTGAAGGATGCGACACGAAGATTTTGAAGAAAATTCCTCTACCATAAACTACCTTTTACATGAAAATTTTTTTCTCGAAAATTGTTGACAGTGACTTTAACACTTGACAGTGGATTTAACAATTTTGATTAAAACACTATATGTTTATAATATTTTTGTGACAAATGAAATGTATATTTTGAATTTTCTGGCTAAAGCTATGTAGTCCTATTTAGTCTGGATAACTTTTGAATTAATGTGTCGTAGAGTGAACCATTTCGGAGATATTCCTTGTTATTTATGTGAGTTTTGGAATACTTAAATTTTCGTCAAATGGAGGATCGTTGTTAATTTTTTATATCTTAACTATGAAAAGAGAATGGAATCTCAAAGCTTTAATGGATCTGACTGTATTCCCACATTTCCCTTGCACCTACATCGAAATAAGCAATAAGATAATTTCTGCAAATGTTTATCTTAACTAACACGAAGAAAGTATAGGAATATGAGTTGGTAAGAATTGTTAATACAAGAGTAGAGAGTCATGTGAGTGCCACACATAAGATTTTTCTTATTTAGGAGACCTGAAAGCGTGCATTTTCAGTGTAATATCGATACAAATTTTGGTCTAAAGTCAATATTTACTATAAGTATGTTGATCCCAGTCACATGAAGAACAACTTAGGCAAATTGGATCCATTTTCTATTTTTCTATGTAATGAATGGGTTCTTCAAAACGTATTTCGCTTTTATTTCTTGTTGATTTGATTTTATGATAACCTAGTTATCTCAATCCCTTATAATACTCGTAATTGACCTTTCTTTTTCATTTTATATTTTCTGAAAACCAGGTTCTTATATTTTTATTTTTATAATATTTTTGGAATTTAGGAATTAATTTCAGCGGTTTTAACATTGAACAGGTGAAACCGGACCAGCTATCATTTTTCCTGTCTTAGAAAGGCAAATCAATCATCCCCCTTTGACACATTTCTGTTACTCTTTAACCTTGAAGTTCATGTGGTTTCGTCAGTCCTCAGTGACTGCAAAGCTCTCCAATCAAATAGCAATAACCATTGAATAAAGTGTAAAACGCAAGGTGAAAGAATGAAGTTAACGTTGGAATTCCATGGCAACAAACTGCTAAAACGTAACGAGTTCTCCCACGTCTAATAGCCGGTTAGTAATTTGGTTGTCACCATTAGTGTTTGTATTAAAGTACAGTTATATCCAAATTAGTAACACACACAGTCTAATTCCCACTTCAGTTTTCGGTAAATGGGTTGAATTTTGAAAATCATTCGTTCATCTCTGCTAACAAAGTTCAAATTGGGTTTTCAGATACCGCTGTGTTAATGCATTTTCTTCCACTACTCTGTTCTCTTAATCCGTTGAATGGATTTTGAACTTTACTTTGAAATTGGTATTTTTCCATTGGAAAGCTTTTTGGTGTGGTTTAACAAATCCCTTCAGAATCAGGTCCAGCAATTGTGAAGCACAAGTATGTTATTGGCTGGAAATCTCTGGCATTCAATTTTGTCGTATCCGTTACACGTAGAAAGGGGAGGGGTGGGCTGCGTTGATGCAATGTTTGTACTAGTCATTTTAAAATATATTGTAATGTGCTACAGACAGTAGTAGTACTGTAGCAGCTGTCTTATCAAAACTTTGCATCTTTCGTGAAAACTTGGCCCCAATAATAAATAAAGAGATGGAGAACAGCTTTACCTATATTTGCTTATTGTAGTGCAAACATACTTCCACGTACACAAACTCACACACACACACACACACACACACACACACACACACACACACACACACACACACAAACACTGCGTGTAATGGAAGTTATTACATTCCTTTTAATATGTGCTTCATAGAAGCCTTACAAACAAAACAGTCTAAAGGCATTTTATTCTTTGATCAGCCGATTTCGAAAAAAAATTAATGGCTTTTGTTTTAAATTGGATCCATACTTCCAAAAGAATATACGAAGATAATAGTTTTACTTGTAATGCGTAGAGTAACTTATTTCTGGCATAGATTCGGTAGTAATCATGCGACATCACACAGGGTTTCCAAATAATTACTTAAAAGAGCTGAACGAATATGTCCAGCAGCTTATTCAGACGAGAAATATGTCGCTAACGTAGCGCTGAGGCTGGTCAGGGAATCGATCTGTTTTTTAAATGTAAACAGATCGGGTGCTTTCGATTTCGGTAATGTCTTGGGAGCTAACGCTTGTAATTGGCCTGCACTCCCACAGTAAACCAGAAGGGCAAGGTAAGGTATGTGTTTATGTTCTCAAGACACGCCGTTATGCTGTTTGTTTATGTAATGAGCTAGGGGAAGTGACACCCGCGTAATCTGCAGTGTTGCCAGCTTGTTTGCAACAAAACTAAAATACCTCCTTAGGAAATAGAGACAAAAACGTAAGATACAAAACGTGCTCCAAATACTCAGATTTATCACTGGTTTAAATTAATGTAATGACTTGCCTTCCATCCTGTGTATATTATCAACATTCTGGTAGTCTCTTTCGTTATATGAAACATACGGCGAGCACCTGTAGGTCACCGAGAACAGTTGCACTAGATATTATTGTCTCTATAAATTAAGAAACTGTTTCTTTTATTATTATATTCATGCACCACACACACACACACACACACACACACACACACACACTCACACTCACACTCGCACACACACTCACTCTCACTGTCGTTCTTCTTTCACCTCTTTATAGACTAGGGATGACGTCACACGGACATTTCTCGAGTTCCACACACACACGCGGGCACCAAAATGACGCAGCTAGATGTCCCGCGAACGTTCTTGAAGCGCCTTTTGTTTCTGCCGCTTCGATTGTTGACAGTCACGCAGTTGCGCGAGGCAGTCTGGCCTTTAACGTCTTTGGCTGCTCGCTGGCACGGTATGTGCGTGAAGTAGCCTGGCCCCTCCCATTCATTTTGAGCGCCGAGCCCGACGTCACACTATGGTAAGCAAATGTAATACTCTATGGGATTCCATTATTTTTAACTGTCTCCCAATGGTTACAGGGTTTAAATTGCGTAGACTTTCATGGCCGGTGCCTGATATATTAAGATTAGCTTCCGAGCTGTAATGGTCGTCGTCCACTGGGGTTTCTTCCCTCCTCAGACCTTTAATCTGCGGCTACGGCAGACATCTTCAGTGGCTCTCCGACTAAATCTCTTCGGTCTCTCGACGGGACTGTAGCGATTACTGGCACTGTCGCAGTATTGGTAGTATTAGCAGTTATCGCTACAGGCGCCATCGAGAGTCCCAGGAAGTCTGGTCGGAGACCCACTGAAGATGTCTTCCGTTGCCGCAGATGACACTTGTGAGAAGGAAAGGAGAAACCCCAGCAACACAGCCCGGAAGATATTCTTAGTAGACTACAGAGTTTAAACGCAGCTGTAAAATCTTGGAAAATCATTTCCTAGGGGAGGACCAACGTACCTCGATAAGACGTAGGAATATTACGTTACAATGGCCAATTAAAATCTTTCCTGAAAATAGTAGAATTTTAGGGTAATGTGCACTTCATATTCTGAAGAAAGAATCGTGCGTAAACAAAATATCAGCTATGTGCATGCCACAACTGCCCATTCAAAATTTAGTCAGAGTGAAATATATCAATAATGTATGTCCATCTTGAAAGGAATCTCGCGGCATTATGCGTCGGTTTGTGGCCAGTGATTAAACATGAATCGTACTTAAATACGATAGTGGTGTGAATATTGTGGATTCAACACCAAGAAAGACAAAGTTTTTGAAATCGAAGGGTAATGGCGTTTTCTGGGAATGCCGATGGAGCACTGCTTAAGTAATTATTTTACCGGTGGAACATTTCTCATTACAGGATATTAATTCTAACATTTTGGTCCTGTCAAAAAGTATGTGGGAAAGTAGGCTGAACTTACCAAAGAAGAAAGTCATATTACATCTGAGAGTTTTCATTCTCATATATCTTTACAACAGCTAAAATCAATAAACTGGGGTGCGATTTGTTGCTACTTCCCCTTATTCTTCTGACTGACTCCATCGGACTTCTATCCGTTCCCAATGCTGAGAAAATTTGATGAAAAGAAAATAAGATGAAGACGCTAAGTCACCATTTGAAGATATCTTGCCGGTCTCAGGGCACTTAAGTGATGAGGGAGAATACTTGGGGTTTGCTGGACACCAAGTGCTGCACTCGCATTGTTTACTTTGTTCGCTTTTTTACAAACTATACTTACGAAAGCTTATTCTTCAGTTGTTTTATCTAATCGAGATGAAACATTGTAGAAATTATCTTGTTACACTGCTAGATACTAAATGTTAAACATTTTTTTTGTTAACGGCCCTGTCAATTCTCGGGAACATATTGGCACCGCTCTGTGCGCATTTCGTCCCATAGGGGTTTGTTACGTGGTAGTAAATATCCCGATATAGAACTGTCACTTATAAACAAACTTAAAAGCCATCTATCAGGGTCGGGTTTGAGCCCCGAACGTTGGATCAGTGGGCCAGCACCTAATCAACTGAGACACCCAGATCTTGTAGGTAATGCGAAATCAGTAGAGTTTCAAAGATCGTCAAATCTTTTGCAGTGGGTCACTGTGTGGCTTGGAAGTTCCATTCTTTGCATGAGCAGGAGTGGTAGTTCCTATATGAAAAAAGTATATGGTGTACGTATTTGAAAATTCAGGCAATTAAGAAGTAATACCTCAGAAATTGGTTTTGCACAAACATTTTTATTTGCCCTACGGTATGTTGTTTAACGAGTTCTATGTTTGTTGTATAGTATAACTATCTCTTATACTTTACTGGTTATGAAAAGATCATTCAGAATGAAGTGAAGCTCAGAAGATACTTGAAAAAATCGAAAATATACATTTCATTTGCCATAAAGCTTCTCAAATGTATAGCACTTTAATCAAAATTGCTAGTCATTTATTGAGAAAATCAAAATTTTCGCAAACTTCTCTATGTAAAGTGAAATTTGGAAAGCGGAAATGTCTTGAAAGTCTTCTTTTCTCATCTCTGGAAAATGGAAAACTGAAATAGCAAGTGTGGTATATAGCCGATTCTTCGTTTTTGACCTATGTTATTCAGTCACACGGGCCTTTCTCTAAAAATAACTTTGTTTTAAGATTCAGAGGGCCTCAAAACATACATTTCTGGTGATATATCAACATCGAATTTTTGGGTGAAACACTGCTTCCCCTACTTGCCAGAGTAGTAGGAAAAGTAAACTAATACAGTAACCTTTCATTTCTGCCTATATGTCAATATTAAAGCGAATCATGTTTCGTTACCCCCCTCCCCCTTCCCCCCGCATCTGATATAGGTTTCTCAGACTTGTTTTCCTACAATACTTTGAAAAATCTTGATACAGACTTTATCTTGGGTTTAAAGGCTTCTTAACTTTTACCTTCATTTTATGCTTTGACCAACTACCCTGAGAAATAGAGGCAATTTATGTTTTACTGTGTACCTGAAAGATATATGTAAGTTTTAGAAGTACTTAAAGATCATGTGTAATTCGTGGGTAATTATAGTAATCTTTCGTCACACACACGCACACACACAGATATCTGCGTATATATGTGTATCAGTGGTGTATGGTGGGATTGTGACTTGACCTATCACTAGGCCTACCAGATCCGGACAATAAGGGGTTGTTGATTAACTTTCTGTTAGGCGCGCGGCCTGGTAGCTGGCTATTATTGCAATTATTATAATTTATTAATTGTATAGTCTTTTTTATCGAGTCGGCCTGGGCAAATAAGTCAGTGCTGGAAGACCATTTAGCATCGAGAGAGAGAGAGAGAGAGGGGGGGGGGAGGGGTTGTGAGCGAGTGATTAGAACTGTAAGAGCGAGGTACGGTCAGTGAACAGTATTTGTGTACAATAAAACAGGGAACTGTTTTGTGGCTCAATTTTAAAAGAAGTAATATTAAAAGTAACTGGACACGTGATTTGTCGCAATACATATGAAAACTTTGCCTTATTTTACATTTTACCTTTGCACTGACTTTTATCACCTCTGCATCTCTTCTTTGTTTTATAATTGATTTGCAATGCATAGTATAGCCAGAGCGAATTCTCTTTCTATTCACTCTGGTATAGCTTTGAGTTTAATTTCCAGTATCTAAAATACATAAAAATGCGTCATTCAGTTAGTTTATACCTTAGATTAAGTTTCATTTAGGCATTCTATGTCACATAATATATTATTTAGACAAAATACAGTTTACAGACCTAAACAAGTGTTATTATCTGAACAATTTGAAATTAAAATAAAGTTCTACAGAATAAAATGATACAGCAATATTACTTGGAATCCGAAATAAGTTTTAGTCAAAACCGACGGAGTTTCAATGGTTTTAAGAGTAGAGTGCTAATAATATTGGATTACCTAAACATTTCAATAAATTACCAGGTGAAAAGGTATAGCAAAATCTATTGAAGTGAGGATGTGCTTTTTTTTTTTCTTTTACTCTTTTTCTTTGATTTGTTCAATAGATTAAAAACAAGTACTCTACACATTCTCAGAGAGTGTAGACTCTGCTATGAATGTGTCAACATTTCTCTGGTTCTAACAGTTCTCCTAACCTCCAAGGTAAAGTGGCTTAGTATGACCTGAAATTGCACAAATTATGACTGGAACACAGTTTGCCACGGCGGCGAAATGGTAGAGCCGTTCACCCATTTCCATAGATTAGCATTTATTGATCATACTGAGGTGAGTGGACGCTTTATGGCAGAACAGTAAGCGACGTTTGTAAATCTCCAGAACCGATCATTAGCTCGCTGTTACTTCTGATGTTGTTTCCATATTCTTTGAACAAATATGTATTGATTCTGTATTGTGGCATTCACTTCATATTTATCACCACTGTGAATTTTCCAAAACGCAGAGTACTTTATTGACCTTTTTTTTATTTTTTACGACTCATCATTTCGGTATAAATGTAGATAAAGTTTGCTGCATAAAACCTAACATTCCTGATTACCTAATTTAACGTACAAATTTAAACTATTTTATAAAAGATGCTGCTAACGTGCAATTTTTATAATGTTAAACAATATTTCATATTTATACTCAACTTTAAGCTAGAAAATTAGTTCTATGTAAGTATTGCTTTAAGTAAATCGTTGTCCAAAAATAATATTTAATCAATTGTGAATTTCAGATATATTCGCAATAAAAAGAAAATAAGTGCTATTAAACAAAACGGAATCAGAATTGGGTGACATAAATATAAAACTCCACAAAACAATCCTCATTTGTATTTTCAAAAATATTACGGAGTTAAAGTATATGTGGAAGAACAGAACTACTCAATGATGAAAAACTACAACGTTAATTTGGGAACGTTGGAGATACCCCATTAGCTCGTGCACATACATACTCCGTCTATAAGTAAGGAAAAATGCGCGCGCGCGGGCACACACACACACACACACACACACACACACACACACACACACACACACACACACACACACACACACACACACACACACATCTGCTGGGGTTTATTTATTAATTCGATTTAGTAAAGTAAGGCTTTTCCAGATTGACTAATAAGATTTTTGTTAGTAATTTCGGTTTCAAGGATGTATTTGTATACAGTTTCAATGTTTGCATATCTTACTGTACTCCATCCATTCCTCTTGCTCTCATTCTAGTTCTTATTTCTCGCACCTATGCATTTCGAGGTTTTCCTTTTCTTCTTCTTCTTCATCTTCTTCTTCGTTTTATCAATATCATCATCATCATCATCACACGTGGACTCCATTCCAAAACCTTACTCAGTGATCTATCTTCATTCTTCTAGTATGTCCGTACCAGCTCAGCTGTTTAGGTATACCTTACATAGTCCACTATTGAGTTCTTATTATTCATTTTTCTCTTACAACATATTTCTTGTTTTTTTTTCAATCTGTAACATCTCGCTAATCTTCTTAGAAAATCCATTTCCATCGATATAAGTTTTGATTCTAAAGTTTTATTAAATGTTTGTGTTTCAACCCCTTAGGTAACAGTACTTTTCATATTGTACTATATATAATGCAAAAGCGGAAATATAATATAACGACTAGTATCTTAGTGCAGTTCCTATTAGGAATTCCTATTAATACTTGCTCTCTGTAGCCTGGTAAAAGCTGAAACGTTGCATTAAATGAATTTTAAAATATAGTAAATTGGTTGCAGATATTTCATAGATATCTATATTGCATATTCAACACATAAAGAAATGTAATATCAAAAAGTGTATAAATAGCCATACTTTCGTGTTTTAATATACCTGAGATAACTGTTTCCTGTATTTGCATGAGAACTTTCAAGCCCGTCTTATTGAATATACAGCGCCATATTGAAGAACAAAGCGCAGTTTTGCAAACAGCACAATATTCCCTTGTTCAGTTTCGACGGAGCTCAAATAAAAACCAAAATAATACACCACGAGATATATTGTTCTTCTTAGCAATTTTCTTGGCTTACAGAAGCAGCAAGGGAAGGTTTAAGGTAAACTCCGTTTTGCACTGAGTATTATTAATAATATCCAGAGATATGAATATGTTTCGTACCTCGAATTCCACGGTCAGAAGCAACAGTTTGATATTTGGCAAGCTTCCAGTAAAAGAGGGTAGGTAAACTCGGAGAATGGAAATGGGGAAATTAAATGAGAGACATGATCCACTTTCGGGCCGTTTCCTTATAACAGATTTTCGAATCGCAACCGCAAACCAAGCCTTTCTCTGTTTCTTCTTGAGCTATAAGTATAACAAAGGCCATTAAGTTTATCAAAAAAAAAAAAAAATCCCTAACAAATTTCCCATGAACAGAATTGTAGAAATCTGTGCTAAAAATTTGCTGGAGTAGCCTAAATATCAACAGTTACCCAAAAGCCACACTCAGTATAGAAGAATGTTATTGTATAACCTTTTAATAGTTTGGTTATTTGGCAAGAGTGTCAAGGTTTTAGAATACCTACTTTAAGTGTTTTTGTTATTTTGTATTATATAGGCATTCAACAGTGAAATGAAGGTATTGGTAGCTATTTATGTAATGTGTGTAATGACAGGTTCAGTTCCTTTTTTCACTTTATTTCCTCTAAAATTGAATCACAATTCACAACTCGAGACCTTGCAACTAACAGATTTTCTACTTCATCGTAACTTTGACACAATCATTACACAGCTCGCTCTCGCAATTTAACTAATTCTCTAATTAACTCACTAAGAACTAACGATGAAGGCATTAAAACTGACCCAACAGGTTCATACCCACTCGCTTACATACCCGAGAATCAGATACCGGTGATTTTTCTGGGAATGGACGTTTCGTGAAGCTTCTCGCATAAGCCTGGCATTCCAAGCTTCTTGAACTGTGGTCCTTTTTCTTAGCTGGCATTGTCGCGGATTACACCCACCTCTGTACCATGTCTGCCTCATGTCCAAAAGGTCACGAGTTCGAATCTCGCTTAGGGTGAGTCATCCGGATAAGATTTTCTGCCGAGATTTTCCCTTATCCTGAGAAGACGCTTTCGGGTGTACTTTCGTTTTTCGATTAGAAATTTGAACAGAAAAAAATCCGTTCATATTAATTTTTAAACTAATTTAAATATAAATTTCAATTTTTGCTTGGCATTTTGAATGATATCTGATAAGCTAAAAGAAGCAACAAATTTAGTCACAAAATGATAGACTAATTGGCAAAGTTATTCATTATCATGCTAAAATTGAATCATTGCACCACTTTATTTATGCACAACTAGTTGGGAGAAGATAAGTCTTTCCACGCCACATATACGATTTCAAATGAAACACATTGTCACATATGTTTGTATAGTTGAAGAAACCATTAGAATAGGAAATAAATTTTGGCATCAACATATTCTAAAATGTTGCTTACTATGGGCTGTTACTTCTCACATTAAAACTGTGAATGGAATTTGAGTTTACGAAAATTTTTATGACAATTTAAAACTAGTTATTTCATGAAAATACCATTGAAGAGCGAGGAAACTTTTGCCACCCAATAAACTGCTTTAGGAGCTGGCTCACTACCAGTTCGCAAAAGTACTTAACTGGAAGTGGAAATCCTATATGTTTGAGAACTGCAGTAAAATGGGTAATACTTCACAGAACATTTAAGTTTTAGTCGTATACTCCAGTGCACACGCTAACAAACGACCACAAAGCTAAGAACTCGCTTAATTTAAAACATATCTCCTAAATAAATGCACATTAGTTGAGTATCAGTATAAAAATTAATTTTTCATTTAGTACAGACCTAGTGAAATGGAGGCTCAACACCTCTCATGGTTTTATTTTCTGTTTACATGTTTTACGTGATTTAATGATTAAAGCTATCAAAAGATTTTGAAATGAAATCCGAGTAGGTACAGTGAGTTGGGTAAGGGAAAACTAGAAAGAATATTGTTCAATCAAGTCAACCTACTGAGAGTCGAAGTTGGTCCTACATCAGGCATGGGTAAAATGGGCTCAACTTGGCCACTCTACTGAGACACATTATTACCTCACTCCACCTGTCAACCCTTCCCTTCACTACTGTTCGGCTTCCGACACACCTTATTCAGTGGCGAATATGACTATTCCATGAAAAGTGGTAGAGAAAATTTGTTGTTTAATATACAGATTTCAATTTGCAAAGTGTTACAATATCAAACGCAACTTTCAAGAACCATACATCTAACTTTGTTGATCTTACGGGTATTTATTTACAACTTCAAAGTTACTTTTTGGATACTCGTATTTGTAAACATATAAAGAGACGATATGATTGCACTTTTAGGTGGTTTAGTTTATTATTAGCTTATGTGGTATAAACCTGTATTTCGTGTTTCAAAGTTTGAACATAATATTAAGTTTAATACCAAAGAATTTATTATGTTGATCAAATAGTTTTAAAATATTTTAATGCTAAGTACCAATGTAATCTTACTGCTTTATTTATTGTGAAGGAAAAACAGTTTAGTATATTAATCATGCGGCAGTGTAAGAATATTACGCGCATAAGATAAACGAAGGTTATAAACTTCAAGATTATGCAATTTGCCTAATACAGTATGTGACTGAAATAATTATTGCAACAATGTTAAATATAAACCAAATAGTTAATAACAGTAATAATTTCCGCGAAGTGGAACGAACTGCCACTGAACCTGTTCTACCCAAATAACCTTTGTCACCCGGCAAGAGAATACAGAGGAAAGAGTACACAGAAATCCTAGTTGCTTCAGACGTCAATTGGTTACGTCTTTCACAGCCAGAGTGTCATAATTTTGAAAGAAAAGTTAGACATATAATACAATAGTCCTTTTACCACTTCTTAGAGGCTTTCCGCTTTTATGTTTCCATATTCTGAGGAACTGAACAAGTAATACAAGTGCCAGAGCATCACTTCACTACAGTAACAACGCATTCGGAGAATTACCGAGAACCACGTAATAATAAATGGAAGTAAAATATTTATGCTCGTGTTTAAATATTTTGTAGATTCAATTACGGTATTTATTCACTACTTGAAAGTATTAAATAAGCGATAATATACGCAATGTAGTAAGGAACTATTTCCAATCGCGCTTCATCATTTCACTCGTGCTGAAAGTTGTGCTGCGGCGTAATGTTGACATCCGTACCCACTTTAAGGCCGGATAGGGTATAGTTAGCAGTTAGTTTTTAAGTGTTGTCTATAGTCAGTATATTATTACAGCTAGTGTTGAGAGAGTTTGGGAGCGTGTGTTGTCAGAGACAGTTTTAGACACTTTATCGTGTTATTATGTGAAGCAGCTTTAGTATTAGTGGTGTGCCTATACGGAAATTTTTAAATCCAAAATGTACACCGATGTAACCATGATCATATGGTTTGTAAAGGCAAAAGACACCGATGTCTGTGATTATGCTTGTCTATCTAGAGAAAGGACAGTCAAAAAACAGCTGTGTAACTTAATGAATTAAAACCGCCAAAATTTGCTTTTGTTCACACTTCTACAAAACCGGACACGTAATGTTGACGTACAAAGGCCAGGCTCCTCAGTTTACCTTATGCTACACATGAGGGATGGTAGTGCAAAACAGAAAAGAAAAGATCTGTAATCTCAGATATCAAACTCACCAGTACCTTTAACTCAGATAAATGCGTCCTCAAACTCGGTTTCTTTCAAGTGCCTAAAAAATGAAAATCCTTTGTCTTATTTTGTACTCCAAGCCACTCCAACGGACAGTATTACAATTACTGTAATTTGACTTCGTATCATCTTTGTAAAGCTCCTCTGAAATCGTTGATGTCACATCTTATTCACCATAACAGCCACCTTTTAAGGCAATCTGCTGTTTTAAACCCAATTCTTCTATGAAAATTATGTTATTGCATCCAAAGAGCCACTTACCTGCAGTAGGCAAAACATAACCACCATTGCAAACTTATGTCCATACCTATGTTTATGTTTTTGACTTAGAGAAATTTTGTTGTGTTCTGCCCTAAATTTGTTCTCCCATATTTTCAGAAATTTCTTTATTGTTTTAGGAGGCACAACATAGCGGCCTTAGCCATTCTAACATTTGGTACATCTCAGTATCTGCAGTTTTGCTTGTATCCTTCGATAGTTTCGATTGACATGAACTTTTCCTTCAGTGGCTGGTTAATCGTCATTTAATTCTGCAAGAACTAAGGATATCCCACAGTGAGTGAGCGATATATCGTTGGATTCAATTCACCTACATGATTTTTAATGTTCAATGTCCAATTTTGAATAGAACACAATACTCACATATAATTTGAGTCACTCTTTGCTCTCCTTGTACTGTATATGTACGGTGACTATATTGATGCACACTAAGGCAATGTATCTATGGAAGATTAAAAAATCCACAGTTTTCTTCTGATTACTTTGAATTTTTGTCCACACACTCGGAACATTAAATGTATAGTGCACAACAAAATTTCAATGTTCTATATCACTTTTTAAAGTATTAATATATTTATTAATAATAAATCTCCTAAATTTTTAATTTCAGCTCAGTATATAGATATAAAGAAATTTTCATATCGCCATTGCTTATATTTAATTGGTTTAGGAGAAATGTTTTGCATACCGTTTATAGATATTTTCAATTGTTTCATTATGGGTTATGAAAAATATTTAATTTCAGCTCAATTGTTTAATATCTTTAACCAGCGATGACAAATGACAAATTTTAATACCTTAATCTCTGAAGCTCTCCTGAAAATTTCAAGCTAACAGCTTATAAACTATGGTTCCAAGGAGCATTTTGAATACTGAAAAATACTGAAAAAAAAATAATTGAGAAAAATGGATTTTAAAATATTAACAATATATTTTTGTAATTTAACTAAATCGAATGAGTTTGAAATTCCCGATCACCATATGTAGGACCTTCTGCTGCTTTCTTCCTGGCCTCAGTAACAGTTTTTAAGTTTCCTTGGTCGTTTCTTAGTATAAAAACTTTCCTTTCGCTTTCGCATTGTTCACAAAATTTAGAAATTTATTGTTCTACACTATGCAATTACGCTATTTTATACAAAAAATTCATAAAATATCTGCTTGTTACGGCTTTACTGTAGACTAACGAATAACTTAAAACCTATTAACTACCAAAACGATGCCTAATATATAACTGCAGCACTGAAATAACCTGGCAATATTACAGAATTACATTTTTCAGTTCGGAAGCAAAACTTGTGTCAGATTCTGACATTTCACCTTGATATACCGAATTCATTTCAACACAGCCAAATCACACCTTTCTGAAGCATAATTCCCTAAGAGACTAAAACCAAAGTCAGTGAAAACGAAAAAGGCATTTCAAAGTTGTAGCGATGAAGTTAGCGAAGAATGCCCTCCCGCACAAGCACATTTAAATGCCCTACTGGAAATTAAAAATGGCTGATATTGAGAAAACTAAAGTGTGCGGTTAAAGTAGAAAGTATAACCGCAATAAAGAAAATGCAAAAAGTAAAAATAAAAATTATCGGCAATTTTCAGCAAATTTAATTTTGCTCTCCTTGTACTGATATGAACGATAACAACTGTATTGATGCACAATAACATCAGAATGCGTCCAATTTTAGTCCTATATTCTCTGTCTATATACAATACTATGTCCTGAGTAACATGCCACCTGTGGTATAACACGCCATCTGCTACTACTTTAACGTTACAGACACAGAAAGAATATGAAAACAAAAGAAACATTTGGAGCTGTTATAATAAATCAAAGTTGCTTTTCCACATTTAGTTGGATATTAGGAAAAAAATCTGATGTGTTACACTCGCATGACTTGCTCTACTCTTGTACTAACCATTCTTACAAACTCTTATTCCTATATCTTCTTCGTGTTAGTTAAAATAAACATTTGTACAAATTATCTGATTGCTTATTTCCTTGTAGGTGCAAGGGGAATATTAGAATACAGTGAGGTTTGAGCGATAGTCAAATCTTTTAAAGCTTTGAGATCCCGTTCTCTTTACACGCTTAACATAAAAAAATGAACAAGGATGTTCCATTTCTCCAAAGTTTTAAGTTTTCTGAAACTGATACAAATAACAAGAAATGTGTTCGTAAGGGTTCATTCTACAAAAAAAAAAAAAAAAAAAAAAAAAAAAAAAAATTAGACATAAATTGTGTTTTAGCGAGATCTACATTTTTTTGTAGAGTAAGATTTTGCCTGTCCCTTACGGTTTACGAGTTATTCAAAAGTCATTCAGAGCAAACAGGACTACACAGGCTATAGCCAGAAAATTTAAAATATATATTTCATTTGGCATTAAAATATCTTAAACATTTGGCATTTTAATCAAAATCGTTAGAGCCATTTTCAAGAAAATGAAAATTTTCCATGTAAAGGGTAGTTTAGGGTGGGGCTATTTTCACCAAAATCTTCGTGTCGCATCCTAGAAAGACATCAAACTTAAGTACCAACTTTGGTTTTTAACCGACTTTTGGTTTTTGAATTATGCTGTCCACAGACTGACACACACACACACACACACACACACACACACACACACACACACACACACACACACACACACACACACACACACACACACACACACATGGATGTTTTTCTAAATCTGCTCTTTTTGGATTCAGGGGGTCGTATAACATATATTTCCGGTGAAATCTCGACATGGAATTTTTTTGGTGAAACACAATACTTCCTCTGCTTACCAGTAGAGAAAGTAAAAATGAATTCTCAACGTGAACAAGTCAAAAGCTACATCTAAATTATATGGACAAAGCCTTCTTATGCACTCTTTTGAATATTTCATGAGAAAACCACGATCCACCTCAAGATGTACTGAGGAAATAAAAAGAAATGAATCGCTTCTTAATGTTAACATGTCCAATTGGACCTTTAATATTTCAATCCATAAATAATTCATACGTATGTACATTTTGCTAAGGATTCATTCATAACTTACTTTTAGATAACTAAGCTGTTGGGTGTTACATCATTTTCTACTGGTACCGTGAGTATTATAATGACCAAGTTTAGCCTTGTTGCCATGGGAATTGATAAATTAATTGCAAATTTAGCTTACACTACCAAATACTGGCTAAATTACATAATAAGAATTGCAAAAACTTGTTTTCGTTAGTTACATTTTTTGACAAGTCATTGTTCTATGTATATTGTTCTCAACGAGATGAAAATGTTATAAAAGGCATTATAACCTAAGCCAATCAATCTTTATATTCATTTAAATTGAGATGTAACTATGGTAGAAAACTGCGCAGGGAATGTGAAAAATAAAGTAAAGCAGGGATAATTCAGGAACAAAATGAAATCTTCCCTATAGTTATGACACTAATATAATGTGTATTTACAAATACAAGCTGAACCATTTTTAAACTTTCATTAGGTTTTGCTGCATGTCTGATTTTTTTATTTTTTTATTTTTTTTTTTAAATTTAAGTAGCAATGCATAGCTTCGATTTTCAGTTGTTCAATACACATAAATTTAAGTAGCTTTCGAGTCAAATCAACAAGCATTATCAGGATAATTTGCCATTCAGATAACCTTGTAGAGAATAAACCGATTTTGAGCATAGGTACTCTTTAGCAGCAATTTTAAAGGCATTGAAATGACCAGCTTTTCCCTTAGGATCATTAGGAAGATCATTAAATATTTTTTGCAATACTTCATACGCAAGTTAGTCATTGCAAACACATATTTGGTATTTACATTCATTTGTTAGTTAACATGGCAACAAGAAACTGGTTTTGAATACCTACGGTGCTAGCTGAATTGGTCCTTAATAATTTCGGTACCAGTAGGAAACGACATCACATTCATAAATTATGAATCCTTAGCAAAATATACCAAGAAAACTGTTTTACTGGTATATGTGTTAATGTTTTTATCAAAACACCACTTTCGGAAGGTATTGTGCGGTTCATATCTTTGTTTCGACTTCGCTGGTATACGTGATACACATGCTATATACAGCTTCTTCGGTGGCAATGTCGCTCATTTTTATAACATTTTACTGCTTGGTAATGACTATTAAAAGTCAAAAGATTCAATTGGGATACATAAACAAATAACCTAGAAAGCAAGACATGTGCTACTTCAAGTAAAGAATCTATTGCAAAATTCATTAACAACAGAGTGGCTGAGAAGGCTTTGCCATATAATTTAGATGTAGCTTTTGATCTGTTCACACAGAGAATTCATTTTCTCTTGATATTAAATACAATATGGAAAAGCAATTTAGATTTGTTATTGGTTTTTACGTATTTTTCGAGTATTGTAAAACGTAATTGACTAACCATGAGCTGTAACTTACTTATCAGATCTCGAATGCTTGGGAAAATCGGCCTAGCGGACCTCATATTCCCAAAATGCATTCTCGACCTAATAAGAATCACACAGCTCTTGGTACGCAATATAGTATTATGGCTTCATACTATACCATCTTCTGGAAGTTTTAAACTTCAGTATTACGAATACAGACTGAAGTTTCCTGGACTACAGTGAAGAATATTAGCAGTGCGGTCTATCTAGGTCGTGCAATGTTTGAGTCTCAATACCTAAAATACTCAAGACCAAAAGCTACATTTTCCTGTACTCTTGGTCCATACCATATACATATTCACTGGACTTTAGTATTTCACTTCCTATTAAGGCCATAAGCTTATAAACAACATCAAGATATGTTTCAAGCAGTGAACTGAAAGCTCTGACAAGCATGTTTATACAACCGCAGAGACGCACAAATGAGTAACTGGAAGAGATGCGAGATTCGGAAATTTAATCACAGAGTCGAGTAAAGTAAGCCACAGAATGCGGCAGTGGCAGGACTTCGACACGAAACAAAACAAGACATGAGAGCAGCAAGGTTCATATAAATAAATGTTGTTGCGGTGGGAAGTTAGTAGAAGGGATTGCTTCCAGAGAGAAGACTCTTGTTTTGATGAGATTTATGGAACACCCTTGTAATTACACAACCTTGGTTTAGAATCAAGTTAACGACGAACTTCAATGGGGATATGCAACATCTGGAAAGTGACAGCAGTGGGTACATAATATCAACAATGTTGTTTAAGGCCTTATTATTCTTTCTTTTAGTGTTAAACTTGTTTTTCAAATAGGTAATTGTCATTTGTTACACTTCTTCTAGATGACAATCCCTGTTAGGAAAGCCAAAGATCTTCCTGAGGTGTGTGTGTGTGTGTGTGTGTGTGTGTGTGTGTGTGTGTGTGTGTGTGCGTGCGTGCGTGCGTGCGTGCGTGCGTACGTGTGTATGTGTGTGTACAGCATAACTCGAAAACGAAAAGCTGGTTATAAAGCAAAGTTGGTTAATAGCTTTCAAGGATGGGACACGATTTTAAAGAAAGTTCCTGCACCCTAAACTACCTTTTACATGGGAATTACTTCAAAAATTCAGATTTTCTCAAAAACAACTCCAAAGATTTTGATTAAAATGTTATATGTTTAAGATACTTTTATGACAATCGAAGTGTACATTTTGAATATTCTGGCTATAGCCTATATAGTTGTGTTCTCTCTTGATGACTTCTGCACAACTGGTAAACCGTAAGAGATAGACCAACTCTTACTCTACAGAAAACGTAAATCTCATTAAAATGCACAAGCTATGTGCATATTAATTTTCTTGTAGAGTGGAACATTTTGGAGATATTCGTTATTTGTGGGAGTTTTGCAATGCTTAAACTTTTCTCAGCCCTCCTTTGTAACGTGGTTGTAGAGTATTTGCCTCACGTCCAAGAGGTCGCGATTTCGAATCTTGTTTAGGGCGAGTTATTCCGTTAAAATTGTTCTGAGGTTTTCCCTTATATGGAGAAGACGAACGTCGGGTAACTTAAAGCTTTATGGACTTTGGGCTCATTTGAGCATCACTTCATTCAGCGTCCGATATGACACTATGTTGGAGAACGTTAAAAAAAAAGAAAAGAAAGAAAGAAACGCCTTGAACTTTTCTCCAAACGGAAGGTCGTTATTCAATTTTTTATCTCTTGCCCGTGCAAAGAGAACCGGAAGACTTTAAGAGTCTTCATATAGCGAATGAGCTTTAAAAGATTTGATTATCTTTCAAAGGCTACTGTATTTCCCTTGCATCTGAAAGAAAATTAGCAGTAGGATAATTTCTGCAAAAATTTATCTGGACTATCATGAAGAAGATAGAGGAATAAGGGCTTGTAGGAATAGTTAGTACAAAATTAGCAACAGTTGTGAGAGATTTTTTGAAGTTTAGATGGGACTTTTGCCGATTCATTTTATCGTACCAGCACAACTTTCTTAGTTGGTAAAGTGAGGGTCCCGGAAACTATAGGATAACGTTCGATAATGCGACAATAGAGGAGATCCACGTTGTGCATTGTACCGAAGGCAGAATGGATCTCAATGACACCAGAAAATAGAGGTAGAAAACAGGACCTCTTGTGAAGCCCAATGGTGTGTTCACATCTTGAGGCTTGCAATTGTGGCACCTATGTACATCACTGTGACCTCTCGGCGTGTGACCTATAGTCTTCTTCACTTAATCCGTTCCTCCTGAGGGAGTGATAGTCGCAAAACATCCTTAAGTGAGATGTCCTTCGTTATCTAGCCCTATACAGTCATAGAATATGTAGCTTTTAACCCTTGCAGCTGGACAATTGTTAGTTTGCAAATCGGACTCGGCTATGATTTTTATCTCGTGGGTGGCAGAAGATTGATTAAATAATGAATTTTGAGTTGATTTCTCCTGCGAACTTTCATTTCTAGACCACAGGTATTCTTGTCATGTAAATCTTTTTTTTTTAATCTAGCAACCATATACCCTGTTCATTCGCGAGTCGGAGAGAGACAGGTGTAGCTGCTGTTGACGCAAGTTTGACGATGAATGTGAATATTGTGTGCTGTGCGCTTTCTGCGTGCCTTCCAATTTTGTTTCCGACAATGACTAGAGTTTCCCTCTCCATTCGGAAGTTTTACATTTCTTATTGTGAACGTTTTGTTTTCATTGTTTAACGACCATATGTTCTTTATTATTATTTTCTTATTATTAATATAATCAGTATTAGGATGATATTAGTAGTATGATATTATTACGTTATTGCTAGATCAAGTTGTCCCGTCACACCCTAGCAATGTCAAGCCATATTCCAGAACTTGTACTGCCACCTTGGTGACCAATATCTGAGCAATTTTAAAACAAGTTTGTCATGAAATTGGATTATATACCTTTTCATGTTTATAAAGGTAACGTTTAATGCTGTTTAACTATTCCTTTTGAACTTTTTTACATGAATCACGTTAGACCTAATGGCAGAAGGTACATTGTGACCACTGCTGGTATGTGAGAAATTTTTAAGACAAACTTATTTAAAATTGGATATTGTGTCTTGTCATGTTTATAAAGGTAAAATTGAACATTTTTTAACTATGTATTCATTTTTTTACTTTCTTACACGAAACGCACTATACATTTCATTGTTTCTCAAAAGGGCCAACAGTGAAAACTGTGAAATAATTACGCAATTCAATAGTAGAAACAGTAATTAACAATAACAATTATAGCATGCCTTTGAAAGAAAAAAGCTGATGTGTTGCACTCACATGACTTTCTCCACTCTTGTACTAACCATTCTTACAAACTCTTATTCCTATATCTTCTTCGTGTTAAGATAAACATTTGTACAAATTATCTTATTGCATATTTCCTTGTAGGGGAATATTAGAATACAGTCTTTTAAAGCTTTGAGATACCATTCTCTTTGCACACTTAACATATAAAAAATCTGATGTGTTGCACTCACATGACTTTCTCTACACTTGAACTAACCATTCTTACAAACTCTTATTCCTATATCTTCTTCGTGTTAGTTGAGATAAACATTTGCACAAATTATCTTATTGCTTATTTCCTTGTAGGTGCAAGGGGAATGTTAGAATACAGTAGGCTTTGTGCGATAGTCAAATGTTTGAGATTCTGTTGTCTTTGCACACTTAACATATAAAAAAATGAACAGCGATGACCCATTTCACGGAAGTTCTAAGTTTTCCGAAACTCACACACATAACAAGGAATATCTCCGAAATGGTTCACCGTACAAGAAAATTTATTGAGACATAAATTGTGTATTTTAGCAAGATCTACATTTTTGTATAGTATGATATCTCTAACGGTTTACCACTTCTGCAAAATTCATCCAGAGTAAATACGACTACAGGGGCTATAGCCAGAAAATCCAAGATATACATTTCATTTGTCATAAAAATATCTCAAACATATGGCATTTTAATGAAAATCGTTAGAGCCATTTTCAAGAAAATCAAAATTTTCTAAAACTGTTCCATGTAAAGGGTAGTTTTGGGTGGGGCTATTTTCTTCAAAATCTTCGTGTCACATCCTTGAAAGACATTAAACTTAAATACCAACTTTGGTTTTTAACCGACTTTTCGTTTTTGACTTATGTTGTCCACAGACTGACAGACTGACAGACTGACACACAGACTGACACACAGACTGACACACAGACACACACACGGACCTTTTTCTAAAAATGCTTTTTTTGGATTCAGGGGGACTCAAAACGTATTTCCGGTGAAATCTCGACATCGAATTTTTGGGTGGAATACAATACTTCCCCTACTTACCAGTAGAGAAAGTAAAAATGAACACCGATGTTCCACTTCACGAAAGTTTTGTTTTCCGAAACTCATACACATAACAAGGAATATATACGAAATGGTTTACCCTACAAGAAAATGTATTTCGACATAAATAGTGTATTTTAGCGAGATGTACATTTTTGTATAGTATGACAAGGTGTATCTCTAACGGTTAACCAGTTAAGCAAAAGTCGTCCAGAGTAAATGCGACACAGGGCTATAGCCAGAAAATTCAAAATATACATTTAATTTGTCATAAGAATACCTCAAACATATGACATTTTGATCAAAATCGTGAGAGCCATTTTCCAAAAAATCAAAATTTTCGAAAAATTTTCCATCTAAATGGTAGTTTAGGGTGGGGATATTTTCTTAAAAATGTTCGTATCGCATCCTTGAAAGACATTAAACTTAAATACCAACTTTGGTTTTTAACCTACTTTTCGTTGTTGAATTATGCTATCCACAGACACTCAAGACACACACGGACCTTTTTCTAAAAATGTTTTTTTTTTTTTTTTTTTTTTTTTTAATTCAGGGGTTCTCAAAACACATATTTCCGGTGAAATCTTGGCATCAAATTTTTGGGTGGAATACAATACTTCCCCTACTTACCAACAGAGAAAGAAAAAATTACAGAAGGCACGCATAAAGTACCCTCCTACTTTGGTAATGTTGATGTTAACTTGATGTGAAGATATACATACATAAAACTGTTTATACTCGTATGTGGTATAATATTCAAACGAAAGGAATACGGCTCCACAGTAAACCGTTGTTTTAAGTACTCTTATTTGTATTATGGGTGGAATCACATCGATCTCTCGTTTACTGAATGCTGTTGCTTACAGATTCACAAAAGAGGCAGGGAACAATCTTGCAGGGTATTGTGTTGCGCCTCACTAATGAGCACAAAGACCCGACGCTAACAATAAGAGCGCCTTAAGGAAGGTACGGTCAGTAAGCTTGGGACCTTTGCATCCCCAAATGTTATGAATACACAATCAGCAACAAACTGCTCTCTCTTAATTGCCTACAGAGTTGGTAATGAAGTACCCAGACATGCACTGCTTAGCAAACACGTCCCTCTAGCTTATGTGGTGGGAGTATCTTGCTAGAAAATACTTATTTTTCATGTTAGATCCCATTGCATACGGTTAAGTACAGTAGCTGACCTGCAATCTAAAAGGCGTGTACGGAACTCTTTAAATGACAACAAAAATAGTTATTTTATTGTTAATTGGAATTGAGGCGATCGTAAGTTACCTGCCACTTCAGCAGGAAGTGATGTCAGTGCGCAAGAACAGTGACAGCACAAAACACAATTGGGGTCACTGCCTATAGCACATAGTCTCTCGAAGGTGTTCTCTAGTTCCACACAGAGTAAAATGTCTCCAGCGCGAAAATTGAAATATTCACATATTGATGAAATTGTACAACAATTTGGGAGTGAATATTTTCCTGCAACGTTGATTGTAAGCTATGGAAATACTTTATCTACAACTTTCGTGCGTGGAGTGTGCCTTTTTTCCTCTGTGCTGATATCATGAACCCTCCCACTTCCTATTGTCCATACACCGCAACCTTCGTTCCCTGTATGAAGGTTTGCTCCCTAGTAATCATGATGTTGACTCTGACTATGGCTGAAATAGCTACATGTTAAATGCTAATACTTTGTGCGTTATAAACAGTCATAGATTAGTTATCCGATTTTTTTATAGATTTCTCTAAGAATTATTTATTTGTTATTCCGTTTCCTTACATGCTGCCTGTCGATAACGACCATAATTTACAATAAGAAGCGTCAGCTCATTGTTGTGAAGCGGATATTGCAGTTTCTGAGGCCAAAAATCGATTTTGACCCTTTTGCTATTGAAATCTCATTATTTTGCGCATCTATTGATGTACCAGGAGCCGGCTCTACGTAAGTAGATAACCCTTCCTGCGTTAAAACATTTGCAGAACTCTACGACGCAAGAGAGGCCAGTGGCGTGTTCTACCTCTCAGCGAGACGTGCGGTGAGAGGCAGATGAGCTAGTGAGTCTGTAATAATAAGGAGATCCCAATTTACTTTGAGACAACATACCTTAATGGCGACTTCAGTGCTATATGTACTTATGTCCCGGGCTTTTAGTATACTAGCCGTCTGTAGGACGTAATTGGAAAGGGCAGAGCGAGACTGCAAAATTGAATGCCATGATCGGGATCTCCAATTGGGATCTCCTTGTGTGGTTTACCGAGAATAATGCGAGTGAGATGGAGAATTTAATGTCATATCGGCACGTTGGCCATGGTAGCCGGACGGTAACCGGTAGATCCGTGGTTCAAATCCCGGTCATTCCTAATCCCCATACATTAGGGTTATTAAAACAAAATACTAGGACAGAAATTAACGCTATTTCAGAAGCTGAACTAATGCGTGTGAATAAAAATTTGCTCATAAGGTGCCATAGACGTACTGATGCAGATGGATGGCATTTCCAACATCTCCTGTGATTGTTTTATGCTTATTCTGATAATTGTTAATGTGATTTGAGGTGTGATTTGACGTCCACGCATGTGTGACCGCCAGACGGACCGTGGGACTGCCAGCCACGTCGTGCGGTACGTGATCGGCAGACGCACCCGGGTGTTGCCGGCCAAGTTTTGTAGCATACGTATTGTGTTAATAAAAATTGTTGGAAATAAGGTTTAGGCTTAATTTTTTCTTTTATATCTTCATGTAGGATATTGTAAGATTTTCATCCCTCATCTAGTATTATAAAACTATAAATGAATTGGTTAAAAGTTTTTAAAGGTATAAGCATGTTAAAATGCAAGCCAATAATTGGGAGTATCTTGAAAATGATTAGCTTTACAAAAGAACAACAAAAACCTATTTTATACAAATTTTGTGGTTCAGCATATCTAGATTTTTATCATAGTATTTTGTGCATATCTTATTGTTTGCCAGTTATGTAAAACTCATCAAGAATAAAGAGGACTTCAGAGGTCATTTCCAGAAAATGTCTGTAAATATTGTAAACAATGGTATTGTGGTCAAAATTGTTAGAGGCATATGTGTGAAAATCTAAATTTTAGAAACATTTTCATGCAAAGGGTAGCTTCAGGAGGGGGCTGTTTTTGAAAATCTTAGCGCCGCTTCCTAGGAGGACGATAAACAGAGAAAACAAGCTTAAGAGCTTCGGAGCTATAATTCTTTTTTCTGTTGTACATAATTCCCTGTACAAAATGGTAGGTGTAGTTTCATTTTAGGGATATATTTAAAATAAATATTGAGTCTACAATTTTAAATGAAATGATAATTTAAATAGAAAGTGTCAAGCAACAAGACTGCAGAAGAAGCTAAAAATGAAATATCCTCTTTTTTGGCAATTTTCATTTAGTCTCCTTTTAAAGATGTTAAATAAAATCTATGATTATAATTAAATGATAAAGTGCGAGACATTTTCTTCTAAAACAAAGGGAAAACCCACTTGCTTTTCCAATCACAATAACTAAAGATTATAATTAGTTCTTGTCACTCCTTAAATCAGTTAATTTTCTTTGTTGTGTAGTACATAGGTTATATAATTTAATGATGCTTTACTTCAAACATATTGGTATGCTTCCGAAATTTCGAAGAAAGCCATTGACCTCAAATAAGGTACTTTAATTGAACTTTCTGTCCTGACAAAACATGTGTGTGTGTGTATATATATATAAACTAAGACGCAACACTGACCCAAGAGTGAAAGTAACTGTGAGATTATCTCGAGATACAGACTCCAGATGAAAGTTGGAGCAACCAGTTTCTCCGAAATAAAGAAGCGTAAAATCCAAGGTAAGCATTCAAAAAAATACCATAGCCGAAAGCGGTACCCACAGAGGTTAGGTTGTTTTGCTTTGAAAATATTTAAATCCCGTCTTATACCTTCATTTCTTATTCTACTTAATAAAGTCCTTTCAAGTTTTGCTCTCTGTGACCTCATTTCGAGCGCTAGAGTTTTATAAGCTCCTATCCATTATTCTTATTCTTCCTTCTTCCCAATTCGCTTTTCGCTGTCTTTTGTGTAAATTTCTTCCATTATCTACCACCATTCCTTCGTCAGAGCTGGCGTTCCTTGTATATTCCACTTGCGTATTTCCTTTCGCCAGAGATGCTCCCTGGTGTTACGCTGCTCTTTCTGAGCTGGTTTTCCTCATTCTTCTTGCTTTTATGGGTTTCTTGTTGCTACGGAGAGAATGATGAAGCACGATTTGCCCACATGACATCTAATTGGACAGTCTCGAGCTATTAATTCTAAAGACGATGCGGCAAGCCTTCTTACGAGCAATTCGTGGTATAAGATCAAAAAACAAAAGATAAATTTTCATGAATTGTGAGGGGTGCGATTGCACATTCAGGTTTTATGGTAACTGCAAATAGTAAGTTATACAATTTTATTTTGCAATTCTTTTTCTTCTCTATAGTGCGTGTTTCATCCAATGTATACGTTATGGCAGAGATGTCCGACGTTTGCGAAAGAGGGGAGGTTGAATTTACCTCCTTCCTCTATACGTGGGCTTTGCCCCTTTTTAACCTTGGATGTGCACTGTGTAGCAGTGGCAAGTTGATTATAGGTGCGTTGCGTTTGATTTACGAAAGTACTTTGAAATCTTATGCCATAAACATCTGTTCATTAGTGGCTTCTTTGGTACTTCTAAGGCTAGTGCATAGCCTTAGAAGATACATCAAGTGATCGTCGCATAATCTACTACGATGCAGTCTTTTACTATAGTTCAACATGGAGTAACTCTGTTGGCAAATATATGTAGAGCTATACTCACTCTTATACAACCTATTCTTGCAAATGCTCGTTTCTCTATCTACTTCATTTTAATCGACATGTGCTAATTTCCTTGTAGGTGCAAGGCCAGTGTGGGAATGCAGTAGATTTTAAGTAACAATGAAATGTTTCAACAGCTCGCTGCTATGCTATGCCTTTGAAATTTCGTTCTCTTTCCAAGGTCAAGAGAAGAAAGGACTAACAGTTTCCTATTTAAGAAAAATAAATTGTATGTTTTAACGAGGTCCACATGTATTATTTAGTAAAATTTTGCCTGTCTTACTGTTTACCAATTATGCAAAAGTCATACACACTGAAAAGTTCTTCTGAGGACAATCCCAGAAAATTCAAGCCGTCACTTAGAAACTGCCAAGGAATCACCTGTTAGTAATTGGTTGTGATTTTCACGCCACAGGCACTAGCCGAATCCCTCTCCGACTGAAAGATATGACTGAAAGATATGAGAAATCAATCTCTAATTACGTAAGAGTCTCCAAAGAGACAGGGATGGACGTCGCTGATTTGTCCTGGTTAGCAGACTGTTACAGAACGGTACTCTCCAGGCCCTGTCTCCCTCCTTAAGATGCTGAGCTATTTACTATTGTTGAAGCCACAGGCTGATTCACCCTTCGACTGAAGGAGGAGATGGGGGGTAGCAGCTAACTACGTAAGCATCTCCAGAGAGACAAGGTTGGACATCACTGCTTGATGAAACGGATGGGGATATATCACACCTGCAACCTAGATAGATGTATTTTGGGTAACTTAACACGAGGAAGGGGTGAAGTAAATGTGTCACAACTGTCCTGAGACCACAGAGGCGTGTGGTAGTCCATAAAGTTCCAGGCTCGATGACCCGTCTCACAGCTGGAGCTGCCAAGAGAAGGTGACGGACGACCCGTTGACCAAGCAGCCCTCTGATGTCCACGAGAAGGACTCTTTCCTTTCAGAAAGCAACCGTCCGATATGTCGAATACAGACGTACGCTACGAAAACTATAAAACACTTGAAAGTTGACAAGGAAGCGATGAAGAGTAAATCAGAGTAAATGAGAAAACTTTCCTGGATTTTCCTATCAACCAGGGAAAGCCGCAAAAACCAAAGATCCTTGTGGAGCGATCGACGAAAATCGAACCAGGGACCTACTGAATATTAGCCTTATAGATGAGCTATCTCGCTCCATCTCATTCACTAATCATTGATATAAAACAACTATACCAAAGAAAAGAAACGTTAAGTAATCTTTCTTTTAAATGAGTGCGTATGAAATGAATCTTTCTTTTACCCATTTACAAACCGCCTTTAACTTCAATAGTCATATCATAAATAGCTACCAATACCTTTACTTTATTGATAAATGTCAATAACACTGTTACAATATTCTAATAATTTCGATAAACATCTATGTAGCCAAATGGCTACCTATGCATTAGAGAGATACATTGGAAGTATTCCGCAATCTACACCATTCACCAATGATATAAGATAATTTCTGACATGTTATTTAAACATGAATGCTGATGAAACGGCAATGTTGTGTTCACTTCGATTAGTGTGATATTTTGTTTATAAATATGCATTCAGAACTATAGGAGGAGTTTTAGAGTACTTATAGAGTGTATCTACGTTTCATCTGCAACAAAGGAAAGCTGTACCATTCTTTAAGTCGGTCAATTTTGTCTTAGTAAAATTCGTAAAATAACCATTCGTATTAGGGCGAAGGAAATTAAATATTGGCGTTCACTAATACGTTTTTTTATAATTTTATCATTTAGATGGCTTAATATAATTTATCCACGATACCTAACCGTAACTGGCACAACTCCTGCTATTGATCAAATTTTCTATCTCCTTACCACACAAAAGCATATCAGATAATTGTCAATGTCACTTAGATTTTGCTTCTTGAGGTCAACAACCGCTCATGAGTTGCTTTAAAATCTCCCGTAGAAAGTAGTAATATGGTATGGAATCTCAAGAACTTGCTAGCTAGCACAACAGGTTTATTAACATCTACACATAATGTAAAACAAATATCTGAGGTTTACAAATGTATACTGGCCCCAGTGGCGGCTCGCAGTCAAAATTTTAGGGTAGGCAAAGTGTAACAGTAACAACAAACAAAACAACAACAACAACAACAACAACAACAACAACAACAATAATAATAATAATAATAATAATAATAATAATAATAATAATAATAATAATAATAATAATAATAATAATAATAATAATAATAATAATAATAATAATAATAATAATAATAATAATAATAATAATAATAATAATAATAATAATAATAATAATAATAATAATAATAATAATAATAATAATAATAATAATAATAATAATAATAATAATAATTAATAAACCCCGTTTATCCGAAATACAGGGGGCGAAGCCATTGCGGATAACGCAAACAATATATTGTTTGGTTGTTTAATAAGAGCAGAGTGAATGAGTGTGACTTACGGACGAATTACCACCAAAACTAAAATCACGAGTGTCGGCAGACTTTTTTCCAGAGGGGGGGGGGGGCACATGTTGGAAATTTGTAATCATATAATATTAAATCATTATTTTACTGTCAAAATTTATAGTATTTGTTGCAGATAACCGTATTAATTTGTGCTAAACAAAAATTGTTCTTTACATCAAAATTAAAATAATAGTTTAAAAGTCGGTAACTGACTGCACATTAAGTTCGCCAACTTCCAAGGGGGGGCCGTGGCCCCCCTTGCCCCCGTTTCGCGACGCCCATGACTAAAATAGATTAAGAAATTGAAAAATTGTCTGACTACAGCTTTGTGTTAAATAGCTAAAACAGTCCTCTTTTCATTGTCAGTGCGCCGCGAAAGTGGACTTTGTAATAGTTCACTAATTAAGTCGGTCATACTGGTATTACACACAGATAACGACACGATTCAGATCTCTGAGAACTTCGTTCGTGGAGTATGGCTGTTCGGAAAATGTCGCATAAATTCGGATTTGGGCAGGCAAGTGTTCGGACTGCTGGCAGACGCGTCTGCGCATGCTCGGAGTGCGTATACAGACGGAATGTTTCCTTATCCCTGTTCCAGGGCCTCGTACTCAGGAAATGGGGCCGGGCAGGCAGAGGTTAAGCTAGCCTGCTCTCCACTACCCAGGTTCCATGCGTATCATTTCTGCCGCGCGTTTCAAACACGCAGCGTAGTTTTGATGAATCGGAATTGAGATTAAAGGATTTGACCATGCGTTGGTCATTATAACCGAGACAACTTTTCTTGAACTGAAATTTAGGGGAAAATGACGGTTCAAATGATAAAATGCAGAATCATAGTTAAACATTATTTCTTGATGTATTACGATAGGGTAGGCAATGCCTACCCTGCCTACCCTGAGGAGCCGCGCCTGACTGGCCCTGAAATTAGTCACGTATTAAACTTCGGCTTTTATGCGTAAAAGGGTTTGGACATTCTAAGCTTTGCACTTTGAAATATTGTTAATTTCTACAAACTTACGTCAACAGCTTTTTCCAACACTGATAGCTGTATAGAGCGCATGTGTTTCCCTAATACTTGGCTATTTGGTCTTGCTATCCAGTTAGAGTGAAATACCAAAGTATTAACATGTAGAACTTGATGAGTGTGATATTAATAATAAATGATAATAATAAACAATTATTTATTATTAAGAATAAAACAAAGAGATAAAGAGTTAAAGAGGGAGGAGAGAGAAACGGAGAGAAAAGAGAGAAAGACAGAGGTAGAGAGAGAAACAAAACAAACGTTATTTCAATTGCTTATAATGTTTTAGACGCCATATTTCATTTAAATAAGAAGCACAGAAAAAGTATATTAATGCACATAAACTGTGTAGTGCATCAGTGTTTAAACCACAAGTACAGTTTTTTACTTTAAATAAAATTAAGGTTGCAGAATAGAACTATGTATTGAAAACTTTAAGAAGTATGACAGACGAATGTTATGAAGAATCAAAATGTGAGTTGCTTAGTTTTCACCTTTCCAAGAAATCTATAGAATTGTTGATTTTACGGTTTAAGGAAATGATTGCTTTTCCATAACCTTTAAGTCTACCCGGACTTTTTCTTCTCCAGAAAATGAAATTCCATACATTTTTTTCAGAAGTCTGTAAAGATTTTAAGCAGGCAGGTAAAAATTTTAAATAATTTCTAGTGGGTTATACCTAACATAATAATGCTTTAACTGTAAGTCTTTCATGGAGGTATGAACTTGAATCTGCAATAAGTTCAATTTAAATTTGGTTAAAAGCATCTTAACTGAAACAACTTTTTTTGAAAACTATAAAAAGGGGCTCAGAGAAAATTGTTAGATTTTTCTCTTTGCAGGTATGCCTTTTACTTGAAATGAAAGCAGTACAAGGTATAAAATATATTGAAGGAAGTGTTATCACTAATGTAACATACTGTACCCACTTTGGTTACATTTATGAAACATAAAGTGATACGTAAAATAAATAAGCATGCTCTTGTTATCGTATTATCCAAAAATAAAAACCTAATCATAACTTTGTGGTAGAGTTCATGTCAGTCTTACTGAAATCCAATGCTTAGTGCTACATATTAACTATTACTTATCGCATAAAACCTGTTTTTATTTCTCGAGCATCAATAAAACACAAAATCTTATATTTAGTTTTTTATTGCAGCTGTTCGTAACATTCGCTTTATGAATATTCTTGAAACAAACTAATGCAGATTATAGAGGGACTGACAAAAGAACTGGTTAAATGGATTATAGAGGGGCTGACAAAAGAATTGGTTGCCGAAGATATATAGAGGGCATTGTTCCACTATTCTAATGAAGTACACACCACCCCGAGTGAAGAAGGCGCAGCACTAGCGGAGAACTGTAGACGTGCAGACGGAGAGGTTCGAGGGGAGTGTGGGGCGGATTATTGGATTATCTAATGGAATTCCTGGCCACGGGAAATTCCAGGCTCCCTGTTATATCGAGCGAGTGAGAGAAAGTTCAGGACATGCGGAGGAATATGTTCTCCACAACATCCGTTCTGACGGGTACATAATATATCCAATATTATACCCGACCTCTTCTTCTTAATTTTATCAGTTTTCTGGAGTTTATTGAGCAGTAGCCAACGCATTGTTTCGTCAACTGAGATTAAATAAGTATCCTGCTCTGGAGATAAAGAGAACAAAGTACAGAATGTCAGGAAATTTTCACAACAAACTTCCGGAAGCTGTAATGATGGCTGAATATTTAACCTCCGTGGTATCCCGATTTAAAGACAAGCACAGGGTTATTATAATCTGTCTCAAATTAGAGCGATCCTGTTGTAAGCACATGGGATTAGGGAAAGAGAGAGACATGCGCTGTAACTGAACGCTCAAAGACCATTGGTGGAAGAAAATTCATGGGTGTTCATAGAGGCGGTCTTCACCACCAATCAGTGGTCGAAGAGTGTTTTGTCGCAGTACGTCTGTCTCTCTTTCTAGAGTTCTACTTTCTACATGTTTATAACAGGATCGTTCTAGTCTCAGATAGTTGTAGATACGTGATATCGGGGAGATGGTGACATGCAGGTAGACGATAGCCTGACGCGGGTAACGGGTGATGATGTCATTTTAAGGGTGCTCAACTACTTGGTCATCAGCGTCATTATAAAATGGAACATGATAGAAACCAGAAATCAATTTAACTATACAACAAAAGTACTAGTAAAGCACAAATGTACATAAATATATGAAAGGAATGAGGCAAAAGCCGGAATTAGAACAAGATTATAAAAAGGCCCAAAGGATATGAAATATCGATATCTCAAATTCTAATGCTTAAGTACATCTTTATAACATCGCTATAAACCTCATAGCTCTTCCGACCGCTTGTTTGCCGTCCGTGAGGACCTCTGCAAGTCTAACAGACAGATGTAGAGAGTCTAGAAGGTGCACCCGGAAAACAGAGTCTAGAGCACGTGACCTACCGACAAAAGTTTGTCGCACATGGGACAAAGAGGAGCAACGCCCTCCTTAAAAAGGTAACCAGCGTAAAATTGCAGTGACCAACGAGTAAGCGAGCCACGATCATCTCTTCGCGTCGAGATACACGAGAGGAGGTTGCCCAGTTTATTGGAATTTCCTCCACCATGCTAAGCTGTTTTCATGGAAAGCTTAGCACTCTTCGTGGTAGTAGAGCTTGATGCGGACTTAGGCGACGACGTTGAACGCTTTGGATGTGGGTTGGCGACGACAGTCTTGTTTGAACATGTGGCCCCGTTTGTACAACTAGTTTGAGTTATGGTTTTGTTGCAACCGAGCTATAGGTACCGGTCCTCGGCATGGAGGGTTGGCGCAAGTGCAAGAGTTGTCGGGCTGAGCTTTATCAGCGGATACGAACACAGATCTTATGTGATAACCAGGGGCTGGTAATTATGCGATTACCAGTCATCCCTTGCGTCACCCCATGCACCAACAACCCGCGCGAAAGGTATCCATCAGATTCTGTTCAGGGAGGTATAAGGTGGGAGGTCAAACACAAAAGTGGACCAAGGTTCACTGGGCATTTAGCATAACCCCTCGCACCGCTTATAGGACCCAGTCGAGAGTGTGGCTCGGGACCCCGGATTCGCCAAACCCGTACCTACCGTAATAGGCACCTAGGCTATAGAAAGTGAAGGCAATGAAAAGATTGAGTCAAGGTTACGAGAAGTAAACAACTGTGAGCTGTAATATCGCGAAAGGCTAAAGACTCTTAAAATCAGTAGAAAGGAACTGTTTTTGTGCAAAATTTCGGAACAATAGAAGAGATTGAGAAGTAACTGGATAGGACTTTTTCGATTTTATTAAAATAAGAAAGAATTAATATGTTGCAACACGTATGTATCCAAACTTCATTTAGTTAGACTAGTCAGTTACTTGGAAAAAAATTAAATTATATAATAATTAAGTAATTATGTTACTTGTTCAAACTAGCCAGACTTCCATACTACAGAACTGAGAATTTTTAGGGAAACAACATATTCAGGTACGTTATTGTGCCCTCTCACCGCTAGCCAATGTGATCCGCTCCATGCTCCGCATTTATCTAAACCACGATGAACTATAATATGTTAAGAAGTCTCCAAGAACTACTATGAAAAGAATTTCTCTCAGTTCTTGATCAATGCTTCTAAAAGCCACAAGCTTACCAAGGAGTATCGTTAAACAGCTCAAAGGCAGTATATTTTATCTTTGATCCTTGCAGAAACACAGGCTCCAGCATTTTAAAAGGAAAATGTAATGTAATGTGCACGATATAGATTTCCAATATTTGTTCTTTACCTCCCTCACTTGCTTTCTAGGAGCGGAATGTTAGATCTACTGAGAGAACTGGCAAGGAACGCTGTTAACTTGGTTATATTCCAAGACTGTGCATTTCAAACACGATGTAAACACGAAACAAGGTTAACTATGCGAGTAACTCCTGGTTTCACTAAGGATGCGAAAAGAAATTATTTTCGCATACAATTACTGATTCAGCGTTAGTTTAACTTCTGCCTTTGTATCATTTCTTTGAAGTACCTTTACTCTAACATCTATATTAGATAGCTATTAAAGCTATAATGCTCCACTACAAACACTTTTTCCCCCGTCGCGATACCTATGATAACTTCCAATCACAGAGCACAACGTTCTTTACACGACTAGCAATACATCATGGCGATGTAAGAACTCGCAGACGCTCAGGCGTGCACATGCGCATTGCGCAAAAATGAGTACTGAATATTTTGGTGCATACCATATTTTTGTAAATAATTTCAAATTGCAAATTGATCTAGATGTTTCGTCTGAAACGAAATGTTGAAAGGAATTGTGAAGTACTTATTTAGCGGCTGTTTCATATCCTATGCCTCCACCAACTTATTAATTGCAGAATGTTCCGCTATGCTTCTTATATAAAAATGCTTTATGCATTGGAAACTAGCTATTTTTATAGGCTTGTACTCCATTTTTATTTGCTAACACTACTTCACTTATGCGTCTCTGGTATCTATATGAGAATGAAATACAATTGCTAGTAACAGTTACGACAAAATTTAGAAGTTTCCGAGGATATCTCTTATTTATGAAGGCCTGTATAGTTAAATTTGGATACGTACAGGAATTAGAAACATGCGGAGATTTTAACAAATGGACTCCTAAGGCCCAGGAAGAAGGGATGAGGAGATGGAATGTTAAAGGGTGGTAAAATCTGCAGCGCAGCACGGTTCCCAATGATTCTAGATTGAGCAAACCGTGTCACACAGTTTCGGGCAGAAGGTTCCGTATCAGAGAAGTAAAAATTATTTTGCAAAGCATATTCGCTACATACGCCGCACACCACCGTCCATCGCGCTTGCCTTGCAGCATTATTAGATGAAAGTGAATGATTGTAAGGGAAATTTTTGGTAGTAGGTATAGTGAACATAGCATTCGGCAACCGAATTAGGTAAGTGCTATATGTCAGGGGGCAACAAAATGTACGTCGGGGCTAAAATACTCCTTCCGTGTTTGTTCTTTGTAACCTTGATTAACGACTTCCGAAACGTGTCCAATTCCCTTCTATATCGAAGATCCATTTGGCAACACTATGTGCAGTCAAAGTTTTAGAAAACAATAACGGCGTTTCTTTTACCATCATATTATTTTAACAAAATTAGAAAATATGTCCGGTTACTTTTCTATCACTTTAATGTCATCTAAAATGCTACCACAGAAATAGCTTTATTCTCGTCGTTAACACAGTCTACAGTTTGTCGGGTTTTCACAACTCACAATTTTTCTTCACATAACCTTGCTAAGTCCTTTTAGTGTATTTCACTACCTATCTCTTGTACCCTAATTACGACGTTACAGTCACTCGCGACGCTTGTTGGACCTTCTTACAACGTACCAACCTGACGATACATATACGCACAGCTGTTTCACACTCGCTAACACAGTGAACGACTTATGTCCGTTACTCAACTCTAAAACTCACTCACAACCGTTCTCTGGCTTCCTTATATACTGGGGAAGACGTCACGCGGACCTTTCTCGTGTTCCACATGCACCGGAAGTGACACAGCTAGAAGTCTCGCGAACGTTCTCGAAACCGCTTTTGTTTCAGCCGCTTCGACAGTTGACAGTGACCTACATACGGCAGTCTGGCGAAGCAGCCTGACTTTGAACGTCTTTGCCTGCTGGTGGCTGGCCGAGCATATGGTGTGAAGTAGCTTGGTCCGGTTCGTCCTTTGCTGTGCGCCGAGCCTGACGTCACACTATATGAACATTTAGCATTAAATAAAGGTATTGGTAGCTAGTATTCAATATCATAAATATCCCAATTTGTTTCCGTACTAATGTCGTCCCTTTTATTTTATTTTCATTCTCAAAAATCAAAATAAATGCAATTGTAGTCTAATGTAACCCCATCATTATTCACGCCCGTCATATCATGTGTTATTCTTCGTGTGTCCTCCCCATCCTTTAATTGCAGTCACTGGAATTAAACTCACAACGTCTGGATTTGAATGCATGGGCAGTCTATTGTTTGGCCTTTAACAATCATGCGAATTACTTCCTTTAAGATGCCTCTGTGACATATGCAGCAAAATTGTTCGTACAATAAAGGGTTAGCTATGATTTTCATTGCAATATTATAACAAAAAACTTCCAGATTTTTGTAAGTGGAACGTTGCTATGAGTAGCAGTGAAAAGTTAATCAGGCCCAATGCAATTTGTTAGCTAGTACGTTATCCTTGAGCTCACTCGGCGTCAGAGAGGACATGTGGATTGTCAGCCTCTATAGGAAGACAACTACAAAGCGGAGAGAATGAAGGATTACGTGGGTCCGTACCAAATGCCACCGTATTCATATACGGGTAGATTTACAGCGGTGGAATGAAAACAAATGCTAACAGAAGGAAGGAGAAAAGACAGATATGGAAGCAACCGCATGAAATGGAAGCGTTTATATCTGACAGCAGCGTATTTGACAATCCGTGGAGTAGGCAAAGTTTGATGGAAAAGTTTCCATGAATCATCAGCTCGGAAATTAAACGTTTTAGGGTAACATCGTCGAAACATTACGGAATTGCAATTGCGCCTTTTGAATTAACCGTAACTTCCCTTTAAGGGTTATGGGAAGTAACATCTGTGATTTGTTCTTCAGATACTTCTGCTATTAACCACGCCATGATTATATGAATCTGAAAGGTGAGAAAGAAGACAGATAAGCAAATCAAACTGAATAGAGTGCAGGTACTTTCACAGGAAGTAAATGAAGCATACAGTTTACTTTTCGACGTTCTAAATGTTTGCATCTTCAAATGCAGCTACATACCAGCCGGTCCTCGGGTAAGTAGATAACCCTTCATGCGTTAGAAGAGTTGCAGAAGTCACAGGGTTAAATCCAGTCAGTGGTGTGCGTGAGCTTTGTTCTGCTTGTAAGAGAAGAGAGCAGAGTGGCAGAGGAAATGCCCAGGTCTCAATTGGCAACTAGTGTGTGCAGCGCGTGATTATAGAGAGGGACAGTCTTAGAATATTTTCCACTTTACTTACGAGACTTTATTTTCCAGGGAATAAACTCATTCCTGTATATGCTCCTATTGTCTAACATTACGGATTACAGGTTGAAAATTGCCGTAACAGAATAAACGTAAACATGAGGGTCCGTTATGTTTCAATAGCATTTCTTTGTTTCTTCTTAATCTCGACTGACATGCAGAAGATAGACGAATAAATGCGTGTAGGAATAGTTAGCAAGAGTAGGCAAAGTCATGTCAGTGAGACACATCAGATTTTTCAGTCTCACTCTTATCTCTTTCCAACCTTATCGAACACACAGCTAGTGTGGAAGAACAATTTCGAGTTCAACGTATGTTGATTCTAATAATACACAACAAACGAATCTATTAAGTTCGCTAATCTTTTGACTTTCCATCAGCTTCAGTATATGTCCTAATTAATTCCTTTCTCTTTAAACTCCTGTGCATCAGCAGGTCTGATTCTGATGAAATCTTTGAGAGAAATATTGAAAAATTTTCGTAATTATTGTATTTGTTATTACGCTACCACAGAGAAGTGCGCTTTTGCTCTCAACGGAGGTGGGGCAAAATTAACGGAGATTCTATAGCATATGGTTCGTACATTAATGTCTACACAACGTAATTTAAATCTAAAATTGCTCTCCTAATATGAGACCAACACAAAAGAAATTCACAACGCATACAATTAACAACAATAATAGAACAATTATCAACAATGTCATAAATTTATTAAATGTCAATGTCAATTGTAGAAATTGTTAGCATTGATAAAAACATACAGGTAACATTTAAAACTATACATGTACATAATCTGTTACAAGTATGAAGTAACAATATCCTACAGACAGGTCTACTCAGCCTGTTAATAATAAAAGCTTCAATTGTTTGCTTAGTGATTCTGTGAATTCGTAGATTACCCCACCACACCCTCAATTTTATGCATGGTCCTGGAATAAGATATTAGATCACAAACCACTGTGCTGAAAAGGTTTGTTAGAAGCATACAAACTATTCGTTCTCACAATTTGTGGCCGTGACAATTCAGTTGATATAGGCAGATTTTTTAGACCTGGGGATGCTCTTGCTCGGATCTCTCCGAGTGACGTCATGCAAACTGATGCTGAGGTAATATCGCTGTTTCCTACTTAAAGTAAACAAGATAATGATGATAATGCACTTGATGATAATGTTTAGTATCCGGAGGTCGATACTAAGCTGACACCCGCATGGTCTTAAAACGAATTCGATCATAAACTACTGGGCAACTTCAAGTCATTCCCCACGTCTAAAAATTCTGCGTGTGACATTTCCCCCCATTATGGCGCGGTCTGGCTATATTTGGTGATATTTTATCTGTTAGGTTTCATTAGTACCGCCAACAGTTCGTAATATATAACCCTGTTAAAGCTAAGGCCATAGTGTTTTTGCTACAGAATCCCTTGATTTTCAACCCGTTGCAGAAAAGCCAACCGATAGATTTCAGAACAACATTCTGTTTAGACACCGTATTAATTAATCAATCTGTGAACGCCATTGTATTGCTCGTGCGTGCATGGTTTGTCTTGGGTTGATTTAAAGCATTATATGCAGTTATAGTTACTGTTGCTATTTTTGTGTTCGCAACCCGGTAGTGCATTAAATATTTACACTACGATATTCGGCGTTCGGAAGTGAATATATCCAAAAGTGTTACTGCAGAACAAGATTTGCCGAAGGTGAGTAGATTCACGTGTTATGTGGTAAAGATGTTCAGCATTATTATCGTTTAAAAACATGTCACTTTAGCCCTCTGATATTTATGCTAGAGATAATGATTTTGTTATGCAGGTTGGCAGTAGGTACTGACTTTTGGAGCGATGGCTGCTGCATTAGTATAATGTCGGCCATATTGAACTCTTGGGAACTGCCAATAAGCTGATTCCCCTATACACGTGTAGTTTATCAGGATCCTGAAATATGGATATAATATGAGTCATTATGATTTTGCACTTAACATTCTCTAATGATGTTCTTGAACTCGCATAAGCAAAACAATGCCACGTACTAACTTTAAAACTATTAAGTGTGAATTACAAGGGTTGATCTACTGTACACGAAAAAAAATCTGATGTGTTGCACTCACATGACTTTCTCTACTCTTGTACTAACCAATCCCTATAAACTCTTATTCCTATATCTTCGTGTTAGTTGAGATAAACATTTACAGAAACTATCTTATTGCTTATTTCCTTGTAGGTGCAAGAGGAATATTAGAATACAGTATTAAGCCATAAATTGTGTGTTCTAGTGAGATCTACAGCTTTTGCACAGTAAGATTTTGCCTATCTCTTACGGTTTAGGAGTTATTCAAACGTCATCTACAGTAAACCGGACTACATGGCTATAGCCAGAAAATTCAAGATATACATTTTATTTGTGATATAAATGTCTTAAACATTTGACATTTTAATCAAAATCGTTAGTCATTTTTAAGAAAATCAAAATTTTCGAAAAATGTTTCATGTAAAGGGTGGTTTAAGTTGGGGATATTTTATTCAAAATCTTTGTGTCGCATCCTTGACAGGCATTAAACTCAAATACCAACTTTGGTTATTAACCAAATTTTCGTTTTTTAATTATGCTGTTCACAGACCGACAGACTAAGATGACTAAGACACACAGACGGAACTTTTTTCTAAAAATGCTTTTTTATTCAGGGGGTCTCAAGACACACATTTCCGCTGAGATCTCGAAATTGAATTTTTGGGTGGAATACAATACTTCTTCTACTTACCAGTAGAGAAAGTAAAAAAAAAAAAAAATAAATAAATAAATAAATAAAAAAAAATAAAAATAAAAAAAAAGGGTGAAAATCAAAAGAAAGAAAACTAAATGCAAGTTAACGAAGCTGAAACATGTTAAAGGAAAATTGTAAACATGTATTTCTCACAAACTAAAATAAGAAGTATCAAAAGATAGATATTCCACAATACAGGGGAAGGTATTGTCTATAATGCAGCACATAACTTTAATGGAACACAGAGCATGTTAGGAATAACTTGTTACTGACAGGAGGCCTGTAATCCCCGGCGGGGCGAAAAACAAGAAATTGTCAGCGGAGATTCGAGCGTAAATTTTCAAAAAAGAAAAGAACAGGGAAGATGAGCTGGGAACCCGGGCACGATTACCATATCAAAAGGATTTCTTCTTGCTAATGAAAATCGCCTTCCTTCTTCCCAACGTTCTTTTTTCCGTCGTGGAAACCGCGGATTTTCTCTTCGACGCATCCTGAGACAGTTAAATTATCGGAGGTCTGCAGCCCTGGGAAGAAGGAGGGTTGTCGACGTAGCTACCTCCATGACTCTCCCCAGGGACAAATGATCCACGAACTAGCTAGATATCTGTTACCAGACTGCTAGAGATTGTTTTCTCTTCATTCTTTTTTCTCCCCTAACTGCCAATTCAGAGCTTATTCCTTGATTCTTTCGTAGTTTGGATCCGATTCAGTGAAGCGAGTTATGATCCCATTCATTATCTCAGCTTATGATGCAACGGAAACAAGGAACTGGCAGAAGGAAATCATTTCTAATAGGAAGTCATAGTGTGGAGATGAAGCTTTAATCCGATTACGAACTGTGTAGATTAAGAACAATAGTTTACTGTAGATCTCTCCGACACAAAGCCAGCACTTTGCTTAAGTAATAGCAATCGACAGATGGAAGCTACCTTAATGCAGGTTAAGTTGTAAGTCAAATTTCACCAAAACTTCAGCTGCCGAAACGTACAGTCTATTCCGCATTCTTTTCAGCCAACAGATAGGGTAAGGGAGAAGGGGCAGGCCCGTACAGCAAGCAGCACGAGGCGGCACACAAAGCACATATACGAGTATAAACAGTGTAGGCGATGTTGAACGTTCTATTCTCTATTACGAGTGAATGGAAAAGAGGCCAAAACCAAAGACAGTATAAAAGAAACGTGCAATAACACAAAATGCTCTTGATGAATTAGCTGCTAAGCACGGCCATGTAGTTGTTACACGACCCCCTTATTGTTGCACTTTGAATCGCATGGCATATGTATGGTCCGAAATAAAATTAAGCATTGCAGCAAATAATGTCTTCAGAAGAAACGAAAATGTTACTGAAATTCGAGCCTTAGTTCCAAATACTGTAAAAAACATTGAAAACAAGAATCTTTGACCTAACTACATAAGCCATGTTGAACTAGAAAACAAATTCGTTCTTCGAAGCTATAATGGAAATCAGTCACGTGTTGATAACCCACATACAAGACGACAACGAGACATTTTTACAGGATGACCATTAATATTATACTAATCTCATGGTGTAACTACTACAATAAAATATTGTTTATATTTTACTGTTTTATTTATTCTTCATGTTTGCAGATTACTGCACGTCCCTGATAACTTCTCCGGCCTACAGGTTCACGTTCACTATTTATAATCACGTCGAAGCAGTTTTCAGCCTAATAGATACCTACTGTAAATAAAGTTCGCGATCATGTTGCATAATAACGACAATATTTCAACTGCTCACGCCTGCCACACGACCACCACGTGCCTTATCTGACCTAGTGTGAAAGTCAGGCTAACCTAACCCCTTTCCCTTCCTGCAAACCTTGGCCGAAAGGAATATGAATACTTCTGGTGCATAGCTGCCCAACACTGCTATGAAATTATTCCATGAATTCCTTCATTTACTCCCTAGCATGCTATTTAATGGATAAAAGAGATCCAAAAGTATGAATTATCGTAAAAGTGTAATAGTTCCTACTGAAAGGTTAGACGATTATACGTGGAAAATCCGTGGCACTCTAAATCTGGAACTTTCTACTTACTGTTGGTGTATATTTTCAAGTCTTAGAAGAATATTTATTCGAAGTTAAAAATAAATGGTTATAGTCAATAGATAAGTAGACCAAGAGTGTAAAGTATGTGTGCATTTTGTATATTGCTAATATTGTAGCAGAAATGGATTTATGAATTACACAAGGGTGTCCTCTGTTACCCACACTTTTAATATTTATATATACGAAATGATAGGAAATTGGTTGAATACTATTAAGCACTTTAAAATTGACAATGTAAATTTTATAACGGTTTTATTTGTAGACGACCAAGTTATAATAAGCTGCACTGCAGTTAGCCGTTCATAGACTGAGCCAAATGGCCAAACTTTTTAACTTGAATTTATGAGTTGAAAAAACGAACACAGTGGCATTTATAGCACCCCAGCCTATAAGAACAAAAATATTGTGAGACGATAAAGTAATAGAACAAGTAAGAGCATTTCAATACCTAAGCTGTAATTTAAATTACATGAAAAATTGTGAGATTGAAAATAAAATTAACTCCATTAACCATTTCTCTAAAACCATAAGGCGAACTTTATGTAAAAAGGTAAGGAAAAATACACTTTTAAAATTTTATAAAGCAATAGCCTTACCGGTACTTTTATGACAGGGAAACCTGGACACCAAAAAAGATTATGAAAGGAGAGTGGAAGCAGCTGAGAGGACATTTCTAAGATTCGTCGCAGGTTATACAGTTGTTTATAAAAAAGGAGTGAGTAAATAAGAGTGAATTAAAAACATAGGGTATTTTAGAAAGCATAAAAGGATATGAAAAAGGATGTTTGGAGCACATTCAACGAATGCCAGTACGAACTGTAACTAAAGCAGCCCATGTTTACAATCCGCGAGGAAAGAGATCTCCAGGAAGATCCAGGAAACGATCGCAGGATCAATTTTTGGAGGTGGAACAGGCCAGTGAATCTAACCTATGAAAAAGAAGAAGAGGGAGATGATGATGACTAATATTATATTGTTAGGATCTGGTGAAGAACAACTGTTTATTACAACCCGTAATACAATTTGTAGCTTAGTATCGTAGTCCCATTCATATTTTCAAGCAGAGAAAAGCAGCTGAAGGACAATATATTTATCAAAACAATGAGAAACTGTATAGCTTATGAGGTAAAGAGGCAAGAGATAAACATGGCACAGCGGGTTACGAATTATCTGATCGCAAGATACCACAGGACTCATGGCTTGTAAATTCTTACGAGTATAACCCATGATTTTCTGTTAGTTTATATATTTATATTACCTTTATTTATATACCTAGAATATACTTCTCAATTATTTAATTCCGTAAAGCTAATGGGTAAATTATGGGCTACGGTATAATCTATTGCCTCCCCCCCCCCCCCCCCCTCCATTTTTGCAGAGGAGCTTATGTTCGCACATGTCCTGTGGGACATTCTTTAAAGGGGTTACAGGGTGTGTAAATAAGCAACTGCAACACATGTCATTGTGACAGTAGCAACAGTTTGCCCAGCTGCTATAAATGCGTCTGTTTGGAAACTAAATGACTCAGGAGCTCCCTTATCATTACCAAAATCAGAAAACTTCTTTACCACTGGCTACGTTTAAATGTTTGTTCTAGGCATAAATAATAAGACTACTTTGTTATATAGCGAGAGGAATAACAATCAGTGAAGCTATAATGGGTAAGCATGAAACTACCGAGCAGGGCTCAGGCGGTAGCGTCTGTAGCTCGTATTTGGAAATCTATGGGTTCAATTTCGTGGCCTGTCTTCCTGACCCATTTTTGTTCCGATTCTTTCCCCGGGTAGTTCGGTAAATGTTGCAAAGGATAACTACACTCCCCGAATTTTCCGTCCCTCTATTTCATTTCACCTTCATTTCAATTTGATCTTTCAGGGTCAGAATTGTTGGCAATGGGCAAGCTTGGTGCTGCTGTGGGTACTTTGTAGGTTTTAATTGCTGTATGGGGTAGCTTTGTAGCTTCACGAAAAGCGTTTATTTCTGAGCAAGTTCCTTAAGGAATTGTAACAAATATTTCCTTGTTTTTCACACAGAAAAGTAAAAGCTTATAGTTCACAGTTGTATGGGATAGGATATTTCCCAACGCCTAAAAAGTACGCTGACCGACTACTTTAGACTTCGACTTCTTGTTGTGATTTTTCTCACTCATAAGGATGAGTGCTTGGTATGTTTAATGCTTTAATTCTCTAAGCTCATTTGCATATTCATCTTGTACTTTCATTCCCCGTCTGATAAGATCTACTTGTTTAAACAGTATTCAGAGAGAGAGAGAGAGAGAGAGAGAGAGAGAGAGAGAGAGAGAGAGAGAGAGAGAGAGAGAGAGAACAGGAAACCGAGAGAACATGAAACCGAGAAAGAGAGGAGGGACGGAACACAGAGATACCCACAAATTGTGTTCAATGGTATGGAAGTTTAAAGGCTTGGAAAATGTTCATTCTGAGAACGGCCTAAAGACAATCCGCCTATCTCTTTTACATTAAACTATTCTGTGTGGTTCAATACAATTTTCAGTCTCTATAGACTTTGAAGAATGCTGATATAACTGTTAACTTAGTGTATTGCTGTGTTTTTTGTTAGTCTCAGAATAACCTAAATTTTGCTGAGACTATACGCAATAAAGAAAGACAATGAAAGAATGAGAGAGAAAAACAGAGGAAGGAGGAAAAGAAATGCATATTTTAACATATAGTGGCATAACACTATCTAGTTGCAGGTTCTGCTAGTAACATGGAATATTCAGAAATATTATAAAAGGAAGCTCGGTTTTAATGCGTAAGTATGAAGTTCAGATAATTGAAGAATTTAACTCTGGTAATAATTTAAACCTAAAATATAAAATCCTAAAAATCAAAAATCAGGAGATAATGAATTCCATACATTTAACAAAATGATAACCGAAAGTATTCTGATAATTTTCTATTGTGGATGAATAATTTATTGCTAATGTATAGGTATACCTGATTACCTAGAAGCTATTATTAGTATTTAAATTTTCACGCAAGAATGATAACCGTTTGTTATGTAATGGCATATAGGTTATTTTACATCAAACCTACATATTACACAGAATGGTATTTTCTTTATTTTTCCCAATGTAATAGAGGCCCCAATAGTGTCTCCCAAAACGAATCTTGTTAGTTTTTTTAAAGTTTCTGTAAGATAAAAATTTTAAGCATAATGTCTCTAAACATTTTTTTAGCTACAAAATGTTAATAGCAATATTCGAGGAGTTATTCATTTTCTAGTTAATAGTATTAAATCGTTTAGTATGAAAAAGTTTGGATTTTATTGTAAGCACAAGAAGCAGACTGACAATTGACACAAAACACCATTACTTCTTAGTAAATTTTAAATGGTTATGTATGTTGTCTCAAAATGTTTCTTGTACATATCAAAGTATAATTTGTTGCAAGCCTATGGACTTGTTACCCTGCCTTTTTTGTGTAATCTATAGTTTGGATATTAACTAGTGAAGAATTTTGAAAACTATTTTTATAAACGTAGACCTTATTTCTAGCACTTATCAACACATTCCTAAAAATCCGATCTGTTGCGTTCACATGACTTTCTCTGCTCTTGTACTAACCATTGTTACGAACTCTCATTTTTGTATCTTCTTCGTGATAGTTGAGACAAACATTTCCAGAAATGTTATTGCTCCTTTTCTTGCACGTACAACGGGAATATGGAAATACAGTAGGCTTTGAGCGATAGTCAAATCTTTTAAAGCTTTCAAATTCTGTTTTCTTTTCACGTTTAACATATAAAAAAGGAACAGCGATGTTCCTTTTGACAGAAGTATAATTTGTTCAAAACATACACAGACAACGAGGAATATTTCCGAAATGGTTGACTCCACAAAATAATTTATTTAGACATAAATTGTGTGTTTTAGCAAGATCTACATTTTTTGCGCAGCAAGATTTGGTCTTACCTCTTACAGTTTACGAGTTATGCAAAAGTCATCAAGAGTAAATAGGACGTGCGGTATAGCCAGAAAATTCAAAATATGGATTTCGTTTGTCATAAAAATGTCTTAATCCTATGGCACTTTAATTAAAATCGTAGGAGCCCTTTTTCAGAAAATCTGAATTTTCGAAACATTTCCACGTAAGGGGTAGTTTGGTTCTAGGTATATTCTTCAAAATCTTGTTGTCGCATCCTTGGAAGACATTAAAGAAAGTGTGGAAAGGTATTAACTTGGGTTTTTAGCTGATTTTTCGTTTCTGAGGTATGCTGTTCACACACACACACGCACGCACACACACACACACGCACGCGCGCGCGCGCACACACACACACACACACGCACACACACAGTCTTCTTTCTAAAATGCTGTTTTTGGATTAAGGGGGATTCAAACACATATTTCCGGTGAAATCTCAAGATCGAAATTTTAGGTCGAATACAACACTTCCCATACGTGTGGAGAAAGTAAAAATATGCACTTCCGGTGACATCTCAAATTGTGAGTGGAATTCAGCACTTTCTCTAGCTGCTAGGTTGAAACCGAAATTATAATGTCAATATATATATTTGATAATCGAAAGAAACAAAAGGAGATTCTAGTCAACAGTTAAGGGGAAGACGTAATAATGCTGAATATGTTAAAGTCTCAAGAATGGAAGCCTAGGCAGATTTAAATGAGTGATAAGGTTACAATTGTTGTTTGTACTCAGCCTTAGTGATTCAGCGGGCTGATTCCTATCTTACCATGACGTGCTCTAAAGTTAGCCAATGGGAATCGCTTCCTTCGTGTTGCTCGCACAAAAACAAATGCAACGCAAGACACACTCCTCTTGAATCGAGTCGAGATAACGCACGTGCAACTTGGGAGTTGTACGTAAGCTAGCACGTATACATAATTCGCCGGTTGCTAAAGGGTGACAAAGTTAGTGTTATAACGTTGTAGTTGAAGTTACAAAGTTACATTCTATTTGAATATCGTCGGCAGTTCTCTACAAATCTGGAAATTTACAAATAAAGTGATATGTTGGTTAATTCTTCGTTTGGTTCCATTCCTACCATAACTCACGCACACCCTGCAGATTAGGACCTCTTGCTAGAGCTAGTCCGGACACCAAACACAAGATCTTATAGGTCTTAAAGTAGACGTCTTCGACGGACAGGAACGTTTGCGTCACGGTACACGCGGTAGAGAAAGTAAATATTGGTAATCAATTTTATTTTTAAAAAATTCGAAATTGTGTTAGCTCTTCGTAAACACACATCGTAACAAGTTCTGAAAGTATTATATTTCGAATACCTTTTTGGGAACACTGCACTTGAAGGTTTGACATTTAGTTGCCGATACGGACAATATAGAGTGAGTAGTGGGGTTTACGGGCCCGTCGACAACTAGGTCATTAGGGCCCCGGGCAATATAGATTTTCCTTTCAGCTTTTCTTTAAGTTTTAGTTTGTCATTAACATTTTAGAACAACACAACTCTTTCAAAATAAATTCTCATCACATAAAAAGAGAAAGAATGGAAAGGGAGAAAAGGGAGACAGAATGCATTGTGAAGGGAAAGAGAGACTAGAGAGAGAGAGAAACAAAGGAATGGAGGTTGAAAGACATAAAAGAACTTCCTCAAAAAATGTGACGTTATCAATTACTAGTTACTTGTTCTAAACGTGGTAGTAGAATAGTTTAGCTAAGTTGTCCGGATGAACCCGTAGCCTTCCATATGCTGATATTAAAAATGCGGAGGTCAAACAGCTTTAGGCCGTCGAGCTGTTGTTCATTCATTCCATTTACTACACCTTTTATAATGACAAGGGTTTTTATACACTTCCAAAAAGAACAAGACGACTAACGCCTACACATGGAAGAAAGGGAAAACAAAGGAGAAAGTACTGAGCTAGAATTAGTTAGAAGGTCACCAGAATATTGATTTAAATTCTCTAAGCTCTTACTTGCTTCTCAGTCAGCAGTTAGGTCGTATTAGATATCGTCAATTGGTCATTTGCAAAGTAACATTTTTAGAATTACCAATAAAAAACTGAACATTTAAGGACCAAGTGATACATAATTGATACAAGTACCTACTACGCTTAACTTTTTGATACAATACGCTTCTTTGAAATCAATTGCAACGGCATCTAGTACATTTATGATCTAACCAAATATGTGCTCATAAAGTTTATTGCTTTTCAATCTGGGACAAAACAACTACACTAGACAGAAAGACCGAAATGACATATTTTAAATTAGGAACGTTGATTTAAGGGCTGTATATGGATGGATAAATATCCAGTGATTCCAGATTTCTGTAGTAATAAATGGATTGCTGCAGAGGAAGGTGCCGTGTAATTAAACTGACCCACCTAATAACAATAATTTATTTTGCTAGCAATAAATTGGCACAGTGACGCTAAGCCTTGGTACGTTACGAGCAAAAACTTATTTTCGGAGGTTAAAATCGGTGCTTGAAAATTGCTTATGTATTCAACTTGTAACTGTACATAACTCCAAGAAACGGTCAGTGTAGGTACACGGTAAGAAATAATATCGCAGAAGTGTATGGTTAACTATAACCCAAGCAGCGAGTGGCTGAAAAAAATAACTTCTTTGTAGGAAAATGATTTTGTCATATTATATAAAAGCTATTTATATAATATGCAAATACTTATAAGGCAATTTGATTGAGAAAATAAGACTGGTTTGTTTTTGAGAAAAAGTAATTGATTATTACTTTATCACTACATTTAAAATAATTAATTAAAGATCTTTCAGGCTTCATTGTGACGGGGACTGGGAAAATTGGTTTAACCCCATAACACCTCCTGTAATTTCCTGTTTCTGCTTTAACCCCTGATAGTTACTCCATTGCAGCGATTCTCTGTATACCATTTCTGTGGCTTTGCTGAAATGTGATGGATATACCTTTAAAGAATGAGATTGTAAAAATATAAAAATAAGGAGCTGATATTTTAGTGCATTAAAACAAACTACTTAACACTTTATGCGCTTATTTTAAAAATTTAAAAATGTTTATTAAAGATGCTTTCACAAAGTAAAATACAGTAATTTATTTCAATTTCTGTATTCAGATTACGTTTATTGTGATAAACGAATGAATATACATCTCATATCAAGACCTCTTATCAAGTATGCATGCTTATGACACCTCGGATTGATGTCAAAAGTCCTTATGTATCACATATTCCCTATCCCTATTACCAATGCTAATAATTGGCCACGCTAGGCATAAAATACCATGTATATGGCAATATATACGGGTGGAAAGTATACATTACATTAATTTAAACCAGTGATATGTTTCAGTATTTGAAACACATTTTGTTTCTATTTCCTACCGAAATACTCTAGTTTGTCGAAAACAAGAGACAGACAAGCTGGCAACACTCCACTCTCGTCAGTTTAAACAAATATATGCCGTTTTTACTGTGCGAGTGTACTGCAATGAGAATGCCGGTTCCACTCATCTCCAAAAACATTACACCACAGTGCGTCGTGTTTGCTAGCAACCGACGTGTTTACATCCAGAAGCCGGTTAATCTTAGCAGTCATTCATACTCTCCTATTAAATGGAAGATATAGAATAACCGTGGATAAGAAACAATTCCCATAATTATAAGCAATGTTGATGACAGCTTAATACATTTAACTTTCTCTGTTTGCCCAAGCCCATACAAAGGTGGAATGGGTGCCGTTATTAGGATGCAGCCGTGGCATTTATTACCTCTTAAAAGCCTCTACATAACACACGTTGTGACGAGGATCTGTTTTTCTCGTGGGTTAATAACCAAGGCCTCCTATATCCACTGCCTCCTTCCACACAGGATATCATTGGCAGAGTGTAGGCATGTGGTGTCTATAGCCATTTTACCATCTGCGCTCTCCCCTGCTACTAAAGCGCAGTTGGCTCTGCCGGAGCCGTTTTCCATTAAACAGCTTCTTAACAGTTACTCCCTAAGGAACACAGTTCACCCAGTACTAGACCTCCAAAACAAGAGTCTCTCACAATATGCCAGCAATATAAATTGGCACTAGGAACGAACATTACGAGGAAAGTGGCTTATTGCATCACAAGCAACAGCGTTATGGGATGTCACGCATAGCAAATGTCACTTGAAAACTAAAACACTACGGCATAATTTTACGTGACTTATTTTGCATTATCAGTTTAATTAATACAAGATAGCATTTCAGGATTGGGATTATTCTACCGGATGAGCCTCTATCACTGGAAGCAACACAACGGTTAGTCCACAGTGCACATTTTTCCCTCAAAAGTGAAACCTCGAGTATTATATAGAGCTTTTATTTAGGCACCATCTTTAGCTGCTATGATTCTCATCGTCTCATTCTCTATTGGACATGAAAGACTGCATAATTTTGCTCATAGGCCTCTTTATCGGGCTTGAGGTTATTTTATGTGCCACATATCTGCGACACGGGACCAACGACTTTACTTCCATTTCAAAGGAAACCATGTTAAGCATTTTAGGCCCAAACCGCCTTCTGCCAAATTTGAAGCTGCTACCTTGGGAACCAGAAGCTAGCATGTTGTCCCTAGACCACGGAGGGACAGAGTGGATCTGGAAGGGAGGAATGAAAGGGGGAAATGAAGAAGAAAATCCGGACGATGGATACCAAATTTGGTTTTTAACCGAGTTTTGTTTTTCAGTTACGCTGTTCAAGACACCACACACCACACACACACCAAACACACACAAACACACACACACGAGCCTTTTTATAAAAATCTTGTTTTAGATTCAGGGGGCCTCAAAAGATATATTTCCCGTGAAATCGCGATATCAAATTTTTGGTTGGAGTCCAAATCCTCTACTTACTATTCGCAGTAGAGGAAGTAAAAGTAGTAATAACCTAATTTCAATAATCCTTTATCCTGTTTCACAAGTTTGAAAGAGGCGCTTGTAAGAATAGTTTGTACCGAGTAGAGCTTACGCAAGTGCAACACATATTTGTGTGTGTGTGTTTGTGTTTGTGTGTGTGTGTGTGTGTGTGTGTGTGTGTGTGTGTGTGTGTGTGTGTGTGTGTGTGTTCCCTACACGCATATAGTAGAAGACAAGCTATTCACTACGTTCCTAGAAATAATTTTGGGGATAACGGCAACACAATAACCAGGAATTCCAGTGCGTTAAGGCTACATTTGCACAATTAGGCAACGCCACCAGAGTCAAGTCCTCATAAACGTTACCTAATATCAATATTTGCATATCTGAGGTAACTGCTCTTTGATGTAACGCCTGAGTTTGGCGCGACAAACCATCGTGTTACTCGCAGTTCAGATGAACCAAAGCAGAAGCGGTTTTGTCATTTGCATTTCGCAGCATATGACCTCTGACCATTTTCCTCAAAAGCAAATTTCAGCACACTGTCCACTGAAATAATTATTTTGCGCAGATGAGAGATGCTGACATTGCTCACGTGAATATCCTTTTAGTTTTGTCTGTTGCTGCTCTCACTTTGAAGCATAGTTATATTCCAGAATGGCTTCGTGATCAAAAAAACTGGACACTTGTTTTAAAAATCAGGTTTATTACATCAGCTAATTAATAGCATGTCTCATATATTTAAATATGACATTTTAGCACATATGAACACACAAAAGCAAATTATTATAAAAGAGAGTTCAAATATGCGAAACCCTTTGTCTAGACTGCAATATGAATAAATAAACTTATTAATTCTCCCCTTCATTATTCCCTTCTTCATGCTCGTTTTTTCTCATGCCGTCGGGATTCAGCGACATTTCCAGGCAGTGCTCATTTGCAAATTTCCAACATTTAGTTGGGGTTGTATTATTACGTGTTTTTATCCCTAGCAGACACAGAAAAACTTCCAACCGAAAATGCAATGCATTTTTTTTTTTTTTTTTTTGCCATGGTATTGCGGGATTTCATCAGGATACAACTTGAACTTTTCACTACAGATGCTATTTATTTTGAAGCTTTAGCGAGAAAAGCGTGAGTTATGCAACAAAGATGGCGCGCATGTTACAGTCATCATGTGAAGAGCAGCGAAGTGTAATGTGATTTTTGTGACCTAAAGGGCATAACCCGAGTGAAATTCACAGAAATGTGTTTGGTGAACCGTAGGAATATCGCCAGGTGGTTTGTTAGCTTCAAAGACGGCCGTGACAATCTTTGTGATTATCGGCACAGCTGGTAAACCGCCGGTAACAGCTGCGACCCTGCAGAATGTCTTAGCCGTTAAGGCGCCAAAGTTTAATGTTAACTATAGGCGGAGATATCTACAATCCAAGTCTTGCAGTCTTCGACTTTTATCTGTTTAATTCCATGAAGAATCGCTTTGTGACAGGTGCAGAAGTGAAATCAGAAGTTCCACATGTTATAAGGTTGTCTCATAAGTTCATTTTGCTCTCAAGTTCCATCTATAGCACCTAAAAGCCCTCAACCCTCTGCACACTCAAGTTAGCATAACTGCCTACCCACCCCTACGACTTAGAGGTCAACGACCAGACTCGCCATTGGATACATCACTTGGATTTTTGACTGACGTTGGAAGGAGGAGCGTGTCTTTGTGTTTACAAAGTATGGAAAGCAAAAAGGAATATTTTCGACATCTTATGTCCTTTTACTATCGCCTCATAATACCAGAAAACTTGTGCTGTCTACGGGGAAGTTGCGGTAGCGATTTGGGCATGTCAAAAGTGGTTTGGTCAATTTGAAGCTGGGAATTTGTCCATAAAACACAAAGTTTGGCAACTACTCTGTCGTAACTGTGCTTCGGGTGAGGTGTGTTCCCAGGCGATCTTGTAACGTAAAGAGAAACGAACTTATGGGACAACCTTATACACTCCAACCGAACTGGCTTCTCTGAACGGGGCATAATGACACTGATGTCGCCATGGGAGAAATGTGTTGAGAAAGGTAGCAAGCATATAGAAGAGTAGATAAAACTTATCAATTTATTTTTGCAGTTTTTTTAAACGATTAATTTACAAAAAATATATATTGCGTGTTACTTTCCCATCCCCCCTCGTGCATAGGTTGAGATCCCCCAATAAAAATCATTCTTAATAAACGGTGCACACTTTTCTGTCTTTCCGTGTGTGTGTGTGCGTGTGCGTGTGCGTGTGCGTGCGCGTGCGCACCGATACGTCAGTAAATAGCATAATCCAAAAGTGAAATGTTGGATAAAAATCAAATTTGCTATTCAAATTTACTGTCCTTCAATGATATGTTGCCAGGACTTAACCTAAAATGCTCTTTACAGGAACATTTGTTTTTACGTTTTTATTTTCAGAAAAAATTGATTTTCACTAAGGGAATATTAAATGGTAACTTCCAAAATTGTGATTTTCTCCTTAACTTATCATTTAGGTATACTGGTTACATTTGAAAAAAATATTTTTAAAGTGTGTTACATCTGGAAGTTTACTCTGTTAGGGGTGCAATGCTTCACAGGATAACATACATAACTCCTGCACCCTTCGGATGGCCGCGCCGTAGCCGAGTGGTTAGAATATTCGCTTCTCACCAAAGTGGCCCACGTTCGATCCCAGGGAACAGCATGTGGGATTCGTGGTGGACGAAGTGGCGCTGGGGTGGTTATCCTCACGGTTCTCCGGTTTCCCCCGCAATCTCAGTCCACCGGTGCTCCATCTTCATTCCATGTATCATCAGTGACACCGCCTGCGGTGCCGTAGTAGTAAAAGCGGGCATTAAACATTACAAAGAAACCTTCAGAGTAGTGTGGTAAGTCTTGGGCCATCTTTCAGCAGAAAGCATGTTCCACAAATTGCACTACTGCTAGGTATGATAGCTTCTACGTGTACAAGACATGTTTAATTTCTTTGAAAATGCACACGACTTTGTTTTTCCATCTTTCTTTAGACAATACGGTTGTTTTTTTTCGTATAAATGACCCATTTTCTCTGAAAATTTAGAAGTTAAATTAGTGAAATTTTAGATTGATAAAACCACTTTTAAGTGTTTTTTTATTTGCTTTGGTTTCATTAGCCCTAGTGATCGAAGAGTTGCTGCTCGTTTAGCAAGCAGTTTTTGTATAGACTACCAATCATAGTGTTACTATTGATACTGCCAAAACAAATCTGTAACCTGCCTAAATACAGGTATTAATAACATGGAAACATTTGTACTGTTTGGCACAATCTGTAATTAGTTACATTTCTGAATAATAAGTACTTCAGGATTTAAATTATCTATGTAGGTTCCATTACTGCTTGTGCGGATTAAGAATACATGTCAAATACTAGCCTGCCTGTTGATTCACGGGATGCCTTTTAGATGGATTTGACATCCCCACCGCGGTGTTCATTATGGAGATTGTTCGATCACTAATCGACTAATTACTCGTATCTACCCTGTTGTCCACATCACTCCATTTCGATATTGTACCGCTCATCATTTGTCACTGTCATGGTTGCTACTGTCTCAATCATTATGAAAGATTACTATAAGTAACTAAGACCTGCAAATAATACATTGTCATTTTAATATCATTCCGGAGTACGGGAACTTACGGAAGCTTTTATATATATGGAGCAATCTTAACGTAAGTGGTACCGGGAACTTATGGTTACTCTGTAAAATTTCAAGTGTATTGTTACTGACGTATTTGTTATTTTGTATTATAAATTTTGCGTTGAACTTCAACAAGGTTAACCTTCTGTGGTTCACACAATCCGTCTATTGTTGAAGTAAATTTATCCCGAACGCAGGATGCCAAGATACTTGTCTGACTAGGACTATAAAGGGATACCCTTTTCGATTTGGATTTACTCTCCTAAATGAAAAAGAAAGAGGTCGAAACAGATAAAAAGAATCTTATGTGTTGCACTCACATTCCTTTCTCTACTCTTGTGCTAACCATTATTACAAACTCTTATACCTATATCCTCTTCGTGTTAGTTGAGATAAATATTTGTACAAATTAACTTATTGCTTATTTCCTTGTAGTTCCAAGGGGAATATTAGAATACAGTAGGCTGTGAGCGATAGTAAAATCTTTTAAAGCTTTGAGATCCCGTTCTCTTTGCACGCTTAGGGTATAAACAAATAAACAACGATGTTCCATTTCACAAAAGCACAAATAACAAGGAATATCTCCGAAATGGTTCACTCCACAACAAAAATTTATTCAGACATAGGCCATGCAGTCAGTTTCCTCTTGATAACTTTTGCTAACATTTAAGCCGTAATAGATAGATCAAATCTTACTATACAAATATGTAGATCACGTTAAAACACACAATTCCAAATACATTTCTTGTGTAGTGATCTATTTCCGAGATGTTCCTTGTTATTGGTGTGAGTTCCGCAATACTTAAACTTGTCTCAAATAGGTTTTTATTCACTTTTTTATTTCTGGCCGTGCAAAGAGAATGCAATTTCAAGCCCTTCATTAGGCGACCAGCTTTAAAAGGTTTGACTGTAGCTGAAAGCCTACTGTATTCCCAGGTTCTCCGTGTACCTACAAGAAAATTACCAATAAGATAATTTCTACAAATGTTTATCCCTACAAAAATGAAGAGGGTACAGGAATAAGTGTCTGTAAGAATAGTTAGTACAAAAGTAGAGAAAGTCCATGTGAGCGTATCTATATAGTTGTATATAAATGGATGTTGGAATGTATAAAAGTGATGAACTCCAACATCAGTTGACCAGTCACCATGAAAACTGGCATATCGAAGTGTTTTATTGGGATTTTTATGCTATCCATTTTATTATGTAACGTACTACATTCACATGGTTCTCTATACACTTGTCTTTTACGTAACACATACACATATCCTTTTCTACTTATAATACACACAATGTTCCATAACTGAAGTTGAAATACAGCGTAATACAATCTCGTGGTTTTCTCTAGTATCTTTTATTTTATGAAACACAACATATTTTTCTCTATTCCCTAAAAAAAAAAAAAAAAAAAAAAAAATACGAGTGCATGACAGTCACACGATTTGCTCTATACGCTTATTCTTCCTGTGGTATTTGTGGTTGTTCAAAAGTACTATGTCATAATATCTTATCGCTGTTTTTTCTTATTTATTTAGCTTATGTTTTTCCTTTGGCTATTGTGCAAGTGCAGGAGTAAATAGTCCAACTGCGGGCAACGTTCGGCATTTCAACAAGTGCACTATGAAAGACAATTCATTCTTCCATGGTTTCTAAGAATTCTTTCCACAAGAAACAACAGTCACAAAAGCTACTATCATTTGATATATAAATGTCATTTCTTTCATCTGATTCTTGTATTCCAGCAAAGCTCCAGTTACTCTGTGCAACATCGTAAATACTACTTTTAAATCTACAAATATAACATACATTTTAGAGACCATAAGCTTTACTTATCTTAGTATTTGCTGCAAGTTCATGAAATAAAACACAGACTGCTGTTTTGATGTTTTAATAGTTTAATTTATATATTAATAAATATACACTTTAACAAGTAAGAGTTCAACACGGAATGCAAACACATTATCAACATTTTAATAATTAATGGCCGTAATACAAATTATATGCATAAAACTAGGGAAATTTAAATATCAAGAAGCTCTTAAACAAGTTTCTATCTCAAGAAAATAAAGGAGGTTGCAGTTTAAAATTTTGTTACCGTCGCTGGACTAATAAAAAATGTACAGAAATTTTTGAAACACATCGGTATAACTTTGGTTCCTCAAAATATGTAAGTATAATATAACAAATTTGTTGATTTTTTCTAAAAAGGATTAAATTATAAATTATCTGACACTTATCGATTTAGCTGTTTGGATTGTGACAGATGTTATATTCGTAAAACCGAACGTCATTTGGAAACCATAATAAAGGAACATTTTAGAAATATGTAATATATAGAGATTTATAAATCAGCTGGCACAGCTGACTTTTGATTACTTAATCATGATGTAAATCCAAGGATTAAATTATTAAAAAAAATAAACAGTCCCATTGATTTAAATACTTGGGAAAAGATATTCATTTTGAAAAATAAGGATGGTGTAATGGATTTTGAAATACCACAGACTGATTATGTTAACAAATTTGTTTTGCTTTCAGCAGTTGGTAACACATAGAAATATTAAGAGGTGACTAGTACAAACAAGAGTAGCACTGATGATGCGGTAAATATATACTGAAACTGCAGTAAGGTTTTATTTTCAAGAATTTGCCGCAAATACTCAGACAAGTGAAGCCTGTAGTCTCTAAAATATTTGTTATATTTGTAGATTTGTACTGTTTCAGTGTTAATAGCTTGAGTTTTTTATTATACTACTTTTAAATGCTCACCATGGCGCTGAAATTATCCAATTTCAATTCAAATTTCCAGCCTTAGCTTACTTGCGTTTTCTGTCAAAGAGTAGCAGTTAGAAATCAGTATTAATTGTTTAGGTATCGATTGGTTACCGGCTGAAATTTGGATATTTGGGTGGTTGAGACTAAGCAGTGCTGCGATGTCCCTAGGAATAGGCAGTCTCAGAGTGTAAGTAGAGTATTAGTGCTATCACGTCCCATCAAATCTGAATGAGAACATCATGTATGAGTTTTATTTTGAAGTTCTCTTGGCAAACCCTTCTCGTCGTATTCTTATGACTGCTTTTCATCAGCTTATTTGTTTCCAAGACAAATGGTAGCGTTTTAAACGAATCAAATAAATCTGCATAGACCATAATATCCTTGCACAATTAAAGTTCTTAACATTTAAAGGCTGATTCTCTCTGCCCATCCTCCTGGTTTGCATACAACACCTCTAAGAGCTTCTTCTCCAAACTCCGGGAATCGATTCCCTCGCGGATTTTATGACGTCACAGCCGTCTGACGTCACCGCAGAGAAAAATAATGGCATAGCTGTAAAGCGTTGTGGTGAAGGACAGAGAGGAAAAGCAGAAAAGAAAGTACAAGGAAAAGGAGAGAAACTGCCGTTTTTCGTTTCTTGTTGTCGTCCCTTTCCCCTCCTGCCGACATTACGCCGTGTTTCACATTTCATTTCTAGGAGTAATGCACACTTGAAAAATTTCGTGTTTCCAGCAACGCAGCCTTTGTATGCATAATTACATCGTAAACCTATAAGGCATTCCTCTTTTTCGGAGAGAAAGACAATCATTGGTAGTGAAATTATATTAGCCAAACATAAAACAAAGACAAAGAAAATTATTAATAGCTATATTTTATGTTTCTTTACGTATTCCCATAAATCAGTGAATCCACTCTACACTTTTATATAATTTACTGTAAATCGTTTAACCAAGCGAAATGACTCCACGGCAGCCTGTGGGAGTCGTACTCAGGAGACTGTGGGTACTATACCCGCGGCAGACCTTCTTGGCTCATGGGACTTTCCCGGCAAATACTGGGAAGTATAATTACGAGTAATTTCGCTTCTCCTTTTCATTTCACCTTCATTTCAATCGGGTCTTTTGGGGTCTGAAATGTTGGCAATGGGCGAGCTTGGCGTTGCTGTTTGGGTACTTTGTGAATTGCTGTTCTCAATGGATGGCTTGCACTGCAGTCGCCAGACCTGGTGGGGTGGAGCGCTGTAGAAACCCATGAGACTGGTTATTGCTTGGCGAACGCTGGTGTGGAGATGAAGAATCTCCAGCACACATTAGGGACCCTCAACTTGACTCTCGCTACTCGACCGGTTCCAACTCGCCCTTAGAGCGCTCCTATTTCATCCCTTCCCCCCGGGGTCTGACATACATTGACCTAAACAATTGGCTCGGTGTGGAATCCTCTCGCATGTGCTCTACTCCGACAGCAAATCGTTCAAGGACTGCGTAATTTTCTTCTCTTTCAGTTGTACCACAGCAATAACTGATTCTCAGCTATCCAGAAGGCCTTACATCACATTGGACTTGAGCACCGTTATTGTAAACTTCTGGCATAAAATGTTTCGCATGGGTTTCATCACTGTTTCAATAAATAGCTTTAAAATCTGTGACACTGCAGCTCTGATGAGCATTAGCCTACGAACCTGAATGCCGATCTCACATTCTCAGAAGTAAGACAGAGATGCACGATCATGCAGGCTATACGAGAGGATGGTGTGCTCAGCAACATGCTTTCCCTAGGCGGAATGTCAGTTTTCTAACCAATATCTAGTGCGGCTCCTCGAAGGCTTTACGACGTCGTGTGGTCCCATAATGGTAAGAGGTAAAGATAGATACAACGGAGGAGCTCCCGAAACGCGGCATTTAGGCCATCCGGCCTTTCGTGCTTCTAACTTCTTAGAAGGGAAGAGAAGAAAGACCCCAAGAGCGACTAGATCCGGATGAGCGACAGATGCTAACATTTCCAGATCGAACGCAAGTTCGATTGGACAAGTTATTAATTGCAGGAATAAGCTATAAAAACTAAGATATATTGCTCATGACCAGGGCGAAGCATTTCAGTACCTGACTCTTCAAGTTTGGTACACACGACGTAGACCAGGAAATATCGGGCAGCAAGTGTAAACAAGCCGCCTCTTATGCGCACTCAGTGAAACGACCTGTCCACCATAAACCAGTCCATGACCACGTAGCCATAGCGACGTAAACTACACGTGGAAAACAATGGTTGGCTCCAAGAAAAACGTTTATTTGGAGTTCGTGAATGGTTACTCTTACAACAATGTGTTTATTCCCAAGCCTTGGCTTATACGAGTGTATAATCTCTATCTATATTCTGGTATAGCTTGTAAAGATTGCATTTGACCACAAGTATCTCACGATCTTAGAGCATAATTAGCTCCATTTGCAATAGTGTAATACCTCTATACGTTTTCTATTTTTATTTCCTCTTTTACGTATATTAAGTTGGGGAACTATTGTATTCGACCCAGAATTTCGATGTCGAGACTTCACCGGAAAAAGCAGTTTTAGAAAAATGTGTGTGTGTTTGAGTGTGTGTGTCTGTGTCTGTAAACAGGACAACTCAGACACAAAAAGTCCGTTAAAACACCAAAGTTTGTAGCGGGATAAATCAAATCGATTGCTAAAGCAAATTCTGAAATAAAATGTTCGCCAACCGATCATTCCGTGTAGCTAACAGGTGTGTATCAGCTAGAGTTTGCTCCAACTCAGGGTAAAACAATCATTAGTGTGAAGACGCAGACAATGCTGGACAAAAGACGAAAAATCCTTTTGAGCCTTCTGTTAGACTAATAGGGACGCCCTGTGCAGTGAGGCGAAAACCCCTCCTGGAACTCCCGCCACAGCAAGGCATGCCTATAGGTGGAAATTCGGGAGCCGCATGTACAATATGAATTTCCACCAATGACGGCAACCGCGTGTTCAGAAGGTAAGGGTATAGTCAGGGGAAATGGGAAAAGTTATAAAACCAGCGAACAGGGATTTTGGAAAGGATTCCTACAACACACCCCGACATCCTTACAACACCCCTGCAACATTATTATCAGCGCCGGCTAGTACCGCGAGAAAGTCAGTGACAAAGGAAAACAAAGGGTATATGGTATGAAGAGTAGCATTTACTGTGCACTGAAACAAACAGGTTTCACAATAATAGCTGTGGTTATTATTTCTTCAACACCCACGAGATAAGATCTCACCCGAGGCAATCTGTGTGAGACCTTAGGACGACCAGCCGCAAGTTGATATTTAAGTTAATACCTTAACATAGAACATTTTTCAAAAATGTTGATTTTCTCTAACGATTTTTATTAAAATGCTGTATGTTTAGGACACCCTTATGGCAAATTAAGTGTATATTTTGAATCTTCTGGCTATGGCCCACATAGTCCTGTTTACTCTAGATGACCTTTGTATAACTGGTAAACCGTAGAGATAGACCAAATCCTACTATACAAAAATGTAGATCTCGTTAAAACACACAAAATATGTTCAGTTTTGCAATACTGGGCTTTTCTCAAAAGCAAGATGGTTATTCGCTTTTTTATCTCTTGATCGTGCAAAGAGAACGTATTTTAAAATTTGTTATATATCGACCATCTTTAAAACAGGACAGGTTTTTTACTTACTTACTTATTTTATTGACTAATATGTTTGCCTGGTGCCGGTACAAAGGGGCCCGGCTTACAGGCTCAAATTTACATTATATACAGCTAACAGTTTTAAATGGGCACTCTGGTTTTCTTTTTTCACAACAAAAACCCATACGGTGAGCAGCCTTAGCTCACCGAGAACAGTTTTAGACTGTATTTTCAGTCTTTATGTTTGTCTTTTTTTTTTTTTTTTTTTTTTTTTTGTCACACACACACGCTCGTATATACATATTTACACTGCACTATATACACTTCACTATTTACAGTTTTTCCGCCGTTTTCCTGTGCAGATCAGGTTGCAGCTCCTGTGGCGAAGTCCAAAATTTCGGGGTCAAAGTGCCCCGATCTGTGCCAAAATGTAGGATCTGGGGGAAGGTGTACCTCAATGTTGTCATTATATCGATTTCGCCTGCATTTTATAGCACCCTCTTCTTCACTATCACAACTGGTCCTTGGCTACCATTCGCTTCCGGTTTTCACTCCATTCGGTTCATAGGTTCCTCTGATCGTCGAAAGATGTATGTCCTAGGCTCTTGCTTGTAAATCCTAGGGTATATAGATCCTACACAAGAGTAGGGTAATAAGGAAAAGACGAAGAACACTCTATCAAAGCTTACTGTATTCCCATATTCCCCTTTTAGCAAATTAGTAACCTGATGATTTCTGCAAATGCTTATCTCGGCTAACATGAAGAAGATAGAGGAATAATAGGAAGAATATTTAGCACGAGTACAGAAAGCTATGTGATTGCAGCACATCAATTTTTTTCCCCTTTTTCTGAATACATTTTCACTATTTTTCTGTTTTTTTCGTTGTTATTTTTATTTTGTTTACTGACACATATTCATACACATTTACAAACACACAAACACCCATGCACGAGGCAGGGTTCGATCTCGGTATCCCCTGCGGCACGAAGCGAGCGCGGCCAATGGGATTTGCAGTACTTTGAGCTAATGCTTCTGTGTCGCTGGCCTTCACCTCAATTCTTCTACTTTATAAAGACTTCCCTCCAGGTTGTGGAGAAGTTAACCTTTCCATAGATTTTGGTGTGGAACGGTTTAATAGGCGAAGCAGGTGACGACGTAAGCTGCGGCTTTCTCGAAACCTTTGGATGTCAGGGCCTTGCTTTTATCGTCTTTCTTTATGGACCCCAAAGCTTTATTTCGTTTTATTTCCTACTTCCAGGCTAAAATAGTGAAGCCAAGGACTTTAAGAATACAATAAACTGACCACACAATGATAAAACAATTTCTTTAGCTTTATGGTGTCAAAAGTGCATGCACTTTTTGGTAAATGTGTCTTATTGCACGGGTTAATGTTAAAGATTGTTAATGTTAAACATTGGCGATGATTTATAATGGCTCCTCATGACTTCAACCACCGTATATGTATGTTCATAACGGTACAAACTCATTGGTGGGATAGTTTTGAGAACAACAATCACAGTAATTTTGTGCAATTGCGCGAAGACCGTTTTTTCATTGATGTTCACAGTGATGAATCCAACAGGATAACAAAAGCATGCCTATTGATATTGCGTGTGATATATGTATTTAGTGCAAAATTCAATACATCTGGAGTATATAGAACCCTGGGCAGTTTTACCACAGATTAACCAATATTTTTTTTACAATTTTTCCTTCTTTGTATGCCCTTTTCAACTCCGTTTTACAAATATTAAATTATCTCACTAGTCTTTGTGGACTTGCCATTTCTATTTTATTTTAAAGTTCCAGAGAAATTTGTCTAAACTTCACTGAGACTAATCTTTTAACTTTCTTCCAATCAGTAGTACTTTATTAGCCATAAACTATCTTGCTTGGTTAATTTTCCCTCCACTCATTGGTTCCTCTACATTCCATCAAAATGTGCATTATATCTTTGTTATCCCACAGAATGGGTATGTACGTCACCAATACATTTTCCCTTTGTTCTCTAAGTTCCCACACGACTGGACGAAACCATGCCTTGACTTCCCTCTCCTTTTTATTGTATATACCTAAATATTTTTCTGTCTTACGTTGTATTTTAAAAATGTTATATGAGGCTAATGACCTCATTTCAATCATCTCAGCACATGTATTTTGAGCATCTATATCTTCAAATCTAGATCGGACGTATTTCCAAAATCCCTGTGTCATTCCATGCCTTTACCTTCATACTGCAACAAATGACTAGTATAATTAGTTTTTGACTCTTTATTTCCCAATTGAGTATAAGTAGTTTTTGACACTTTATTTCCCAATTGAGTCACAAAACAAAGTCTTCTTTTTCAATTTCTCTACTACGTAAAGTAGAGGAAATATTATATTCCACCCAAAAATTCGATGTCGAGATTTCACAAGGAATACATGTTTTGAGGCACTCTGAAACAAAAAAAAAAAGTATTCCTTGATAAAGGTCCATGTCTGTCTGTCTGTGGGCAGCATAACTGAAAAACTCAAAACTCAAAAACGAAAAGTTGGTTGAAAACCAAACTTGGTATTTAAGTTTAATGTCTTTCAATGATGCGATACGAAGATTTTAAACAAAATTTCTCCGCCCTAAACTATACTTTATATGGAAAATTTTTCGAACATTTTGGTTTTCTTGAAAATGGCTCTAAAAATTTTAATTAAAATTCCATATGGTTGAGATATTTTTATGGCAAATAAAATGTATCTCCTGAATTTTCTGGCTATAGCCCATGAAGTCCTATTTACTCTGGATGACTTTTGCATAACTGGTAAACCATAAAAGACAGACCAAATCTTACTATACAAACATGTGGATCTTCCTTAAACAGGAATTTATGTCTACATAAATTTTTTTAGAGTGAATCATTTCGGATATATTGCTTGTTATGTGTGTGAGTTTTGGAGAATACTTCTGTCAGCTGGAGTATCGTTATTCATGTTTTATATGTTAATTATGTAAAGAGAACGGAATCTCAAAGCTTTAAAACATTTGACAATCGCTCAAAGACTACTGCATTTCTATATTCCCCCTGCACCTACAGGGAAATAAGCAATAAGATAATTTCCGCAAATGTTTATCTGAACTTACACGAAGAAGATACAGGAATACGAGTTTGTAAGAATGATTATTACAAGAGTAGAGAAAGGCATGTGAGTGCAACACATATTTTTATCATTGACATAATCTGCAATTCGTCCTGAAACTCGCAGCTATGCTGTCCTATCAGCTGAAGTATGACACATCACTCACTGTCTGTCTAACAAACGAGGATACACATAATAAACAACTCCGACACTAGAGTTAAATGTCCAAAAGTGTCTCTGGCGATACACACTCAAATTCTCTCAACACTGACTGCACATAACTCACATTTAAAGACTAACAATCCAACACAATACTCAACTCTGTAGAAATAACTTCAAAAAACTCTCGTCATCTGGAATCCCTTATAATCCTTAATCCATTGTCGCCGGTCGCGTATTTACAATCATTGGTGTGAGGTATGTTGACGTTAAGCGTCTCTTTGACGAGTGGCCGGCGTCACACTATATCCTGAAATCAATTCTTCTCAAAGTAGTTCTTAATCCTGCTCAACAAGTTTTCACTATTTTGGTACTTCTATTGTTAGTTAGGGCAGCAGTTTGAAATGTTTCCTTCTGGTAATTATTGGCTCATCGTTACTAATATTTCAGCACCCCTGCAGTTATTATCCTTTTCGCATTAACATTGACTGGGTATTTTAAAATGACATTTGGTGTTTTCTAAGCACTTAATGCTTTAAAGTATTTAAATAGACCGTATGCCCCTTTAAACTTGCAAGCCTCAGTCCCTTTTGTTAGAGATGTTAATATCGCAAATCACCTGTCAAAGGCATTCATCACAGGCTACATCTAGGGACTTCCAAATAGAACGCATAGGATTGCAAATTAGGAGGCGGTAAAGATTGAAGCTAATGGATGCGCTAATGCTACCCATACCGAGTGGAAGGGAATACATTACGTTAATTTAAAAAAGTGATAGATCTCGGTATTTCGATCACATTTTCTATCTTTATGTTTTTGATTCTGACCATTCAGTCAAGATAGGTCAGTATATAAACAAACATCACATCGGAGCACCTCGTGAGCGTAGACAAATATCATGCGTGTCCTTCCATTTTTACTGTGCGAGTGCAGGCCAATCAGGATCGTTATCCCCCAAAATATTACACCTTGCTCCTGTTTGCAAGCGACCCATATGTTTACATCCAGAAATCGTCTGAAAAGCTACTCGGAATGTTCTTTTAATTCTTTTAAGTGATTACTTCTAAAGCTTTTGTGATTTCCCATAGTAACTACCAAAGCTATGCCATAAATAAGTTACTATACGTTTCACATAAGTAACAAACCATTATCTTCGTTCATTTTTGTGGAGTTACGCATCCAATTTGTAACAAAAACCATTATTTTTTTCGAAATAGGCTGATCAAAGAGCAACATGTCATTAAACTTATTTGATTGTATTGCCTCTATGAAGCAAATATTAGAAGAAATATAGAGCAATACCGCGTGTGAATAACTGACATTTACACTACATTTTCTTCTTAAAATGTCTGTCTAACGGTCAATATAGGTGTAAAAATTTTATTTTAACGACATACGATGACAGAGAATACATTGGCGGTTGTGATAGGAAACATAAAAAACTTAAAATGTCAAACAATTATTTAATAATGAGCGCTAAACTTTTCGTGACTAACTGACATTTTTATCAACTGCAGGTCCAACTTCAAAGGTTTGTCCTCCGTTTTCTCTGAAAGTTTTCTTATTTGATTTGTTCTGAAAAATCACTTGAGAGAGGAACTTCTAAGCTTTCAAATGACCTGAAAAAAGGTTTGGCATGATATTCTCATCTGAAGATATTTATTCAAAAGGTCAGCGTGACTAACTGACATGAGTTTGTGACTGACACTTGCGAAAATTGTAATACCTTGTCTTCGTTTTACATGGTATAACATATGGTAAATCATAGTGATACGTATTATGCGTATTATACGTTACATACAACGTATTTATACGTTACATACATGTAATACATACAGATGTGTAATTGCATTTATCTTTTTGAGAAGAATCATATCCTTTGGAGAAGCATTAAAGTCATGCAACATAAACAGAATAAACAGATGTTTCAGCTCTCATTTCTTATCACAGTTACATCATTGCAAGTATAAAAAGCTGACTCAAAACCATAACAAAGACGACACATGAGAGCACACAGCACACAGCACATACCTGTAACACAGTAGTTACTAGATTGGACTCCTTATAGTGCAGGAACGCTAGATGCAGTAGCCCCGTAGTACACGCGTATATCACAACACTGTTTTTATTTCCGAAAGTTGTGCATCATTCTGACACTTTCTGCACATGAAAGAAAAGCATATTCCACAACATATAAACCTAATACTTTCACATAATGAACCCGGTGAGTGGACGGCTTAGGTGAAACACGTTCAAATCTTTTGTCGAGAAATTCTTTTGCTTCTTCAATTTCAGGCAGAGAAACTTCAAGAACACATATTTTGGCTTTCTTTCTAACAGTATTAACAAATTCTTCAGCACTCTGAATCCTGCTTCCTGCTTTTGCAGCTATCCAGGCCATTCTCTTCACTTGTCCTCCAATCGCATCTGCTGCCCCCTGTCCGTGATAGGATTCGAAGAAGTGCCATTCAATTTGGATTCCAAATACTTCGGAAAGATATGTCACATTTCTCAATGTGTATTTCTGCTTAAAATGACAAGCAGCTCCATCAGAAAACACTTTCACAAGTTCAAGATTCGGAACAATATCCAATATTTCCGAAAATATATTCCTTAAGCAAATATCAACTACATATTTGTCATGCGATACATAATCAGACACCAAAGCAAAAGATTGTTTCTGAATTTCACCAATATCTTTTTTCCTATACCAGGCAACAGTAGTAAATATTGAGATCTGTGTATTGTTCCAGTGGGCAGCTCCTTGCATGTGTAGTTCTCAAAGAAGTCGATCTGTATCACAGCTTCACTAATTGCAACATTTTCCCGAGTCTTCTTAAAGGCCTCGGATTGCCGTCTTTTTACATGAACGTGATTTAGGAAACGTGGCAGGCAATTGGTCAGTTCTTCAATGCAATCTTTTACAGACCCATTTTTAACTTCTATTTCCATTCTTCCATTACGTGAACTCCACAGCTTCCATTCGCATGGAGAATTAGCAAGTTTATCCGAAATGTCTGCTCCACTCAATCCCGGGCAGTTGGAGCATCCTTCCTGCATACACTTACTTACTCGATTTCTGATCACAAACCACTTGTGCTATGAACTTACGAAATTCAGTCTCAGTGAGTACGTGATTTTTACACAATGCTTTGAGAAGCAACATCGTATTTTCATGTATAATGCATGTGCACACATTATGTGCGATCTGACTTTGAAGACGCACGTGAGCAGGGCGTAATTCAGCTAATTTTGTCAACCACACGGACATTTCTACTCGGTCTTGTAGAAAGAGTGCATGTGCTTCTTTTAATGTTACCACTAGATACCTAATGCGAACTTATTTTGTTTCTCCCTGAACATGGATTTCAATAAAATCATCTCTTCCAGGAGCTTGGCAAGATATTGAATCATCCTGATAGAACTTGATGATTGCACTTTTAAGTTCCTCTGATAGTTGTTTTCCTGATACCGGGACAGAATCTTTTGGTTTTACAACATGTAATCCCTCTTCAACTGCTAACTTACGAATCATTTCTTTTCTTTTACGTGGAGATTGCGGCAATGCTTCCTCAAGACGTTTTCTACACTTTCCGAAATACCGTTTGCTTTTGAAAGTGGTTGATGTTGATGGGGTATCCTTATCAATCCCTTCTTGGTCTCTTATCTTCTGTCTTGCCCACTGTGCTTACTTATACCCCCTATATTCAGCTTTGAGGTGTTCTCTTCCTTGTTGGCGGCGCCTTGGCCGAGCGGTTAGCGCGCTCGCCTACCACCGAGACGGTCCGGGTTCGATCCCAGGAACCCGCATGTGGTATTCGTGGTGGACGAAGCGGTGTCAGGGCGGGTTTTCTCCGGGTGCTCCGGTTTCCCCCACCATCTCATTCCACCGGTGCTCCATCTTCATTCCATGTATCATCAGTGTCACCGCCTGCGGTGCCGTAGTAGTAAAAGCGGGCGTTAAACACAAAAACAACAACAACTTCCTTGTTTTGTTTGTTTCAGTATTTCTCTTCCTTTCCTCATAGTCACTTTTATTTTTTCCTTTCATTGTGCATAGCTGCCTTGCTCCTTCAGACATTGTTTGTATTCACATTGTCTTTGGGCTGGTGTTTTAGCCATGGAGTCAGAAACTGACTGATCCGTCTATCCTGACTGAAATTTCAGAAGCAATTGTACGCGTATGACGACCACGGGTGCCCGCACTAACTGTCCGTTAGTCACGTGTTTTGTGGGAAAACTAATGACTATAGAGGAAAAGTTTCTGATACTTTTTTATTTGTTATATTGTAATGACGCAGAATCAAAAAGGATATTTATTTCAGTCTATTAGTTTTCCATCCAGAGGACTTTATCCTTATTTACCGAGACTAACTGACATTGACACACAGTAATAATTAAAGAGGCTCTAAGGATTATTTATAAATGTCGAAAATTAGCAGCCATATGCACGTTTCAAAGACGAAGAGTCATTGTGTAATGAACAGATCAAAAAAATTAAAACAGTTGTACATACCTCATACATTGATATGAAAATCACCATTATCCGCGCTTATTTGTAGTGTTTTGGAAATATATGGGTGAGAAGTGAAATTTGAACCCATATTCACGTTAAAACATTTATTTTTCACTTCATAAGATATTTTGGAGTATCTAGCATCATGTTTCCTCAGTAAAAAAGTGAAACATTAATTTCAAATTTTAACACTCGGTATGACATATTCGCGGAATTGCTCTATATTAAGTTCCCTTCCACCCGGTATATTTGAACATATATTTCAACTGTGCTTATCTTAAAGCTAAGTTTTTCTAAACATATATTCATTTTTTCCCATAAAACAATAAATGCCACAAAACTGAAACTTTGCGCACTTGTTTGAGCCAGCTCATTACGTTCATTGAACTTGAGTGAGTTACATATTGTGGAGTATATACAAATTATTATAATTACCTACTTTAAAAGTTTGCTCATGCCTTTCTCATAGGGGTAAGATGTTGACAGCTTAATATCCTTAATTCTGTGACAGGAGGCAGAACTCTTCATATTGCGGTTAGCGCTTTCGCCTAGCATAAACACCAGAAGTGCTATTGTCAGATAACCAGATCTTCTGTAAGTTTCCCTTCCCCCGCCACCAGTACGAGTATCCAGACCATTTCATGGTTTCTGTGTGAATTTCCAACAGTTATTCCAGTATTCTCGCAAATGAGGCAGTGGGTTAGCAAGAGAGTTGGTGAGTGCCTTTATCGTGCAACAAATAGGGCCGGTTTCTGAGTGACTTTGTGGTGACTTGTGTCGTCCGATGAGCGTTACTATGCAGGGATTGAACGGGTCTTGTCGGTTTTCCAAGAAGAGACCGCGTTGTGACACTACTTCGCGAAGAAAGAAAATAATAATTAGTAACGTCAACGAGAAATTTGGGACAAATCAGGTTATTGAGTGACGGTAATAATAATAATGATAATGATGATGATAATGATGATAATGATGATAATGATGATAATGATAGTAGTAATAGTAATAATAATACTAATAATAGTAATAATTGTCATCATAATCATCATAATAGCATTTAGAGTGACCAGGTGCATGATTTCAAGTTACTGATGCAGAGGGCATACTATTTTTGCAGACTGTGGGTAAACAAATACACCAAAATATACTGTGAAAGGTAACAGTGTTTAGATTCCAAAGGGTAATTTTCAACTCAAGTTGCAAAGTCTCTAATTTCAGTGAATTTTTTTAATACTTTAAATTTGATTACGAGTAACTTTTACTTATTATCCAATACCATAACCTCCTTAGAAACATTGGAGTTACATATGTCATATAATGTGTTCTGTGCGACATGTCCTACTGCAAAACGTAACGGAGCCCTTCAGATCAAAGCGTGTAAAAAATGTATCGAGCAGTGGTAGAATGTGTGCACCTATTGACTCTTGAGATTTCGAAAGGAGATTCTCACAATATAGCGTTTGTTTAAATGAGAGATGTTCAACAACCACTTCATCTATACTAATGTCTACTGCAAAAAACAGACTGTATAATGTTCACTACATAGTATATAAAAGGTAGTGTTCCAGAACAAAATAAAAACATAAACAGCCATGCTAGTATACACATTCATGTACAAGTCTTGCGAGCACGTACCCGTTGTTTACATCTGGACTCACGCTCTCTCCTTCAGCTTAAACAGCCCATGGTACAAGGTAAGCCAACCTCACAATCCACCACTTAATAATTACTGTGACCATCATCTACATCACAATGGTAACTACAACTTCGAAATACTTAAAACATTAAAGATATTTAACCTTTGCACCACAATTTTAATAAAAGCTGGCAGCCGGTACCTCAATGGTTATATTCTTAATTTATACATCCCATATGTTAATCCAAAGAGATTCTTTATCTAACCCTAAACAAAACAACACAGCAGTGCCTGGCTCTGTGCTGCAGTTCATTAACCTTCTGGATAGCTGTCCCAAAAGATTTAAGGTTCCCAATTAACATCCCCGTGGTTTGTACAATTAGACCGCACAGCAGTTAGCACCCCAAGTGAAGATAAAAGCGGAATATGGTCACCAAAGCATTTAAAACGTCCACTGGAGAAGTAATACTGTCATCTATAAGAGAAACTCTCAGGTTTGTTGAGGAGGATATATATATATATATATTCTTGAATGTTTAGTAAAATGTTGTAATGTACAAGTAGAGGTACCTTTCAAAGTCTTTTGGCTATTGGTCATGAATTTATTTAAGTCGTTTTTAAGTAAAATGTTTCAGAATAATGTGTTTTGAATTATTAAAACGCAGGCTTCCTGCTTCAAGATTATATATAAAACTCGATGAAATCCGCTAGTTTCGTGAGGCTACCCCCTTTTTGTTCGTTTTCTCTCTACATGTGTTATTATTTATTTAAGATTATTACAATGGTAGTTATTATCATTATTATTATTTTAAATGCTTAATTTCTTTTTTTAAATAATTAATTTTTCTAAAGCATCCATAAATTTCGGTACCTCCGGTTATTCTCAGAGTTCTTTAAAGTGTTCAAAGCAAAGCGTATTTTTGGTTGCGGAAAAACTCGGTAAGATGCTAAACATATATAGCAACCATGTCATTTACCCTACTTTGCATTTTGAATTATGGTGTTCTAAGGAACACACCCGCACACAAGAAAATGTTTATAAACGCTTTTATTTAGTGGACCTGAAAAAGTAAATTTCCATGGAAAGTTTAACTTAAAGCATACATTATGTCTCAAGTCACTGCCTTAGTATGAGCTAAGATTTATGTTTTAGAGCAAAGCAGGTATAAACAGTATTTTTAATGACCAATCTGTAGATGAACTGTCTCATACATTAAACAACTCTACAATATGTTTATTAATAATGCATTCTTAGGAACATTATTGATTGAAAAGTGCAATGTGCAAAGAGAAATTAGAAATTACTATTACGAATTCAAATTCCTATTGCAAAGCTAGTTTTATAATCGAAGTTTTCCTAATTTTTCAGTTTTGAGCGTGGTATCTTTCATGTTTCTTACACGAATCACAATCTTCGTTCGGCTGGTGAAATCTCTTCCTAAGAGCATTGCCACATACAGTATTATCAAGTTCTATTGAATCAGATCGTATGAATTACTTCTCTTCAGTCGCTGCACGTTGCCATCCACAACGCGTACAGCTGTGCATGTTGTAATTTTCTCACAAACTGTAACTACTGTACAATAAGTTTGGAGGTATCATGGTGAATTTGCCAGGGCATATTTACAATTGCGTAAGTGCTTTCTAGTCTAGTATTGGTGATTTCACTAAGTGATTATTCACTGTCTGATTATTCTAGCCTCAGATTTTTAATGCTACAGGCTTACAGTCACTAGCATGTTTACACAACCTTATCACGGAGTTCTTTTTGCTCTATTTCTTTCATGCCGTTTTAATTCCTTATATCGTGAAGGATCTGTCAGAAAATACTCGTAGAACGGTGTGTGTTGGACAGTTAGTCTTCAACGTCTCATCTCTATCCATTCCATCCTGCGTCATGAGTTCATAGAGGGAGCAGTGCAAGACAACTGTACATGTGCCTTTTTGACGGGCAGTTTGTAATAGGGTGTCATCCCTTCAATCTACATCTCCTGTTAGGCTTTGCTTCGTCACTAGTCAACAAAGGAAACAGTATTAAATATCTAATCCTTTTGGCAATTGAGGGCCAACCCCCCCCCCCAAAAAAAAAACAAAAAAAAACAGTCAGATTGGTAGGACCACGGGACTTAAACCCACAACTTCCCGAATGTGGGCCACAGACGTTACCACCTGAACCATTCCTTTCGGACAGACTTTTTGTTTACTACTCCATACTCTATGTAATTATCCAAGAAAGGTAATTATAGGATCTGGGGAGTTTCGGGAGTACCAAAATCCTGGAATAATAACAGTTCTTAAATGTCTTCTACAAATGTTTGTTAATGTCATTTTCATAAGGGCCACTAGAATTGATCTTGAAAGCAATTCTTACGAGGGATAAAGTAGGCAAAGGGGAAAATAAACACGATGGCTCTTTAGATATCAGCCGGGTGCAAGTGAGAGCTGAACATACGCCACTCCACTTGAGTAAACAAAGGGACCGTGTTGCGTAATAAGCTCTTTGAACTCGGTGACATTACTCTTCCTCGTGTCCCCTTGTTATAATATAACAGCGATACCCTTTGACATAGCTTTTAAAAGGATCTGTCCGGTTGGTCATTGTCATCAAGAGGGACGCTTCACGAGTTGTCGTGCAGAAGAGCTCATAAAACTGCATCCGTTCTTCGTTTATGGATTATAGCGAGAATAAACACGAGACTCTATTTTCCTGATACCGGGGCTTCATCAATACTGTGCAGAAATGGCACCCTCTTGAAATATCGAATGCCCATATGTTGATGCTACTTTGACATGCTCTCCAGTATTGAAATATATATTTAGTGTGACGTAGCGCTTTTGGGTAGAGGGCGTGATGCATTGGAGAGGTAAATAGACAAATAGCTCTCACGCCCATATTAACACCATCGACGGTTAACCAGTATCGTTTGGAAATTTTCCTTGCCACGCCTCGAGAATATTCTAGAAAAGTCTGTGGAACCTTCCAGCGGCAGTATAAGCTAGTCTGTTCACGAAGGACGTTTTAGCAAGTGAGTTGGTGAGTGCAGTATGAAGTTCGGTTCTACAAGTGAGTTTGTGGTGACAGTATGACGTACAGTGAGTGCTGCTACTGCTGGAGATTAGAGAGGCTTGTGTTCGATTTCCCAGGGAGTGGACAAGGGACTGCTTCATGCGTATTTCATCAAGTGGTTACCTCAAACAAAAGTGAAGTGAGAGAAAAATTGAACTAGACATTGTGAACTAAGTGAAGTGAAAATTGAGGGACATCACATTAATGGAATGACAATAGTAAATGAAGCGAGACCGAAAACACCGAGCAGAATGGCTCAGGTGGTAACGTCTGTGGACCGTATTCGGTAAGCCGGGATTCAATTCCCGTGGCCGGCCTTCTTGACTTAAGAGTTTTTTCGGGGTTTTCCCGGGTCACTAAGATGAATGCTGGGAAGGATCTTTACCGTACGTCCCCTATTTCTCTTTGTTTCATTTTGTTAATTTCATTCTCGATGTGTGGTCCTTCTAGGTAGTACGAATCGGCGGAATTGCCGGTAGGCTGCGCTGCGGTGGTGTTTGCGCCCTGGAAATTCGGTTTTCTGCTGATAGGAGGTGCTGTGCTCGGCCCTCCGCCCCTCTAGGGGAACTGATTGACCAGTCGAACCTGGTCGGGCCGGAAAATATATATCATTAATAAGTAAAAAAAGTAACAGTGGATTGTAAACCTGCAGTACTCCAGAATCCACTTCATAAACATATCAATTACTACTTTTATATGTTGCAACTTTATATCTTTAGGAGCAGCTCCCCCATCGTGTATACTTGAACTGCCCTGCAATTGCACTAGACCTAAACCCTTAAGAGAGTTAAAGGCTAAACTGAACTAATAAGACTTGAGATAAGCTTTTATTTTAATTATTATTATTAATTAATTCCTTTCATCTACATGTTGTTCATGTCCCACATTACCTTTCCCATATTGTTTTCTCCTGAGCATCAAAGCGTTCCCTGACAACCCTTCCATTATTCAGTGCGGAGGGGATTAAGTCGGGACCTTAATGGTCCACTTTGTGGCATTGAGTATTCTACGAATAGTGAGTATTATCCAGATCGGTGCGGGTATAGGACGACATATTATCAAATGGATGGACTATATATGACTGAATTTCTAGCAGCTTTGCTGTAAAGCTGGACCATTCGCTCAAACCACAAAGGAATGATTCTAGGTCAGCAATATTTTATAAAATGTTCTCCATGGACAATGATAACCCTCTAGGTAGCGGTGGTGGAAATTACAGAATTACAAAAGTGAGCATTAAAGTAAATGCCTTAAAATAAAAATGGCTACTGGGTAACTTGTTTTTTTCTTGTATCCTGTAATGTGCTTTAACAAACTATGGAAATCGCAAGTGTCTACACGTAGTAAGGAAAGATAACCAGGGTATCAAAATAAGGCTGCCCCTTGGCATTCCATAATGAAGCATTTTAGAAACAAAATAAGTTGTTACAATAGTACAAATATAAGCTAAACTTTACTTTAAAGATTATTTTTACGTTGCACTTCAAATAAATAAAGGAAGAAATAAAAACTATTTTGAAGTGCACCATCTATCAGAGGCACTCAGGGTTAAGCTACATACATTACAGTGAGCGGCCGTGCGCCTAAGAAAGGAAATCTTGTGTTGTCTACCCCACGGCGAGTGAACTCGTAACTCTCGAAAGGGCTCGAACAAAGATAGATTATTCCAGGCTGTTGGACAAACTGATCGCTAGCCGGACTTGTCTACGAAAAGGTAAATTTCGAGAAAAATCCGTACTGCGTCACTCTCGCCTATATGAGTGAATGCAGCGGCAAAAGGGAGAGAGGGAGAGGGAGAGAGTTTTTCGTAGTCGTTAAGTGTTGAAGGGGAAAGCTGTTAGCATTTGGTTTAAAGCATGTGTGTGTACACTACACAAAGACAGAGAGAGATAGAGAGACTGACAGAGTTTAAGTATCGTCAGAGAAAGCTTGGCCATTTAATCGTCGCGCCGGAGTTGTTTGTAGGGTTGGAACAGTTTTTAGTGAGTGAATCTTCGGAGAACAGCTTTGTGATTCAAGGTCACTAAAAATTGTAGATTGTGTTAACATTAAAACAGAACTGAAATAAGAGAGATAAAATGACAGAAAAAGTAACTTACTGTGATTTCTTGTTTTGTGAAAAACGCTGATTTATAACATATTATGCTGGAAAGTGGGAGCGTTCGAAAAGTTCCGACTGAAAAATACGTTTCAATCTTGGTATGAACATTCGTCTAGCAAGTCATTCCTTCAGGTTTGGAATATTAGAGATCTAGCTGGACTTCTCTTTTGTGAAAGTAAATCGAAAATACAAATACGCTATATCGGCTTTTTCTTCCATTGACTGAAGTTTTAAACAAAATTGTTTGCAACTAGAGTGATTCACTAATAATATGTATTCCTTTGCAAATATTTGTGTTTAAAAGATATTGATGACAGAAGCTACAAATATGTGGAATTTTTATCCTACAGTTTTTCCCCCGTTTTGGAGATACACATCACGAAACATGAAATTAACTACGATCAATTTTGTCTTCGCTACATACAAATAGGTTGCAAGTTTTTCTTAGTGTGATGATATTCTGCACAGACACGTGTAACCTGGGTGCGGGACGAAGATTATTATGCCATTCCTGGCAGCTTATCGTTAACTTAAGTCAGCTGTTGCAACTTCAAAATTTATTATATTTTCGAGGGGATTAGGAACCCAACGGAAGAAAGTTGAGATATTTAAGACATCACAAAAGAGGCCTTTCATCGGGCTTTCTCGTTTTCTTTCGAATGGTGAACATAGCAGATTAAGTGCACACAGTAGTATTGGGGTGTACTTGATATTCCTACAGTAAATGTGTTTATTCATAATTAAGATGTTGCAAATATTCAGGTGTGTAAATCGCCACCTTTAATAGGATACCGTCAAATAGTTCACTCAGAAACGCAGCAAAGCATTTATTCCATGAACTATGAAGGAGGAATACACCCAGATGAATCCATTCAACAGAATAGGTCCCACGTGGTTATGCTAATTTCAGTTAGCTAGCACCGGGGCAGCTCCACTGGAGGTTCCAAACTAGCAACAAGCTTCATTTAGGCGAAGACGTGTGTCATGTTAAAACTTTAGTTGTTCGCTGTCCCAAGGCGTCGACTGAGATGCGGCCAGGGGACTCATTTGTCAAGTTTCCTTAGCCAGGAGTAATGCAGCACGTCGATCACCTGCACCTCAAGTGGTCTCCAGACGATATCCGTATAAATCATCAGACACAGGCTCTCGTAAAGAGAAGAGCGGAGTTTGGTATAGAGATAGTACAGCTTGAAAACCTGGAGCACAGCACAACGAATAGGCCAATCACCATATTACGAAACTGAATCGAGGTACATATTGCAAGTAAATGAGGTTTAGCTCTTTTTGAATGGACACACATCTACGTAAAGAATTTCTGGTATGACATTTCGTACACGCATCTAAACATCGTCCGATGAACTGCTGAAGTAATACAAAGTAACGCGTATGTATTTGCGGTAAACTCAATCGATACTATTTCAACGCAGAAAATAAGTATTTTTGTGTGTAAAGGAAACTTGTTGAAGTTGCTACTTCATCAAACTTATTAAACATTTCTGAACCTTGTTTCAATCGCTGCAAAGAAACAACATACGGAAGTGAAAGTGAAAAACGTTATTTCAGATAAGAAGATTTAAAAAAAGGTGAAATCCTAGAGTTTGGTGCAAAAAACTATGCTCCGGGTATATGCGACACTTTGAAGTAATCGATGGCCCATTCGTCAGTTTGAAGCGTCAATACACTGCACGTTGCTGCAACTGTTGTATGCAACTTATAAAGTCGCATGTTGATAATACAATGTCGGTTGGTTTTGGGCGCCAGTGAGTGCCTTTACATTGTCTCGTATTCCTCAGCTGGTCGCTTCTTCTGCCTGTAGCTCGAGCACTGAAATTTCTATCCCAAAGTACGCTGGACGTGACTTTTAGAAAGAATGACACAGATTTTTGCTGTAAAATTGTTAACGAATGTTTCCAGGAATTAAAAATGAGATGATGCCGAATGATAAAAAGATAGGCGAAGCATTGATAGTACTTCCAAATTTGACACTAACTAAAATGAATTTTAATAAAATAGAAGCAGGATGCAGTGCGGAATATTCAATTACAGCTAATTAAATGTTTTTACATCCTAAACATCACGCTGTCATTAAACTGAGTCATAATAAGTAAAAAGCTTTCAGCTGGTAGATAATAATTAATAAGTTAAATAACTAGAGGGTTTCACCAGGTTTTTGGGGGAAAATTAAGGACCAATATTATTGTGCCGTGAATAAGGAATGTTGATCTAGACAAGAAAGACGTCAACTTATGATATCATTCTTAAAACAAAAAGAACCTAAATGAGACAAAAATGAGCAGCCTATTTTTCGGACAACGTGATAGTATTTCAGTTTTCTTTTTGCTAAATGTACAGACCACTACAAAATTGATAAATGATTATAAAGTACTTTGGCATTTTCAGAAATTATCTTATTGTTTATTTTCTTGTAGGTGTAAGGTGAATATGGGAATACAGTAGGCTCTGAGTGAGTCAATCTTTTAAAGCTTTGAGATTCCGTTCTTTGCACGGCTAACTTATAAAAAAGTGAACCACGGTCTTCCATTTCACGAAAGTTTGTTCTCCAAAACTCACACAAACAACACGGAATATCTCCGAAGTTTACTCTACAGAAAATTGATTAGGACATAAATTGTATCTTTTAGTAACGTCTGCATTTTGTAAACTAAGATTTGGTCTATCTCTTACGGTTTACCAGTTATTGAAAGGTCATCTAGAATAAACAGGACTACATAGGCTATAGCCAGAAAATTCAAAATATACATTTCATTTGTCATAAAATGTCTCAAAGATATGTCATTTGAATGAAAATCATTCGAACCATTTTTGAGAAAATCGACATTTTCAAAAATTTTGCATGTAAGGGATAGTTGATGTGGAGGAATTTTCTTCTAAATTTTCGTGTCGCATTTTAAAACATTCAACTTAAATACCAACTTTGGTTTTTAACTGACTTTTCGTTTTTGAGTTATGCTGCCCACAGGCTGACAGATATTCACACCTACCCCCCCCCCCACACACACACACACTCACACGGACCTTTTTCTAAAAATGCTTCATTTGCATTCAGGGGGCCTCAAAACATGTATTTCCGCTGAAATCGCGACATCGAATTTAAGTATGGAATATAATTACTATAGGAAGTAGAGAAATTCAAAAAGAAGAAGTCGGTTAAAAACTAAACTAGTATTTAGATTACAGACCTGACACGAAAGTCCCCAACCAAAAAGTCATTAATTAATGGAGCATTCTTCCAAAAGTTTTGTTTTATTAAAAATGTGTAAAGATTTTTATTAAAATATGTTTACGATATTTTCATTACAAATAAAAGTACATCTTAAATTTTCTGACAATAGCTAATTAAGTCCTCGTCATTATGAATGAAATTTGCATAAAATTCGTAAGTTGTAAGAGATAGGCCAACTCTGCTACAGAAAAAATATATCAAACTACTTCCGAGACATCCTTTGTTATTGGTTTGACTTTTGAAACACGTATATCTTGTTCAAATGGGAAGAAATTATTAGTTTTTTTGGTGGAATTTAAAAGTCATGATATAGCGATCGACTCATAAAATGTTTGAAACGCTCTAATCGTATTGTGGCTTCAAGTAAATACGCAATACAATAATTTCTAGAACGCTTACCTTTATTAAAATGAAGTAAATAGACGAATAAACGTTTATAAGAATAATTTGTACAAGAGCGAGTGCAATACGTCGGGTTTTTGATAGTGTGTAACCGCTCTTTTTTTTGCTGAATTCTCGGGAGAAGTTAACGCATCACTCTAATTTGTTTCTGAACGGCTGTCAGTATTAATCGCAGTTGAGTAATTGAAGTTAAGGGGGACAGTTGGTAATTTCTTTCCTCTTCCATTATTTGGACCACGTTACTGCTTCAGCATTTGGCAGCTTTGTGGATTTGCGGATGACAATGGACAGTTTCCACGCTATCAAAAGACGCAAACCCTGCGTAATTACAAAACCGTCCACGGGGAAAGTGGTTGCGGTTGCACCCGGGATTGCAATAGTTGGGTGCTCATTGAGTGAACACAGGAGAGACAGTCCTCGGACCGTGACGTCGGTAAACCGGGGAAAAAATACTGCGGCACAACTGTCGTTAGCACTGTTACCTAAGCAGCCACAAACTTTCTAGACAGTCAACTAATCAGTCAACTGTCGTCTTTGTGGTTAACAATCAGAATAATGCAATTACCACTATGTTAATTTCGTGTTAATTGTGTACCCACATTTTGTAGGTGAATAGCGACTTCCTATTTGGGAACTTTGTAAGTATTGGAAACTTCAGACAAATAACAAGGAAAAAATTCCAAAATACTCACCACTACAACAACGACAAGTCACCACCATAATCAAAGTAATAACAACAATAATAAATAAAATAGAAATGTGTTTGACATAAATGTGTATTTTAACAAGATCTACACCGTTTTGTTTCGTAAGATTTTGTCTATCACTTACGATTTATCTGTTATGCAAAAGTGATCCAGAGTGAAGACTTCTGAGGGCATTCCCAGAAAATTAAATTGTACGTGTAATTTAGCAAGAGGATACCTCAAAAAACAAGGTATTTTAATAAAAAAAATAATTAGAGCCCAGTTTGACAAAATGAAAATTATCGAAAAATATTCCACGTAAAGGGTAGTCTGGCTTGGGGATATTTTTTTTTGAAAATCTTCGTGTCGTAACCTTGGAAGATGCTGAACTGGTATCAACTAACTTTCGTTTTTGAGGTATGCTGTTCACAGACTGACACAAAGGCATACACAGACCTTTTTCTAAAACTGCTGTTTCTTTTAGATTCAAGGAGTTCTAAAACACCTTTTTTGGGTGAAATGTTAATGTCGAATCTTTAGGTGGATTTCCATACTTACTCCAAGTACGTAGTAAAAAAATTAAAACTGACTGGACATACATAAATAGGGTACCTCCCAAATGACTGTTTTGTGGTTTATTTTGCAGACTACTGAGCTCGCTGCCACGGCAAGTGCTGTGAAGGAGCTTCGCCCCTTCCATCCTTTGTTGAGTGGCCAGTACATCTCCATATAAAAGAATTGGTTCTGCTGATATGAAATAAGCAATTCCAAAGCTACATTTATTTAAACCTCGAAATGATTCAAAAAGGTAAATAATAATCACGAAAAGCAGAAGGAAGAATCAACTAAATCAGATGAAAAGTCAATGTTTGGTGTATCTAATCAGGAAATGCGAAATCACATAATCATCTGTGCGATAGTAATTCATGTTCTGATCCCTTCTGAGCTAGTTGCTTAGTTTCGAGTAGTGGCATGAATATACATAGTTCTATATCACCCTATTGGGCATTAAGCTTTACATTAAGGTAATAATTTCACTTCTTTCTTTTTTTCTCTCCCAGTCTAGTATTGGAACGGATGTTGATATGCAGAATAATAAGCAGACGCTTTAAAGAGGAGAGCACGGCTAGCGCAATCCACTATTTGTCTTCTGTGCTCATTCATGTGCCTCCAGCAAAATATCGAAGCACACATAGCTTTCAAGTTGCTAATATAAGTCAAACTGCAAGTCAAAATGAAGTGAATTTATATACTATTTAATTTAGTTCGATTATGTTCAATACCCTGAATTTTAAAGAATAATAAACAAAATCTAATGGTTTGCAGCCACATGACCTTCTCTACTTTTGTACTAACTATCCCTACAAATTCTTATTCCTCTATCTTCTTCATGTTAGTCAAGAGAATCATTTACATTTCATTCTTTATCTGCATGTACGTGCAAGGGGAATATGGGAATTCAGTAAGCTTTGAGCGATAATCAAGTCGTTTAAAGCTTTGAAATTCCGTTCTCTTTGAAGAGCCAAGAGAAAAAAATGTGGATTGTGACCTTCCATTTGAGAAAAGTGTAAGTATTGCAAAATTCTCACAAATAACAAGGAATATCTCACACATGGTTCATTCTACAAGAATGTGCATTTGGCCATAAATTGTTTGTTTTAGGGAGCTGTACATTTTTGTACAGTGCAAGTATCCCTTTGTGCAAAAGCCATAAAGAGTCAACCGGTCTACTGGGCTATAGTCAGAACATTCAAAATATAGGTACATTTCATTTGCCGCAAAAATATCTTAAACCTATGTCTTTTTAATCAAAATCGTTAGACATTTTTGATAAAATCAGTATTTTCCGCACATAAGGTTGTTTAGGGTGGACGAATTTTCTCAAATCTTTGTGTTGCATCCTTAAAAGATATTAAACTTAAACACCAACTTTGAGTTTTAACCCACTTTTCGTTTTGAGTCATGATGTAAACACACACACACACACACACACACACACACACACACACACACACACACACTCACACACGGACCTCTTTGTGGAACTGCCTTTTTGATTCAGCGGCCTCAGAGCATATATTTCCAGTGAAATCTCGACATTGAATTTTGGATCTACTGCTTACTTAATGAAAATAAAAGATGATACCATTTTACTTTGAGATGAGAATTTATAACTTCTTATCGAAGGTTATAAGTATATGGTACTCATTGCATTCAAAGCATTTTTCTTAAAATGTTCTTTAATTCAACATCCATACTGATGCTAACCCAAAAAGTCCTTAATGTCATCTGGTTGTAATCTCTCTATTTTTAGCAACCCCTGAAGTTCCAGACAAATAGCCAGCTGAATGCACGAAGTGGATATTTCTTTTGGATATTTCGCACTTGTTCACGAATAGCTATAGGAATATTTACTACTGGTACTTCAGCATGTCCACAAAATCGAGTGCCTATGTTGAATCTTAGCTTGCTTTATTGAAGTTCTAAGAGAATATACTCAAACTGTGGTTTCTGAAACATGAGTAATCAATGCAAAAAAAGACGAAAAGGAAAGAAAAAAGAGGGTAAAATATCACATAAGTTGTAAGCTACAGACGCGCCTCGATTTGTTCTCATCGCACATTCTGCCCTAGAGAGGCCCGATGGATTGATAAACTCCTTGGGTCTGTTCGTTAACTTACTCTGGGAGTGGCTTCCACAAAGAATAGCATCTACCCCAGATCGGAAACCGCTTCACTTTCTGGTATTGACAGGTTTTTCCTCGACACGGACTCTGGAAATGGCAAAGCAAGGCCATGGTCCGATGAAATAAATGACGACCAAATAAAATCTTAGCCGCCTAAGCGACGGTCGTCTACACGTTTAAAGAACAACTTGAGCATAGCATAATTAAAATAGAGGTATATCAGGAGGCTTTTTAACCCTCGCATTACCATCCGATGCCCACCTTCTGTAATGTTTTTAAATTTTTTGATTAAAGGCATGCAGTTGTCAATGACTGCTTCTATTATTGAATTGCGAAGTTTTTTTCAGTTTTCATTAATGGTCTTTTTCAGAAACAATGAAATGTCAAGGTGATCATAAAGAACCCCACCAACGGTATGTGACTCATGTAAAAAGGTAAAAAAGGAAACAGTTAAATAACGTTAATTATTACTTTTATAAACATAATAAAATGTGATACCCCATTTTTAAATAAAGTTGTCCTATAAATTGTTCAGGATTTTCGTTAGCGGTGGTGGTTATAAAGTAAGATCCTCCCCTTTGTGAGTATAAGTTCTGTAATAAGGGTTGGCATAATATCTAATGTGATTCAAGTACAAAATAATGTCAACTTTCATAAACATGACAAGATATCAAACTCAATTTTAAGATGAATCTGTTTTAAACATTTCTCAGATATTTTGTTACCAGTAGTAGTTACAAAGTCCCGCCCCCACCCCGATGGTATTGTAGGTTTCGTCATAAGGATTGGTATTGCTAGAGTTAACGAAGATTAATATACATGTACACTATTTGATGTTCTCAAAATGCATATATCAAACATTTTCTTTGTGTCTTGTAAACCCTATATGTCTTCAATAAGAATGTATGTCAAATATTTAAAATTTTTAAAACCTCTGTATTTTCTAGAGACACTGAATCCTCTGGTGTATCGTATCTTTTTTTTTTTTTAATCCGAAGTGTTGAACACATACCATTGCGGATGCAATGTTGCGGACATTATTATATGGATAAAGTGATGAAGCGACATTTCTTTTTTGTAATGGATTGTCGCATTGTAAGGCAGCGTCTATAGCCAGTTATCGGGAGGTCGGCGCCGGATAGTTGGAACCGTAAACAGATAAGCCGCTCGCTTGACCATAAAGCGCTGTCGCCAGATAACCAGAAATATGTGTTTATCAGTCTCGAACGTTCGGGAGCTGCATGGAATCTGGAGTATTTCATAGCTTAGATATTATCAATTGTTAAAACCTTAAATACTAACCATACTCATCACACATGAATTTTTAAACGTGACAGAACGAACGTGATTTAAATCAATTTTCCAGAAGGTGCTTTAGCTTCCATGGTTTTATATTGGTGTTTTAATGCGTTATAAAACTCAAATGTAGATTTTGTATTAGCTACCTATATGTTTCGATAACATCATTTGCGTCATTTCCGGAAAGCAGAGATCAAAGGCTCGTGGTGCAGCCTGGAGCAAAGCATTTACATCATCATAATTTGCTTTACAGTTGGTCTTGGCGTATGATAATCTGTTATGGGACCGTTATATAATCGCTAAGGGACTAAAGCCGTCTCACATATTATTGTGAAAATATGGAATCTAGCTAGTACGTGCATTTCCAGCCAGGTCGATTCATAATTGTGTATAAACAGGCTGGGAATTTGATGATCTAAAAAAATCTACGAAAAGTGACCTATAATAGTCCTGAAACAATGGTGATATCTCTTTTTATTTCAATTTAAATAAATTAGGTTACAATTAAGTATTAATGTGACGTTGTCAAACCTCTCTTAGAAGTTAAGCTTTGCATGCCATTTTTATATTTGTGTATAAATTCACTCGGATTTAGGTAGAAATGCATTACAACATTGTTCATACAATGTTTGCGCGACAGAGAAAGAAACCATTTATACTCGTTCGTCAAGAAACTAGATGGCTCTAAGTATTGACACAAATAATTTTTTTCTCGGTAAAACGGCACTTTATTGATAATAATTTGAAATGTGTGTTACATTGATCATGTAGAAGAATACCTGGTTAATGTATGGCCGAAGTAATAGTTTCCACCGTGTGTGTGTGTGCGTGTGCGTGTGCACGTGCGCGTGCGGGTGTGCGTGTGCGTGTGCGTGTGTGTGTGTTCCTCTTATGTTTGTGTGTAGAAAGGAACCATCTACATAGCCAAAGACACACTTAAATTATAAGTAATAAAACCTCCAATAAATGGCATCTGGTATACGTATTATCTGTATTCGCCCACTTATGTACACACCAAGTTTTATTTCTCCACATTTGTTTTTCCTTGACTGGCCAAAACTACACAGTGAGGCTATTAGGTGCAGAATTGGGCCAGTAGATGACAGCTGGGAATAAAGGGCAACAAATGCAGTCATGCAAATGAGGTGTCGGAAGCTTGCAATTCAAACCACGAATAGTGAACTCACTCTTCCGTAGCTTTCCGAAACTAAACAGTCCCTTCCAAACCGGATTCGAATTGCATTGATCAGCCTTGGCTTCTTTCTGTTGCCTCTCATTTTACTTCCTCTTGCAATTCACAGTCTTACAAATTTGGGAGTTCAGCATTTTTCATTCTGCTTATAAATATCTACATAACAGATATGTTTAAAGTATATTACCCTAAATTAAAATTCACACATTACTAAAACCTTATTTACTAATAGCAATTCACTTTTCAAGTAAAGCCTGTGCACCTTTATAGTCGGTGCTTGAACCAACTTATCATATTAGCCCTTTTTTCCCTCTATTTATTTTACGCTTTAACTACACAGTCATATCGCTACGAATCTATTAGGACAGGTGTGGGGAAAATCGGCTCCAAAGGGCCACTCCACTGAAACGCGTTCTTGCCTCACTCCACCGGCCGTCCCAGCTCGTCACTGCTGTTCAGCTTCCGATACGCCTCATTTAATGGTGAGTGTGGCTTCGTCGGGACGTCTGCTTCTTGAAAAGTGGCAGAGAGAATGTTTTCAAGTTACAAGAACAGGAAAGTTTGGCGTTTAACCCTTCTGTTCTTAAAAGTAGTGCACACTCTTAGTCCTTCGGGTCATAATGACCCAGTGGAAAAGAATTCTAAGAATTAGTGTTAAATATTTTATATACGTTATTAAGTTGCGCTTAGTTCTTGTTTAACGCAGATAAATTAGTATGATGCAGTGCAACTTTGGTATAGATTCAAACACAGTCAGAGAAACCTTCATGAAGGTTATATATATAACGTCTTCTTTAGAATGTAAGATACAACTCTGGTGTCCTTTGTGAAATAGAATTTTGAACTTTAGTGCTCTTCTTTGCTTGTAGGTGGTTGTAATAATTATTGTATGCAAAATATGTTTAATATAAACAAAATATTAACAGCCTAGAAGTCATTACGCAGGTGGAATAAAGCTACCACTGCGTGTGTTATCAAAATAACCCTCGTCACTCGGCAAAAGAATGTAGGGTGACCAAGGCAAGTTCAATCGCTACCTCTCCTTTCGTGCCATGTCATTTCTTAGGAGGTACCTCAAAGATCGGCGAGCGGCGGACAGTTATCTTTCAAGATCTTATCCCTGTCCATACTACCTTGCTTCATCAGGAATCCACAGAGGGATCAGTGCAGGGCAACTGCACCTCCGCCTCTGTGACGGCAGATGGCATTTGAGTGTAATCCAGTCTATTTGCTTTCATTATTTGTGGACAGATGGCACAGCATTCGCTATTGTCATTTATTGTTCATTATACTGTAGTTTTAGACCTAAGGTGGAACATTCGGTGTGATATTAAATATCCAATTCGGCATTTACCTTGGCGACTGAGAGAAATATCACGAAAAGATCCCAGTCAGATTGATCCTCACACGAGATTTGAACACAGGACCTCTCAAATGAGGTCACAGACCTTAACTCATCCCGCTCGGTATTAGCACTTTTAGAAACTATGTTGTCCTTTTCTTGCAATGATTGATCACAGGAATACCAGCAATTTCTAACTTTATACATTTACACCGGTTCAGAAAAATACAGTCCCTTTTAACCATTTGTGAATAAACAGCGTTAATCCATATAACTGAGTTTGCCTAAGCGATAATGAAGTCAGTAATAAAGTGCAGATGCCTTCTTTGTGTTTAATCGAGTTTAAACAAAGCAACCTCTCGCTTGACTCGTCACCCTGTGACATTAAGGGTGCTGGACAATTCTCGAGAGGAAAAATATCAGTTTTTAGCATTTTCGTGCAGTAAAGGAGCCTGTAGTATAATGAGCCTCGAAATGTGGTTTTGCTGTTTTGTTGGTTTAAATACCCAAAGGCGAGATTTAAATGGACGCGTGAGGAAATAGCATTTGAAAATTTGAAACCTGAGGGGTTAGGTTGAGCAATAAGGATAAAGAATAAATCATTAGAAGAGGTTAAGTTAGGTTAGCGAGGTGATGTGAGGCCTGGTTTCATTATGTTAGGGTAATATATTCAATTAAGTTAGAAAGCTCTTGTGTTAGATGGCATACATCGTTATATTGAACAACATACTCAGGTACCACGAGGGCGCGTCAACACATACACACGCTGCTATAGGCCTTAAAAGTTATCCCTACTTCAAACACTGCTTCAAACAGCTACAACATCCTGCTTCCCCTACCACCTTACCTTGTAATCCTTAGACCACGCATGGCGGCCATTTTGTCAATAAAAAATTGCACTAGCTTCCCCTCAACTGCCCTACTCATGTAGATGCTGAAAGAAATTAATCAACATTAATAATAATTAGTAATAATTAACAATAATCATAGTAAGAATTTTAAATAAGTAATAATGAATAGAGAAAACGAACACAAAAAGAGAGTGGCCTCGCGAGTTTGAAAAGCGAAATAATTTCGACGATTTTCATGGGTCAGAACGAACCGTCACTCTCAACTAGTCTGTCGAAGGGAACAGACAAAATTTGTTGGATTGCCGAACTACGTGAAAACCAATGGACACAGAGTTATCATCGTAAAGCTGGTTTATGTGCATAATTGTGTGAATAGTGTTACTTTGCTGGTGAATTATATAATACACTACATTGGTCGGCATAAATAGGGGCAGAGGGAAAGAGAAAGAGAGAGAGAGAAAGAAATGTCATAACTTTTATTGGCATTCAATAGAACTTCGAGACATTATTAAGCAGCGCGAAGTATTGTTACTTTACAGCTAACAACGTTTAACCGACAGCATGCTTTATAATCCCGTTTCAAAGTTCGCATCAACGTGAAGCAAGTAAAATAATTGCTTCAAAGGTTACTGCTGATAAAGCAAGGATTTGGATATGTGGGATTTAATCATTTAATAGTTACTTAATTTTTACAAGTTTGTACACACTTCATCTTTTGTGAGCAAAAATGTATTACATGTCTGAAAACACTCAGGAAGCGATACAAAATCCACCGACGATGTTCTTCACACTGTTTGTACAATAAGCCTAGCTTCAGTGCCGAACCCCCTCCGTATCCCTCCTATTCCTAAGGTAAATTTGGTGTAGTTAACGTGACTTAAAACTATGTGAAGTATACAGATATTTACCGATTACATTTAAATTGGAGGTGGAAGTGGGATATGGAAGACCCTTTGTGCCGACATTCCAAGTCCTTGAATGAGAACCTCAGTAAGATTATTACCTTAGTATCTTTAGCAAAGCAAACGAACACATTGCATCGGCATCTGCATGAGCGTTTCAGCGGAAAACTTAATTGCATCACATTATGTTCAGTGAAAACAAAACAAAGGTCAGAAGCACAGTGTTCACGTGGTAATAGTGGTGTGGTTTAAGAGCTCTAAACTACAACAGTCATTAATGCCCATAGTAATTAGTGTGCCTCTTGATTACCTGGTGCTGCACTTAATTGTCTAGGCAGGTAGAGGTACAATTGCAAATGTTGTGATTGACTTCGCATCGATCGAGTGGCATTTGCTCCCTTGCATTCTCAATTGTTACACTGATTGTAGTTGTTTTCCTGCAGAGAACTTAATGCTCTTTTATAGCGACTGCTACTTGTACTTTGGCGCTTCTGCAAAAAGGCTTACGACAGCAATAAGTAGTCTAATTGGCTTGCCACGATTATATTACTTAATATTTCTCATAAGCGCCAGTTGGTTAATTTTGACTTCTCTGCATAATTTGCGGCATAAGCACAAGTTAGAGATTTTTATTAAAATCTTCGCATTCACAATCAAAAAACACTTCAAATCATTACATATATGTTAAAAGAGATGGAAACAATGAATAACTGCAGCTCGTGTCATTAAAATATTAAAGTACTGATATGTTTTCCGATAAAATGACGTAAGGTATTATGGCAAGCGCATGGCAGATTTGAGTTAGCTTGCCTGGTGCAGCGCGCTATCCTGTCATAGTGTGGCAAGATTGGACATGAAGTGACTCCTGCATTTGGCGGGGTTTAGAACTTTGTTGACTACTCTGGGACTCTCTAAAGCCAGAACGTAGGCCGCAATAATAGAAGATAGACTTGCAGACGCATGGAACGCTTTTAAGTGCTATGTACAGTCTGTCCAGATCGTGGTGACACTCCACATGCGCAAGAGAGGAGAAATGCGAAGAGACTGGACTGGTGTGGAGCAAGCGAGTGATGTCAGAACTCAGCCAGTCAACATACACAAGCGGTGCATGTTTGCGTATTAAAAACAATTATCGTGTAGTTACCACAGTGAGAGCGAGTGATGCACTGATCCCCATCTCTCCTGTTATGCAAGTGGGCAAGTCTCTTCTATTGCGCATCTATGCTACAGGAGTGGGGGAGTGTCACGAAGATCTGGAAAAAGTGTAAATGGATGCTCTCCATTTCTACCCCCATACCAAGCGAGATATATCCACGGTAATGTGTGAAGTCGTGGTTTAGATCCTCGCGTCCGATCTTCATGACATGGGTTTTCTCGGAGATTTTCCCGGGTCATTCTGGGAATGATAATTACATCCCCGAATTTCCCGTGCGTAAATTTCACTTCACCTTCTTTCAATCCAGTCTTTTGAGGTCGGGAGCGTTGGCGATGGACGAATTAGCGCTGCCATGTGGGGAACTTGCGCACGTAACTGCTGTTCACGACAAATGAGTGGCTTTGTAGATTTTTACAATCTAAACGTTCCTTGGAGCTAACTGCATCTTGAATTTCTTGAAAATAGTTTCACTTTCTTTTAAATGCAGTGAAGTAGTAAGTGAACTTTTACATCTTCTGCCTTCCTTAGTATTTACTCGTAAATTGGTTTAAATTTTTGAATTATTCCTTTTTCTGTATTTTTTCAATAAGATACATCACTGTCAGTACTGCTTCTAGTTATCACGAATTCTATCTTCCTCTGTTAGCAAGCAACACGGGTAGTACTACGGCCCTTCAGGTTTTCTTGTCTTGTGGTGGTGTAGTGAATAATTTCGTTTGCGTGGAGTAGGGAAGAAGTTTGATACACCAGTCTGGCCACATCCTTGCTATTACTCAGTGGCTTTAAACCCTTGAGGTGGGGAAATCTCTTAATGCATCCTTAATAAAGCTATCCGCGTAGACACGTATCTCGCAGAGCTGCAGGAAAATTCATTAAATTAAGATTTCACATCGCAGATGATGTAGAGAAATGTCTGTAAACGTAAAGCTTGAGATAGTGAAGCCTCTAAAATTCAATATAACAAAAAAGGTAGTAACTAAAACAAAATTTTTTATCTGAAGAAAATAAATATAATATATTGAAATTTAAGCTTGCTAAGTGGATAATAGAATATAAATGCAGTTAGTAAGTTAGTTAATTACAAGTATCTGAGTTGTTTTAAAATCTGAATACCAGACTTTACAACTAGTAAAAACTCCTGAATCCTGCTGTGATACTTAGGCTTTACATTTTAGAGCAGTCATGTCAACAGACGCTACTTGAGGCAAGAGCGCTCCGAATGCAACGGTAGCACGCTCTTCGACCTTCGAGCGCGCCAAGTGACTATATGACGAACTTCCTCGACTCCGCATGTAACACTGAACTCAGGTATACGTAGACATGGCTTTGTCCAAAACTAATACGTCTTCTGTTTCCAATATTAAATACTTTGATACAGTTTGGGAAGAACAGATTTCATTTGACACTAGTTATGTCGATATACAAAAATTAGAAACTGTTTTGTAATTTTTACAGTAACTTTCAGCAAAACATAATGAGATTGAAAATGCAACAATTCAAATGAAGGTAATCCAGTTGAGATGTGACGTCGACTTACTGAAAAATGCATTACTCTCAGTGCTGTAGAATTCCACATAGGCCTTCTTGATTCTTATTGATACCGCTGCGAAAATAATAGCTATGTTCGGCAGCACTTACATAAGCGAATACGTATTTTCCATAATGAACTTGCTAAAAAATCAGCATAGGTTTCGGATCAGTGACAATCCGCGTAATAGTTTATGTATATGCCTTGCTAATAACCTTCATCCCAATTTTAAAGAATTAGCATACTCACATGGAAAAAAGAAAATGAAGAAATAAAGTTTTCAATGACAACACTGCAACCATATAGTATGGCAGTGCAACAGTCCTCCGTTGTTTCCCTGTGCTCCCAGTGAATTTAAGCCAACTTCGTAGCACCTGTTGACATGATTGTTTTAGAGTAACCAAAATTTTCTCTTCTTCCTTCGGGTTTATATTTATACTTGCCGTGTTAGTGTAATAGAGTGAGTGACTGTGGGATTTTATGGACCCGTCGACAACGAGGTCATTTGGGCCCGAATGTGGTAGTAGCTACTTACATAGCAGGAAGACGCTCCAAACAGTGCAGTCTGCGGGACAAAAGCAGAGAAATTAAAGCTCGCTTAACTTAGGCGCACTGCGACGCCAGGAGGTTATTCATTAATGAAAATCTCTCAAGTGATATTCTATTACATAAATATGAGTTTTTGGACGGTAATTGTATTAATGGAAATATAGATACCTTCTACTTTTTCTTATAACTACACAGCTTTTATAGAGGACTTACACACCCTAGGACTTACAAGCCAGTGCCTAGGGTCAGATGCCTGCGGGGAGCACAGGAACCCATGGACCGTCAGAGTAAAGACCTGAAAGCGTCAGCCAAGCACCATGTAAGAGAGTGAATAACAGGATGATATGAAGTGCAGGCAAAATGGATGAATGGAAAGGTGATAATGGAGCAGTTGCTGGAAAGAGTGGCGAGGGAACCCGGAGAAAACTCGCCCAGACGCCGCTTCGTCCACCAGGAATACCATATGCGGATCCCTGGGATCGAACTTGGGCCGTCTAGGTAACAGGTGAACAGCGCAACCGCTTCGCTACTACTGCAACTACTATTTGTTTTTGTTATTACCATTACTGTTATGATTTTAAGGGGAAATTCGTATTGGTAATAGACTCTACACTTGGAGAACCAATAACTAAAGTGACATTTCAGCTTACAAAGCGGTTGAATTCTGCCTGTGGTGAGCATTGGGTTGGGTGATCTACTTATTCAGAGACGCTACATCCTGGGGAATAAGTATTGCTACTTAACTGCAGCATGTAACTTTCTGGCAAAAACGTGCTGAATCGTGGTAACTATGTCACTTGCTCTCCATTAATGTGATTGGCTCTTCACTCCTTTGTTTTGGAAAGGTCACGATACGAAAACAACGAACTGGTTGATATGTTGTTAGTGTTTGGAGAATGTGAACGAGACTTTACAGCCATAGGTCTCCAGTTACACAATGTCTAATGCTTTTCCATCAATTGGAACGACTGGTGAATAACAGTGGGCTATAACCAACACGAGGCTACAGAAAATCACCTCCTCCACGAATATAGTTCATTAAGCGGCACGAATAAAGTTGAAGTTGGAAGGACACGTCTACCAGCTACAAAGAGAACAAATGGACGCAGGTAACGAAAACTTGGAGCCTCTACATCAGTAAGAGAAGTCGAGGAAAGCCAAGAATAAGATGGGCTAATTGCAGACACCGGCTAGGAATACACTGGAGCAGGGCTGCACGATGCAGAAGAGAGTGGAAGGAGCTGGAAAGACAGCCCGATAGGACCAATACCGACAACTAAAGACATAATATCAATGACAGAAGTGTTGGACATTATAATCTAAATATCCAATGTTAACTATGTGAAATGCACAAAATCCGCCCACGTGAACTTGCTCACCGCGTGAGGAAAATGGAAACACGGGCTTTCCTCTTATAGAAGGCCTTAGCCCTTCAAGGGACACAAAGGCTATTTCATTTCACATGCATCAAATCGAACACTACGTGTGTAACAGGAGGACCCTGTGTTTGTAAACGTCGTAAGAGAAGCTGTTGTTACAGAAATATTGCGCATGAGACCAGATTTTGGACATCATATTTGAGTTACTAGTACAGCCAATATTAGCGATCAGAAAGAGGCTAAGTAGCTTACTACTCAGTATTTGGCCGAACTACCCAGAACAATAAACGGGGTAGGTAAACCGAAAGAGCCGCATTCGATTTATGTCCCTAAAATTGTACTTCGAATTGAGGCAGATCACTCTCATTCATATGGCCTACTCCACATTATGGTTTATCGTAAATATAAAAATGTTCATGATTATGATGATTATTTGTTTATACCTCTCCTGCAGATTGTGCCTACAAAGACCTATTCTTGTTAATCAAGTTAAAAATCCACATAAATTAAGTGATTGACATTTTCTTATAGGTAACGCTGGAATACAAGAGACTAAAATAATATATTTGTTTTAATACTCTATGCCCTTCAATGACATCACGAGGAAAGTATATAAAAAGTTTAAAATAACAAATAGCAACTAGTATACCGCAAATGATTAGCAACTGTGTTTTAATGAGATATACAATTTGTGGTTCAGCAAACCAGTGTTCATCCCTCAAGACTTTCTAGTTATATCAAATTCTACAAAACTTATTAAAATAGAAAGCAATTCAAACTATATTCCCTGCACCTTCAATATGTCCATTTTATTTACATATGCAAGGTGTCAAATAATGTACCATTTAAGAGGAACCAGGGTCTTTAAGAAAAAAATGTTTCGTGTAAACATTTGCTTTCAAAAGTCCATGTACCACCCTTGTAAGATGTCAAATATGAATAAAAATTGTGGTATTTATCAGACATTTCATATTTTACTTAAGCCGCACACACACACGTGCACGCTCTCTCTCTCTCTCTCTCTCTCTCTCTCCCACACACACACACACACACACACGTACACGCTCTCTCTCTCTTACACACACACACACACACACACACACACATACACTCACACTCACACTCACACAAATAGGCTCGAAGAGACTTCTTGAAATACCTGCTTTTCATTCGTGTAGCTCAAAACGTGTTTTGCGATAAAATATAGATTATTTTCATACAGTATTTTCCTGCTTACCATACGTAATTAGTAGTAGAAGTAAAACTTGAATTTTTTCCAGGGATTACAAAGGATATATCTTCTAATGTTTCCCATCTTTAAGATATATACTTTCTTCTTACTACATATTGCTAATTTTCAAGCTAACCTTCCTCTGTTTATTTTCCATGCGTATCTCTCTGCCTTTCATTTCCACTGCACACAGACTTAGGTATGCAGTGGAATGTTTCCCTAAATGACACTATAAAAGTTGTGTTTCTCCCGCCGAGGGGACCAAACGACTCTCTTCTAAGTTTTGAATATACTTTCTACAAAGCTTGGAGGATGTTCAGAGTTATTATCTTGCTGTAATACCATTCCATTTACATGAAACACCAGAAGACGCTGTGTAATATTATTTCTTGTTTCCTTCCATCTCCAGTCCTCTTACCTATTAAACTACAGACTGTAACGTGTAACTCCTAAGTGAATCACCTTCTGCTTATTAGGGACAAATTTGTCTGACCTTTTCAACAAAGTAGGATTTTTATCATAGCAACAGGCCCTTTTCAGTCATATTATGTCTCAATTTGGGTGCTCTCTAAGGTTTACAACGTTTTGTGCTTTACTATCTCTTACACCAAACTTTAAATATTGCCTTTACCAAGCGAATTGGCTCAGCCGGTAACGTCTGTGGTCTGCATCCGGGAGGTCGTGGGTTTGATTCCCGCGGCCCACCTTCCTCACCTCGGCTGAAGGGAGGAACTGTGATAGGCCGACAGCCACCCATCGGGACTGATTGCTCAGACGGAAGTGGCTGCTGGTGGGCTCTCTGTGGCAACATGGAACTTGCCTGAATCGTAGTTGTAGTTCCTCCTGTGAAGAGTTCTGGCCGCCTGCAGGGTACTCTCATACCATCCTTCCTCCAAGGGTCTGACGCACAATAAGCCATTGGCTGACGCCGGAATCACCAGCGTGACGGAATAAGTTTAACGCTCGCTTTTACTACACTTGGCGGTGACGATGGTGATACATGAAATTAAATTATATTTAGGAAAGGGAATCTGGGAAGGAGACGTACCAGGCCTAAGTCAGGTTACCTCCCCGGCACTTCCATTTTCTCAAATGAAAATAAGTTTAGCCAGGGAAGACGGTTCTGGCAGGACAAGAGCCGCAGACCTCTCATTCACGAAGCAGCTCCTTAACAACCTGTCTACCGAGTCACTCTCTATATATTTGATCGATGAGTATCAGTCAGGTAAGTTTTAGCAGATTGCCAACTTTATGTAACTATAATTAACTATTAATTCCATTTCACCACACATTAGGGGATCCATTGGTAAACAAATATAAATTCAAATATTGTCTGTTGCTACTCGTATAACTGTTCGTATCACTTTTACATCAGGCATGTAATGTGTAATTTTCTCAAGCTGAGGGCAACTCTCTTGACACTAGATTAATGCATAAAGTCGATGTCCAATGCACCAATTTTTCTGAACAAACGTTTTGTATCCAGTGGAACTGCACACAAGAGAAACAGTATCTGTCACACTATGGTGCAATTTGATCCAAAACCAAATGACAGTTCACTTAATAAGTGTGAAAAGCAGACATCGCGGTTGCAAATATTAATATAGCGACTGCTATATTAAGCATAACTTTGGAATATATTTCCGTGACTGTTGGCAGAGATGGCCATGGTTACAAAGAAGAGAACAAGGCACGGGCTGAGGTATATTGGGTCTACTGTAAACAAGCTGAGGTTAGAGGACCCGGAAAACCAACGCAATTGTCAGCAACTGACGAAGATTTATTTCTCAATTTCTTACATCGTGTTGAACACAAATTACATGCAAAATGTTACAGAACAACGAAAAACTAACTATTGCAACACAAATTCAAACAAACTCGTACATACATAACAGGCGATTACATATTACATACGCAATCCCAATACTGTGATGGTACTGATGTTGATTGGCTGTCTCCATTTCATTGGGGAAAGGATACAAAAGGTATGGCAGAAATTACATGCAACAACTTTCGGTGTCTCACAATGGATTTTGTGATATCAAACCTTTTGATCCAAAAATTGAACTATGGAACACCGGCTTTAGCATAGCAGCAGAAGATTGTATTGCACTTTGATATCTACTAAATCTTGTTTCTTACGCTCATGGACTATAATATACAGAATGTCAAAGCCGTCCCTTCTCCTCAATTTTTTGTGGATAACAGCAAAGATAGCTCCAAACACATCATATCTCTTATATTTTTTCGCGATATGACATTACACAGCGGCGCCGTGGCCGAGCGGTTAGCGCGCTCGCCTATCACCTAGGCGGCCCGGGTTCGATCCCAGGGACCCACATGTGGTATTCGTGGTGGACGAAGCGGCGTCAGGGCGGGTTTTCTCCGGGTGCTCCGGTTTCCCCCGCCATCTCATTCCACCGGTGCTCCATCTTCATTCCATGTATCATCAGTGTCACCGCCTGCGGTGCCGTAGTAGTAAAAGCGGGCGTTAAACACTACAACAACATACAACAACAACAGACATTACACAGGGTGGAAGGTACTGCTTTGGCCATACGTTAACCAAGAATTCTACATAATGTGTGCAACAAATATGTCCAATATAATTATTGTCAATATAGAACAGCTTCGCCGAAAAAAATATTTGGAACAATGTAGCTTCTTGATGAATGGATATAAATAGTTTATTATTTCACTGAGTGTCACGTAAACATTGTGTGAAACATCCTGTAACGCATTTCAACCTTAATTTGAATGAATATAGTCACAATTTAGTGTTAAAATGTTCATGCAAAGTTTGGTTGATTTCTAAGAGAGATTTGGAAGCATCACGTTAACTAGTGAAATAATATACTATTTACATCCATTCGTCAAGACAATAGATGGCTAAAAATATTCCAAATATTTGATACAAATTATGTCTCTTCGGCGAAGGAGTTCTTTATTGACAATAACTGTATTAGACATACTTAGTTACGCTCAGCATACAGAATCCCTGCTTAATGTATGGCCAAAGCAGTACCTTCCAACCAGTACAATAGGTCAACCTACTTCCATGACGGTGACCCAAATGACTTCACTTATTCACTCACTCCATGATGGCAGACAAGTTAATTTGCGTACAATGCTGTAGGCCTTACAAAGTAGGTAAAAATAAGTATGAGCAAAAGCTTCCCAGACTTAGCTGTACTTTGTATTTAAAGTGAGAGTGAATTATTTATGGCAATCCCGTTACTGGATGTGAACAAATGTTTTTAAAACAGTCTTGTATTTAATTAAATGCACAATTGATTTCTGCGTACTAATTGCTGTGTGCCATGTTCCAAAGTGCCGGTGTTGCTGAAACGCAGAGGTTATTTGACATATCGAGTGTACCAGACAGTTAATATTCTGAAAGCAGTTGGAACAACAGCTCTTGTTGACGTCATGAATGTATTCAAATAATGCCAATCTGAAAGCATACTTTAGAAAGTTCTTAAAACAGGAAAACTTTATTTTTAGGTCTTAGAATCTTTTGTCACACACATTAATCATCAGATGTTCGTTTTGCAACAGATTCATCTCACGAAAGCCCGCAACTAGAAGGGTCCGTAATTTAAATATCAGTAAACGGTATTTACAATTCTGTGAGTGGAATTCTCAATAGTTAATAGATAAGGGTACGATAAGAACATCTTCTCAGGGCGGTGGTAGTGGTGCTACTTAACAAGTGGGAGACCCAGGTTCAATACCCCGTAACGGTGTGGGATTATCTCTCGCTGGGGGAATTGGTCCGGGGTGCACTCAGCCTCTTTCAGTCCCTGGAGGTCCAATGAGAAGGTACTTGATTGAGAAGGAGCGCTCCACCAGCCGGGAGAGTTGGGTGCGTTGACCACGTACCGCCCACCAGTAATGCATCCCAGTCATGACAGCTATCGTAGGCAAAAATGGGGGACGCAGCAGCCAGCAGGTAAGCCTTAGCCCGGAAAGGGTTGCTGCGCTCCAGGATTTGGCTTAAGTATACAATAATTGCATCTACTTGTTATTCAATCATGAACAGTACATTTAACAATCGGACACGGTATAACTGTTTGATAATGCTGACTTGTAAACTGCTTGCATTACACTTCACTTTAAGTGCGGCTGCACTCAAAGCTTGCTCATGCCTCGGAGCTCATCTTTGGACGCGCTTGCCAGCAACCCAATTACCTGACTAACCGGGGTGCTTAAGCGGTACCCGATTAACCTTCCAATTAACATACAGCAACATTCCCTAAAGTTAGATTACTAACCGCATGAAGATGTAGATGCACGGCTCTGTATCCCAGATGATCGCCGCCAGGATGTGCGAGTATGCTGCTTATCCTTTACCTCCTTAGGGGACATTTGAACAAAAAAGAACACCTTTCTAATTCTATGTTGTTACACGATGTTTTTCAACTGACAGTTACTTAGTGTTTTCGTCCAAAACACTTCGAGGTAGATTTTCCAGTTATGTATTTCTCCTCATTTTCTAAATTAAAATTTCAAGTGATAAAAAGAAACATTCAAGTTACACTCACGACAAAATAGAATATAACATAAGCGAGTGGCTACATTAATGTCCTATTTTTATTTAAGTGGTGGCGACTATGTAATATATGTATCCTACAACTTATGCATGTGTTAACGTGTATCTCTATTGCGAAGTCATTAATATAGATCTGAAGTTGAAACTATGGTGAAGCAAGAGCCAAGATAAGATGTAAGATTACCTAAGACAGTAAGTTCATAGCTTTGTTTTTTTGTTTGAGGAAAAATTAAATCGCCTACTTAATAAATACGCTACTAACAAAGGGTTAAGAAAAAACACAGTCCATAAAATTAGATGTGTTACAAAATTTTCACAGTTAGCTCTAGGGAACAGGGATGTGTGTGGTAGTCATTTCGGAACAAATAAGTATAACGCCAGTCTTATTTTGGCTGAAGAAAAAGTTGTTGGTCTGAGGGAGGCAAGTCCCAAGTTTTCTCTCTCACTTGCCGTATTAGTTTTGTGTTGCATGGTCTGATAGGACGGGCTTTGCGACATTGATTGCTAGCGCTACGTGCACTCCGGGGATTGAGGTGGCATTCCCGCAAAGAAAACTTCAAAGAGTTGCCTGATGGAAAGGAAAGATGCGTCAGGTCCCATACTGTATAAGAAAATAGGGAAACAGAACTCGCTCGGAAGTTGAACGTGGTTTTGTTCCATTTTTATCATCTAGTTTTCTCCCTTCCATTTTCTTCAAAATATCTTTTTAACACCCCCAGACATTGAGCAAGCACAGGAAAGACAGGCACTGCACTAGGCAGTTACATCATGTAATAATGCAGATTAATATCAGCTAATAAATATCGGTAATGTCAGGTAAAAGAGCGATAATTAATAGCATGCAAATCAAATTTGTCGCCATATTTGTAATAAATAGAGGCCGGTTTAGAAGGACCTGGTCCATAATTTCAAGTTGCTGATCCAAAAAGCATACTGTCTTGGCGCGTGTCCCCTGGGTACAGATTGTGGGTAAGCAAACATAGCTAAATATAACTTGAAAGTGAACACTACTTTAGATTTCAAAGTCATATGCAATATACAAATATACTATACTATATACATTTTTGATAGAACCTGTACGCGCACTGCAGACACGTTTTTACATCTAAACTCATCCTCTGTCCAACACAAACACTCTATAGTACAGGGTATGCAAGTTTACAAAAACTAGGCAGCTGATCCACCCTTTAATCATAAGCCTTTGAGCAGTTTTTGGTTCCCAACAATGTTAGAGTTGTTTTGTAATGTTTTCTCTGAGAGAGCCAGCATTTCGGGTATCATAGTAAATCAAAGGGGTACCACTATAAAATGATATTTTCAGCCTTCCGCTCCATTCCAACAGTAAGTCCGGTCACTTGTGAAACCAAAACCTCAGTGAAAATAAAAAATATTTAATTTGTAACACTTTAGCTACCCTTAAATGCCGCGCCGACGTAGATATCTTTCATAGCGTGGTACCACCCGTCCATTCCCCTCGTCATAGCAGACAGCGGCCTGTGCTTTGGTCATGATGATGTACAGAGCTAGCTGACTGAAATTTTGGGAAAGAATCACATTACAGAAATTGTGAACCGAGATTTTCTGGGATCGCCTGATTCACTCGGTGAACAAGGTCATCGGTTGACATTGGCTTTCTTCCCGTACCGTTTGTATCATGAACGTCTGTAGGTCCTGCTTCATAGTTCCTCTGCCAATGCCGAACTTTGCTGTCACCATTAAAGTTTCACCATACACATCACTCATTTGTCAATTAATTTCGGCTGCATTGCACCCTCTCTATAAAGAAATCGAATTACAGCACGCACTTCACATTTGGCGGATGAATATTGTTTTGGGCATGTTTAAGTGTCCACTGCGCACTCATAACTGACAAGTGTGGCAAGATATGATCAACCGGTATAATGGAGGCACTGCGCAACACAATTGGAGAAAGTTTCCACTTATTTTCACTGCAGTTTTGGTTTCACAGCTTCGCCAAAGATCGGATCTTGAAAAAAATAAATAGCCCTCGTATATAATCATGTGACCAATGTCTTACGAAGAATAAAATATAGTTTTAGGCAGATGCGATTCACAACTGACTCATACGTAGGTTTCTCTGACTCTGTGAACCTTTGATTTGACACATCTGACCACTATGTGCTCTTTGGTTTTCGAACGAAACCAATCTCATTAAACTGGCCGTACTAACGCAAGTGATCTTTCGAAATGTTGGATCTATACTGTTGTGATGTATTCTGTCACGGATAACTGAAGCATAGGAACGTCTTCCCGCATTAGACATTTTCGTATCTTTTTTAATTTAGCCTATTTAATGGCACGCAGCTTTGCGAACGGTATTAGTGGATATCTGTGCCAAGGCAGATTTATACCTCATTTGTAACAAGTTATGAAGAGCTGAAAAATACAATGGGCCAAGTGACAAAACTAAAGCTTAGAGAAGACGTAAGATTCTTCAGGAAAAATAAACATAGCTTGGCACGAGCACCATCACTTGAGATGTATTTGAACAACTTCCAGTTTTGGGTTACATGGCCCGTTATATACTATTATTGGGAATGCTCCATAGCCCACTTTACACGAGAAAACTAAAAAATTGAATTTTTATCACTTGGCCCGTTACACTTTTCCACTGTTCATATCCTATGGTTTTCTAGGAGCCAACACTGAACGGCTTATAGTAGATATCATGCCGCACACTTGTTTTCTGATCTACCTACATATTTACACAACTTCTATAAATTTCTTCTTCTTCTTCTTCTTCTTCTTCTTCTTCTTCTTCTTCTTCTTCTTATTATTATTATTATTATTATTATTATTATTATTATTATTATTATTATTATTATTATTATTATTATTATTATTATTATTATTATTATTATTATTATTATTATTATTATTATTATTATTATTATTATTATTATTATTATTATTATTATTATTATTATTATTATTATTATTATTATTATTATTATTATTACTATTATTATTATTATTATTACTATTATTATTATTATTATTATTACTATTATTATTATTATTATTATTACTATTATTATTATTATTATTATTACTATTATTATTATTACTATTATTATTATTACTATTATTATTATTATTACTATTATTATTATTATTACTATTATTATTATTATTATTACTATTATTATTATTACTATTATTACTATTATTATTATTACTATTATTACTATTATTATTACTATTATTACTATTATTATTATTACTATTATTACTATTACTATTATTACTATTATTATTATTATTATTATTATTATTATTATTATTATTATTATTATTATTATTATTATTATTATTATTATTATTATTATTATTATTATTATTATTATTATTATTATTATTATTATTATTATTATTATTATTATTATTATTATTATTATTATTATTATTATTATTATTATTATTATTATTATTATTATTATTATTTCTTTGTTATGATTACACATTTAGAAAGTGACAAAGTTCTAGGAGGTTTACAATTTAAACATAAACCTATCATGCTATGTGACATCTCTGTTTACTAATTAATTATATTCCCATTCTTAAAAATGAGTTTACTTCATATAGATTCCATGAATTCAAAAATCTTTAGAATGACATGTTTGTTAAGTCTTTTACTGCAGATAGTCAATGCAAAAGTTAACTTGCAATGTGAACTCATACATCTACAAACAGATCTAATGACACAAAATAAGTGAAGAGTTTTAGTTGCCCCAAACATGTTCAAAGAATTGTGTAGTGTAATATATGTTCGTCTGAGAGAATTCGTTGTCTCTGCTATACTGTTACAACAATATTTTGCTTCACGTGTGTCTGTGAGAAAATTTTTTTTTCTCTGGAGAACATAGAAAAATCAAAAGTGAGATCTCGCGTTTGAGATGACTACCTCTCGGCGCAAGTGCATATTCATGTTACAAATATTACGCCAGAAATTGAACTTCTTCTCATATGTCCGAATGATGACAATGTGTGAAATTCCGATTTTACATAGTAAAAGTATGACCACTACTTTCCTGTTTGAAACCAACGCGCTGATTGTTAACCGTATCATACAACACTGTCAGGAGTTTAAGAAGAGAAGAACTACCACTCCTTCAACCAGCAAGAATGTTACGCGGGTTGCGTGCACAGTGGATAGAAACAGATACTATTGTGCCCTAAGTTTTGTTTTACCTTCATTTCTAGTCGTAATAATCATGTAAATATATGTTTATTATAGAGTATAGTGTTATGGAATGCTCAATTCAGTTTTATAGAGTAAAAATGTATATAGAACTAAAAATTTAATATATCAGGCACTATTACAAAGTACACTATACATAATATTTGCAGCATAATTATACAAATGATAAAATCCTAAAATCTGCAAAACACAAATATAATGTGCAACAAAATTAAAATACAATTTTATAGATCGTACAGAATCTTCACATGCTCAAAATTATAATTTGTCACATTTAATATCTATACGACCATTTCCTCTAATGCATAAAACAACCACAACACTAACCAATACTTAAATTAATGTACGAAATAAGGAGACCCCAAATTAAATTTCCAAAATCATTTAATGAAAAATTGCCAAATTATATGGCTTATCACATAAATAATTTCATTTGCTAATATTAATTAATTTATTAAAATTATTGCTCGTTCATCAAATCAAAATAACTAATGAAGTTTCCAATTAATATACTAAAATTATATCTAATCCAATTTAACAAAATAGTTTAAATAAATATGTAATTTAATATTACATAAGTTACACAAATAATCATTCAAAGAATTCCCAAAATTCGTCAAATGAATAAAGCAACAAACTCTTCAGTTTAAATATCGATTTAAAATTTACAAAATTATGTTCAATAACTTCTTAATTTCATATTTAAAATTTCATTTACAAACATTAATTTAATACAAGCTGATAAACAACAAAATTTCAATTTAAAATAGCAGCCTAATAACGCAATAAATATTTTTAGCAAGGATATTTTACACAATGTTATAGCTCAGAATTGAAATAAACTTAATTTAAATATATTAAATTAAATTAATTAACCAACTAAATTAAACATAAGATATAAAGCACTTTAAGAATTTTAAGAATAATAGTTATTGCAGCACTGGCCATTAAATATGTGGTGTACAGGATTTCAAAGTTGTGCTCGATAGCCCCGGAGAAATGCTTAACCAGTACAGAATTTCACCAACGACTCTGATCCCATCCTAGTTATCTCTCACTTTTAACAGAATTTGCCAAATTCATAAGTATTAATATAAATTAAACTTAATTCATAAATAATATCTCAATTTAATAAACAAATTCAATTTGCTACTTATACCAAAAGTATACCAACTATATAACCTCACTAATTTTCAAAATTCAAACAAAATACTTCAAATAAATAATTTCAAATAAAAGTATCTCATTTTATCTCCCCTTTTTATAACATACACACATACAACTTCACATAGTTTCAAAATTCAAATATAGAAGTTCAAAATAAGTGAAATATTCCACTTTTATCCCCCCCCCTTTTTTTTACATTATGCATATATGTATATGAATACCAGTTGCGCCCAGAATATTTATTCACACAACAGGAAAGGGAGTAGTAATGGTCAGCTACCAACCACCATTAAATTTTTTATCTGCCATAATTAACCTTTCACTCAGCTTATGCAGTGTTATCTGTGTGTTATCTGAGTTAACGAATATGTCTTGGTCATCGACGAATAATAAAGCACTTAAAATAACCCGTCGCCTAAAATACTTTGCTGCATCAATATAGCAAGTTAACGAAGTGCATGATAAATTGCGATGCGTCTTAATTTATAATTGCTGTCTTATGTATAATATTTGCAATACACGAAACAAAACATATTGCAATACAACATCAAAGTGCAGAGAAGCGCATCGCGTCACTGTAATTGGCGCCCTTTTGATCAATACTAGCAGTGTCATCTATGCGGCAGTATGTTGAACTGCGTTCTCCCTCACTTTGCAAAGTGCTGCTAGCTGGGGTGACAACGACACACTTCGTTGTTCCCACCCATTGCACTCAACTTTTGTACTTCCGCAAGAGATGTCGCACCAAGTATTATCTGGCTCTAGGTTAGACCTCCATAAAACCTGTCTTTAATTTTTAAGAATGGTTTTCCAAATAGAACAAGGAGCTTCATAACTAGCCACAGGTCGAACCGACTTCTGAAAATCAATACAAACACTTAAACCTTAATACACTTCTTAAGATATAATTTTCTGTATTTATTTTCTCTTTGCAACGCGTATGTCTTGAAGCCTTGTGATCAGTGTAAATGGTTTAAACAGCTCATTAATAGGGCCCGGATTTTTAGGTTCTTAAAATGGACTTTTTAGTTATTTTTGTGTCTTAAAAAGTTATTTTTAGTTCTTTAACCTCCTGAAATAGTTTTTATATTGTTATTGTTTATTAATTTTATTATTAATTATCCTCTTTTTATAGCAATGTTGCTGGTATGTCCTGTAGATCCTTTGTGCAGCTCAAAATGCGATTTTGAACCAGAGGGTGCTTGGAAAATACGCAAATAAAATTATAGTTTATACGTTATGTGAATTATAAAAGGTGTTTAATCCTTACCTGCATTCCAGCATTCGAGAACAGGTCGTACAGGTTCTCCTGTACAGTATGTTTATCTGCACAGCACCTAGCCACTTAATGCGACTTTATCTGTGCAGTATAGAAGGTGTTTATATTTGTTCAAGCTTTTGTGTCTGTGGGCATTGTTTCTTCCGCTTTTGGCAGATTTGGCAGACTATTACTTTGCCATCTGTGGTGAAGTTCGGATCGTTAGCTATCCACTGACGAATCAACCACCTACTAACTTTAGGCATGACACTGGCTTCTTAAATTACCTGCCTAATCTAAGGAAAATTAACTTCTAACGATGTAGTAATTGTATGCATTAACAATACACAATAGTCGACTGAACACAACGGATACTGCTTTTAGACTGATTGATTTGAGTTTATGGCGGGTTCTCCTAATGACGCCTTTCCCCTCGACAACAATCCACGCATTCCTTGCTTGCAACAATACAGAGCTTGGTCCCACACAGCTAAATACAAGTCAGTTGCCTCTTGCATTGTTGTCACTTCTATAGGCATGCATAAGCGAAAAGACGTAGCAAAGATGTAACAGTCAAAGTCCATTCATAATTTCATAAACATTTTATTTTCCCATTTTAAAATAAAGTTTTTTGTTTTCATTTTAAAATAAATAGGGGATTTAGCCTCTTTTGGGTTTTAAAGTCTCATTTAGCCATTTTTAGGTTTAATAAGATTCGAGCATTTGGCTTCGATGATCATGAAACAGATAACTAAATTAAACCACTGCAGTTAACTATCAAGGAATAAAATAGTTAAAAAAACTAAGAATCCGGGCCTTACTCATTATATATGGATCAGTGGCTCAATTATACAATTATTTTATAAATGTAGACCCATATACATATTTTTACTTGATACTGGGCTACTGAATGTTTAAGTAATTGCTCTTATGTTGGGAGCCATAAATGCCAGCTTTTATTTCTACATTAAGGAGGAGGAGGAGGAATATAACAATAATAACAACAATAATAACAGTAATAATAACAACAATAATAATAACAATAACGATAACGATGACGATGATGATAAAGGTGACACTGGTACGAATTGAACTTTCTTCCCAATTCCACCGATTTTAATGAAAATTTGAGGCTAAATTGCACCTGCCAATATATATATATATATATATATATATATATATATATATATATATATATATATATATATATATATACACTGGTATAAGTTTTATTGTTATAGATTAAATAGTTCTGTAACTAAGAAAGAATTGAATACTAATAAAAGCTTAGAATTAAAATAGAGGTCTGACATATGATATGCTAGTTTCTCTATGTCTATACAATAAAATTCTACATCTATTTTCCAAAATATTGATACTGATTAGAAATATTATTATTTTTTTTCTGTTTAGAACAGAATAAAAAGAAGTGTTACTACTAATTACAAAGACAAAAGCATATACATATATGTATAAGTACAATCAAGAAACCAATACAGAGTTTTAACAAGTTATATTCTATACGTTCCGGAAATTTCAGCTTTATCGATCAAAATTTAGTGAGAAAAGGTTTACCCGAAAGTGCAAAAATTGTTATATGGAGGAAAAGCCATTTAAAGTTTCGGAACATAGTTACTGGAAATGTTGCTCTGCATATATCCACAGGCTTGGCACTTCACTACAGTCTTCAGAGAAAAACCATAGAACTCTCAAATTCACAGTAACACATTCTTCTTTACTCTCATGTTCTTGAAAACAAGCTCTTCAAAGCGGTGGGGTCAGCAAGAAGGTAACGTGGCTCTGCAACTTCATCTGTACACAAGAAAGCACATGTAGCAGGTTCAGCTATAGAGTTATTAGCATACGATTCTTCATTTTTACCTCACGCAGAATGGATACATCTTCTTTCGGCTAACAGTTCAGCTTTCTTTTTCTTTATTACCTATCCACTTCACATGTTTACCATTGTATTTTGCTAAAAAGGCCCAAGTGATTCAATAAATCAACTACACACATGGATGCTTCAGCCGTATTTTAAACAACATAATTCAGTTCCACAAATAACAAAGTAATTAGAGACTCACACTTCACTATAGTAAATTGAGTTACACTCAATATTTCTCAGAACGATCGTTTCGACACAATTACGTGTCGTCATCAGGCGAACTCACTTTATTCGCTAACCCGAAGCGGGACTCGAACTCGTGACCCACTGTGTTGTGAACCGTCAAAGATACATATTCTAACGACCAAGGCTACGAGGGCAGGGTGCTTTTTTCGTATGAAAAAGCGTTAGAAATAATTAATTGTTACACAAAAGTTTAACTGGAATGTAACCTCTTAAATAAACATTTAATAATATGTATTTCAATAAACATTGGAGCACAATAAAGGTAATTTTGAAATTCAAAACTGTCCAGGGGAAGGTTATGCTAATACGCGAGAGGTGTCGATATTCCTCATATGAAGAAACAGTGAAAGATTAGCGGCATCAGGGTGGGTTTTCTCCGGGTGCTCCGGTTTCCCCCGCCATCTCATTCCACCGGTGCTCCATCTTCATTCCATGTATCATCAGTGTCACCGCCTGCGGTGCCGTAGTAGTAAAAGCGGGCGTTAAACACAACAACAACAACAGTGAAAGATTAGATAACGTTTTAATTCAAAATGAATACGGACAGTAAATGAAAATATTTTAATCCAGAAACTATTAACATATTTTAGGTGAGTAAATATTTTTTATGTTCAAATCTTGAGAAACGATGTTTGCTGATGTGCAACAGGAAAATTAAATCTTCATGCTTAAACAACTTAATAATTGTCACATTATTCATACATGCGAACTTATTAATTATGAAGAAAATATTACTACATAAGCTTTTGCTTAGTTATAATTTGTTAATAATAAAAAATAGTGAAAAATTTATTAAAAAAAAAAAAAAAAAAAAAAAAAAAAACATTATTCATACGTAGTCTGGTACAGCAAACAAGAAGGTGTGAAAAAAGATGTATTTCATAGTAATATTGGGTAGATGAAGTATCGCAACATCAAACAATTCGATATCAAATTTCAACGGAAATACGTGTCTGGAGGTATTTCAATAAAAATCATATGTGTTACACTCACATGACTTGCTCTACTCTTGTACCAACTCATTCTTACATATCTTCTTCGTGTTAGTTGAGATAAAGATTTGTACAAATTATCTTATTGGTTATTTCCTTGTAGGTGCAAGGGGAATGTGGGAATACAGTATGCTTTGAGCGATAGTCAAATCTTTTAAAGCTTTCCATGGGATGATCCATTTCACAAAGTTTTAAGTTTTCCGAAACTCACACAAAAAACAAGGAATATATCCGAAAGGGTTCACTATACAAAAAAAAAAAAAAAAAAAAAAAAAAAAAAAAAAAATCATTTGGACATAAATTGTGTGTTTTAGCGAGATCTACATGTTTGTGCATAGTAAGATTTTGTTTATCTCTTACGGTTTACCAGTTATGCAAAAGTCATCCAGAGTAAACAGGACTACATAGGTTATAGCCCGAAAATTGAAAATATACACTTCATTTGTCATAAGAGTATCTTAAACTTATGGGATTTTAATCAAAATCGTTAGAGCAATTTTTCAAGAAAATCAAAATTTTAGAAGACTTTTCCATGTAAAGGCTAATTTAGGATGTTATTATTTTCTTCGAAGTCTTCGTGTCGCATCCTTGAAAGACATTGAACTTAAATACCAACTTTGGTTTTTACCCGACTTTTCGTTTTTGAGTTATGCTGTCCACAGACTGACACACACACGCACGCACACACATGCACACACACACACACACACGCACGAACCTTTTTCTAAAAATGCTCATTTTGGATTCAGGGGGTCTCAAAACATACATTGCCGGTGAAATATTGACATCGAATTTTTGGGTGGAATACAATACTTCCTCTACTTACCAGTAGAGGAAGTAAAAAGAAAGCATTTTTGCAAAAGGTCTGCACGCGTCTCTCTCTCTTTCTGTGTCTTGTTTGTGTCTGTGATGAACATAACTCAAAAATAAACAGGCAGAAAATTTGAAAACATTGGGAAAATGTACAGCACGTATTTAGTTATTGTATCGAGATACAGGATGATGATTTTAAGCAAATTTTCGAAACCGAATTATCCATATACCAAATGCTTTTCAATATAGGCATATGCTTTTCTCAAAAATCTGTTTTTTGTGATTTTGCTTAATATGTATGTGTTTAAAACACTTATTTTTAATAAAATGTTAAGCTTGAATTTTCTGGGAACAGCCTATTACGTCATGTTCATTTGGAATGAATGATTTTCTATAGTGTTTATAGTTAGAAAACCCTAAAAGTTAGATAAACTCTTACTCCACAAAGAGGAGTAGATACCTTTTAAAAGACACAATTTACCGTAGATACATTTGTCATGAAAGCATCTATTTTCGAGATATGCTCATTGCTTTGAAATGTTCAGTGTTGTTTGTCACTGTTCAGTTGTTTTTCGTGATATCGTGGAAAGAGTATATTTAAACCCAGCAAATGCCCAACCCTCTTTAAAGATTTTTCCACGGCTTTTATCTGCTAGATGCTCTTTATAGCTACAGCAATGGTTTAGAGACACTGGTACTGCAAGTGTTTATGTTCAGTACCATAAAGTAAATAAAAGATATGATTTTGCAGGAATAGGTTGCAGAAGTTTGAAAAATAAACGGTAGTGGCTAGAGACATGCGAATGTAAAAAATCAAGGCTCATAGTGTTACATAGCACTTTTACTTTTGCACCAAAAATATGTTGAAGTATTAGATGTGCATGATAATAATATGTATATTTACTTCAATACACAATCATTTTCCCCCTCTGGGAAGTTTCATCAGATGTCCAATGGCGGATCGGCGAAAGTTCTTTAAAGATGGAGGTACCCCGGGAGGACCAAACCAACTGAGTCAGGGAAAGCTCTGATAATGAGCCAGGGGGAAGTAACCCCATAAAATCTTGGCAGATAGAACTACACAGAAGAACGAACTCTGAAGTCAATCCCTGTTGGGGTTGTGGTATGACAACGAAACTAGATGAATAAATATGAATTTTTCTTTGCAAGCGCTCATAACAAAATGTAAAATATGGAGGCTTTGGAAAGACGACAGTCTTTTGTTACGAAAAAAAAAAAAACACCGCTTCGAAGAGGTGTGAAAAGAATATAATGTGTCTGAAATATGAGCGAGAAAATTAAATATTAAAATATGCAGTGCATTGTACTTAGAGAGTTCTATAAATCATTGTCAGAATAAGAAAGATAAAAAAGTGAATGTGATGTGAAAGTAAAGGATGAAGGTGGATGAATGCGCCACGTTGGAGCGCCAATTTGATGCTGAAGAATAAATAAGAGAAGTCACACGTTGTAGACATCAATTTGATATAGAAATGAGAAGCCACGAAGCCAAGATGGTCGATGGACAAATATGATGACGTCACCACGTGGTCGCCAATATGATGCCGGACGTGAAGAGGTCTCACGTTGTTACCGATTTTATGCTGCTTTGGAATTTCTCGTTGTAGGTGTCAATTGTAGATAAAATGTAGATAATTGACTTCCTTTCGTATCATTACCTTGACTGCTCTGGAGCTGTAATTTTTAAGCACACTTAAAAAGCATCGGTCAGGACCGGATTTGAACCCGCGACTTTAGAAACAGCGCCTAACCAACTGAGCAATCCAGACCGACACAATAACACAGCGGTTAACACAGGCAAAACCCAGAGATGTGAACTACCTTTACTTTTACCTACTAAATATAAAGGAGGGATCATAAACATCGAAGAGTAGATAGAGTACAGAATGGGGCATTTTCGATTACCCTCCTGTAAAGAAAGATTGAAGCACTGATAATGAAACGTATGTATATTTTACACTTTCACAACACAAGTACAGCTTAGAGTTTAATTTTATAAGGTTGTCTCATAAGTCTGTTCGTTTCTCGTTACATTTCAATCATTAAGAACATCTGGGAACGCACCCGCAGCACAGCCATGATAGAATAATTGCCAAACTTTCTGTTTTCAGAGAAACTCCCAATTCGAAATCGACTAAACCACTTTTGACGCCCGATTCATTACTGCATCTTCCCCGTAGACAGCACAAATTTTCTGCTGACATTGTGAGGCTATTTTGTGCTTTCGATGGTAAAAACATAAGATGTAGAAACTGTTCCCTTTTGCTTCCTATAGTTTTTAAACACACGTTCACGCCGTTCCATTCAGTGTCAGTCACAAACACACACTAAGCGAGCTAGACAGACAGACAGACAGACAGACACACAGACACACACACACACATACACAAACACAGACTAGGGGAGAAGATGCACAAAAACAAATGGCAAT